>JAQFJA010000017.1:8280306-8297076 GCA_029874485.1 Naso brachycentron
CGTTTCCCCCCCCCCCCCCCCCGAGTCTGCCATTGACCGATCAGGAGCTCGGAAGGAGAAAGGGCTAAAAACTCCCGACGTCGGAGACTCCCCACTATATCGAGTGTTGGAAGGTATGGGGATGGTTCACTTGCTGTGTCCTCCTCGTCATTAGACTGGGTCTTGCACTGATTCTGGACGAAGCCAGCATGAATGTCATCAGTAGTGCAACCGCTGTCGTAAAACTGGCTTCAGCCGCTCTTAGAGTCTTTGTTCAATCATGGTTTTGCTGAGGTTGTTGGCCGCGGTATAAACACCTACACTAGAGTATGACAGATCAGCTAGTAGGACCACTAGCTGCACAACTAACCCGGCTAACAAGCTAACAGCAGCTAGCTCCAACCAGAGAGAGCTATGGTAGTATCTAGATTATAGTATAAGAGTATACTGAGTAGCAGTTGGGGGTTACTTTGGTGGTGAGCTCAGTTATTTGTTGTTTTCTCGGCTAAAACTAACTTCTCGTGTCTCTTAGGTGGGTGTATTTTTTTTAAATACTTTATTAGATTCCCTTTGGAGGTAAGGTAAATTTAAAGCAACAACTTAAGTTTTTACCTTCAAGCTGCGGCCTGTGGTGTCGAAAATGAAACTCAGCGTTGCACAAAACAGCAGTTTTTGTTTTTTTGGTTTTTTTTGGTATTTTTTGGGGCTTTCATGCCTTTATATACAGGACAGCTGAAGAGTGGACAGGAAACATGGGAAAGAGAGGGGGAATGACACGCAGCAAAGGGACACAGGTGGAATCGAACCTGGGTCCGCTGCGCGAGGACACAGCCTCTGTATATGGGGCGCCTGCTCCACCGACTGAGCCACCGGGCGCCCCACAAAACAGCAATTTTAGTGAAACAACACGACATGTAGCTTAGCAAGCAGCTGCTTGCTATTCAACTGCAGCGAGTCCAGTTTCGTATCTGCGGCCTTTTCTTCAGTGTGGCTGTGCACAACAACTACACGCCAGTCTGAGATAACTCTTGCCGGTCCTCTCGCTTGCTCACTGCCTATTTCCTCCATCAGCGTCCTCTTTACAGTATCTGCATTTCTGTCGTGAAATTACTAGAGGCTGTTGAGTCCAGTTACATTGCGAACTGAGACTTACCTCTGATAGCGGGAAAAAAACGGCAACACTTGCCAGTGCTGCTCGGCTGAAGCTTGGGTCTGTTACTTTCAGGAACTTCTGTGAGTCACAGAGTTGAGGCTGAGCAGTTGGAGGACTTTAGAGAGAAAACCAGAGGACATTTTCTGACCCATTTTCACTAAAATTGCTGTTTTTGTGTGACGTAGTAATGTTTATCGTTACGTTTCATTTTCAGAACCACGAATCACGGCTTGAAGGTGAAAAAGTTACGAAAAGCTGCTTCAAACCTGCCTGATATGTAAGAAATGACAGCAGTACAACTAGTTGTCAATGATTGCAGAGTTCTGTTAAGTGACTCATATTTGTATGTTTGTACACTTTGTTCCCGTCAGATGCAAAACACTTGAAGCACGTGAAGTACTCGTGGATTGCTCTTTTCTTTTCTCCGTTTTTTCCTAAGAAAAAACAGTGTGGCCATTGTAAAGTCTATTTTTTTTTTTTTTTTTTAACCAAATGTGGCGTGTTTGCCTGTGAGGGTGAAGGAGGGTGAACTGGGGTTACGTATCCTCTCTTCCCTCTGGGACAGTCATCAGTGGCCTCTGTCCCCACCAGCCCAATTAGGACGTTAATTCAAGGGTGCTTGTGCGTGCCGTCATACTGTCGTTAACTGAGCCGCCCCATCCCCGGTCACACAGGTTAAATCACTCACATACACACACACGCTCAAAGTCGTCACGCAATCAGCTAAAGAGAAGAACTCACACACAGCCTCTCTGACCCTCTGGTGATTATGTAGATTAGGAGTCTGTGTGTGTGTGTGTGTGTGTCGGGATGGGTTCCCCTCCATTTCACTAATTGCTGAGAATAGTAGATAAGACTGTAATTACAACTCTCGTCTAAGAAAAGAGCTCGTGGTGTCAGTCTTCATCTCTGCTGCTATATATGGCAGACGACTCTCTTTTCAATCCGCCACCATCATATAGCAACAAAACATCCGGCGTGTTTCTCACTAACACGTTAGAATTACATTCTCCTGGTTAAAGGAAATGTGTTTTCTTCCCCTCTCTTCAATTCACGTAATTGAGACGTTGCCTGTGCCGCGTATTGCAAACAAATGAGACATTAAGCCTGTCACGAACATGGTAGGAATGTAGAGAACATCCCTTCTTGCAGCCATAAATACATTATAAGGTTAGTCAAAGGAAGGGATGATTGTGACAATAAATTTATGTGACTTTCAGGCAGACAAGGTTATAATGACATCCTGTTATATTCAACAGCAATAGATATGCACCGAATTTCCTATTAAGGGATCCTATTGAACGGTAAAACATTTATTATTCATTTTGTTTATATTAAGGGATCTTATTGAACAGTAATACATTTATTATTCATTTAGTTTGCATTCAAATATTTCCCTAAAGTGGGGAAACCTTTAGCACGACTTTCACATGATGGCTGTCACCATCTTTTTTTGTGTGTTTGTTTTTCTATGTTTGTGGGGTCCGAAACCTGAGTTTTCACTCACGGTGTGGGGTCTGACAATCTTTGTGGGGACAAAATTTCGGACCCCACAGCTTTAACATTCAATTTTAGGGTAAAGACTTAAATTTAGGGGTAAGGTTTGAATTGAGGTTAGGTTTAGGTTATGCTAAGGCATAAATTGGTTAGGGTCAAGGTCAGGGTTTGGGGTAGGCTGTACAAATGAATGGAAGTCAATGTAAAGACCCCACAAAGATAGCTGTACAAACGCGTGTGTGTGTCGAGGGGTTGCAGAAATGACCATATTTGGATAACCGATGAGTCCTTGATGGCTAGCAGGCTGCTGTCACTCAACATTGCCACACCCTTAATTATGCATCACTTTAAGTCTCAATACATTTTAAATGAGTGAATTATCTAAAAATTGAACCTTTGCACAGTTGTCATAAACATTAATATTAGCTATAACAACCAAAACAAACAGGTTTGTTTGTTTGTTTGTTTTTTGCCAGGCTGTGAACATGTTTATATCTGCTGTTAAATTCGGCATTTTAGTATTAAGAGAACTGACTCATTTTTGGAGTCGGCCTCAAGTGGCGTATTAATGAAGTGTAGTTTGTCCCTTTTTAGTTAATCTTGAACTCAGCCTGCACGATTAATTGAAATTTAGATGAAATCGCAATATGGACTATGGCAATTTTTAAACCCCAGTTGCCGCAGTATTTGTTCAAGGAGAAGTTTATGTGTCAAAATACAATTTAATTCACATACTGTGGTGCTGCAGAGTTCTCCTGGCCGACACATCATCTTCTACAGACTTGAAGCTGTGGTTGGTAACTTTGGGGTAAACATCAAAAACATTTTTGTGTTCTATTTGGAAAAAAATGTCTTAATACCCATAGACAGCTGTTAGTAAGTGACATGGTCTGAGTATTGCGAGATTTCAGTGTTTTCCCATCATGCCTCTGTATTCAGGATTGGTAGAAATCCTCTCGCTTCCATTCTATTTGTGATGCTCTCTGTCCTCTCTGTCCTGATTCACCAGTCTACGCTGCACTTCTTAGCAACAGGTGACGCCACTACGAGCTGATTAGCTCTTTGTGCCTTATGCTCCGACTCACCTTTGCTGACAACAGAGTGTCTGCAAGCGACACCGTCAGTCGGACCAGTTTGCTCTGCTGCAACTTTCCCTGCAACCGTTTTGTCTCAGTTTAAACTGGACTTGAGAGAGCAACAACAAATGAAATAAAATGTGAACTGGTAGCAAATGGCTGCAACAAAGTTGCTTCCCCACGAGTCTCTTGCTACAGCTAATGCTAGCTTGCAACTTTAAGAAAATAGCTGTAAGAACATAAGCTGTTTCAGAACATGCAACTTTAAGAAAACATCTTTGTTAGTACAGATCCCTGCAAAAATCACATCATAATCATTTTAAGATGTTTTTCACTGAAAATGAGAATGAAAATGCAGAAATGATCATCTCATATTCTAAAAATGATACTGCAATCGTAATATCAAACCAAATAGTCACACTTAGATATTTTTTGAAAGTCGTGCTGCCCTACCTCGGAGGTTGCTGCCTGCTTGAGATGCGTCGTCTTTTTTAGCTCGAGAGAATCTTTGGTATTACTTTTACTGAAGAGACACTTAAATCCATTGTAAAACAAAAGCCTGAAACCTCCACACCAGAATCTTTTGACTTGAAACCTTTAACTGTCTACCCAGAATTGTCCCCTGAATATGACACAGCGTTTGAGTCGGCGCCATGGTTCATACTGAAGCTGCAGGAGCTGTCCTTGGTGCTGAGTTTACAGCTCTAATAGCTCCTACCTTTGGTGCTGTCATTCTGTGATAAAAGCTCAACTCTTCCTACCAGTCATGTACACACACTTCATATAACCCCTCAAGGGATTCCTTTCCCCGACTCCTTACTCGCATTACAGTATTACTCTATCTATTACAGTGTTTGTACACTTGACAAGATGTCAAATCCCCGGACGAACATTCTCTCCAGAGTTTTATTTCAGCACAGATATCAGCTGAAAGTAATCCATGTTTGGGTCTGACTCGAGAATGCTTCACAGAGGAAAGAATTGCCTACATTAGCTCCAAACCCTGGCAGTCGGTGGACTCCGATTGGCTTCTTTTCCCACTACTGCCACTACTTATCCAAGCAACTGCTGTATTCTGTAAAGGTGTAACAGGACAAACGCTAAACATGACAGATTATACGTAAAAAGTGTGGTAGATTTCAAGACTGATCGGTCAAAAAGGACCATATTGGTGTTTTTAGTTCCCCTTCCACAGCAGTTTTTGTCTTTCCCCGGCACAGGACTGAAACAAAGTAAAACAAAGTGTGAAGGAAGGTGTACGAATGTGAGCGCCCGCCTAAATGATGGCGACAGATAAAAGGAGCTTAAGAGGTAGTTTGTGGGAGAAAACAGCAGGTGACAGGGGCTAGAAGGTACCCGCCTGCCGAGAGATACCATTTGTAGTGGGCATGAGCAGCATGAGACCACATTTCTGCACTTGTTTTTCGGCACTTGTTTTTGAAAAACACCACTTGTCTCAATGAAGAATACAATTGCAGAAGAAGCTGGATGTCCACTTGCGTTGACAAATGCACATTTTTCGCACGGCGGAGGCTCTCATGCACTCGTACACACAGCGAGAGGGACATTACGGAGAGGACCAGACAACAAGCCCACCCACACACACACACACACACACACACACACACACACATACATGTAGTTATAGACAGGAGGGGGGCTCGGAATGATCCATCAGTGGGAGTGGTAGGACCGCACATCAGACAAGTGAAATGACAACGGCGTCTCAGACAGATGAATCAGCCCAGGCGCTGTGAAAGGAGCGTGAAAGAGATGTTCACATTCATCCATCCATCCTCGTCAGCAGGCTGCGGGCCACCCGGCTGTCCCCCAACCTGACACCTGACGCATTCGCCCACACACACACACTTACACTCACACTGGAGATACATGCGCTGATACCGCCCACCGTCACACATGCATGTGCATGTCCGCTCACACGCATTTTCTCTGTCACAGACTATCATGGGAGGAGGCGAGTTAGCCACTCTTGTTGACATTTTCATAGGCACTAGGAGTAATTTATGTAAGGTTAGCTTGCTCCCAGTGCACTGGGCCAGAACACAGTAAAAGCAAACAGAGGGAGAAAGAGAACAAATTGCTTTTTTAAATTGCTCAGACAAGGGGTGCTCTTTTTGCTCTATTAGGACAAAGTGCAAACACTGCTACAAAGCAGGGGGGCGAACCACAGGAGTGTGACTAAATCTAATAGAAATACCATTTGCCACCGTGGATTCCAACGGGCTGTTGTCATCTGCATGGAACCAGTTTGAGCTGGATGGAAATCATAATGATATTGCAAGGCGCTAAGCTAAATGGAGCTAGCATTCACCTGTAAAGTCGACTATATTCAGCCAGCACGGTGAGGATAAGACGTCTCAGGAGGGATAAAGCTTGGAATAATCTAAAAATACCAGGAGGAGCTGGAATGTTCCACTTTTTACATATTGCTGTTTTTACCTTTTAGCTGTTACTTGTCTTTTGTTTTAATAGGATTTGCTCCAAAATTCACACGACACAAGACATTAACAATGAATGTTTATGAACTGAGTTCTTTGAAGAATATTCACATTATTTCCATAATCTTTGATCATTTCAGTGCTCTGTGTTTGCATATTTTTTCATTTAAATCCTACAAACAGACAACAAGCACTGCACTTGAGTGGACCTTTGATTATTTCAGCGTAATTTATATTGAGCGCTGAGCACACCCACCTAACTGTGCGCTTGTGTGTCTCCCGTACTTTCACTTGACCCCTGTAAACATGTTGCATGCACACATTTAATTACCGGTTAGAGATGCATACTTTTGTCTCATTAGAGCGGTGCATGCTGCAGTTGTGAATAATTACCGAACGTCGTGATGATTACACGGCACACGGTTGGTTGCGGTGCCCTTCATGCATGCAGCACTTAGTTCACCATATTGTCAGGGCTTCTCCTTCAAAGCTTAAAAGACAGTCTTACATCAGTTGTAATTGCTAGGACATGTTTCATGGAGCTGTTTGCCGTTTGCAGTGCTAGTTTTCCTACCATAAAGAAATATGCTTCAAACCATGGCACCAAAAAGTTGTGTTAGAAGACAAAATCCAAATGTTCTCTCCTCTCAGAAGCATGATTGTGTTCAGCAGATCCTTAACCCCGGTCCAAAATTAGAAAGGTTTTCCCTCTGAAGGCCATTAATATCTTTCCCTAGCTTACATCCATTTCCTAGCTTGTGTACCACGCTGATATTTTGGCATAAGAACTGTGCTCGAAGATAGGCTGCAAAGACAAAAATAGAAAAGAGATCCTCCGGAGAGAGAGAAGGAGAGAGACTGAAGGTAAAAATGACACCATAGCTAAAATATTCATGGGGACATTTCTCATGTTCATGTCTCTGAACACGGATCTCTTGCTTGCTCTGCTGTATATCAAGTTCTGATTTCATCAGATACGGCGCACGGCACTGTGGAGGCGCTGACAAGGATTCAGATTATGTTTGGAAACTGTGTGTCAAAGTGTAATATCCACTTTTCCACAGTTTATAATCAGATTATTAGCATTAGCTTAGTGGTGTTTGGCCTCCCCTAATTCTCCCGACAGCTTTCGTCAATAGTCATTGAGTTGAATCTAATGCATTGAAAAGAGCACACTGAATAAAAATGTCACGTGCTTTTATGAGTGAAAACAAACTGTTCTCTTGAATAACATATTCCATCAATATTGATGGAATCATTTTGCGGATATTTTGACTGAGCTCTGCGGAGTGTGCTCAGTGCTTTGGAGAGAGTCACTGTTGTTATTCTGTAGCTTCCACAGAAAGGCAGCACAATAGAAAGCGTAGTTCACAGCAGACGCACTGAAGGACACACGATCGTTAATTACTTTGCCGCTGACAAAAGAACAAAGACTCGGGCGAAGCCAGAAGGGACGTGAGAAAATCCACAATCCTCCACTGAAGTGTTTCGTTCTGTGAAAATTAAATGTGTCCAATAAAAGCCATAAAGGAAACTTATTTTGTAGAAACAGCTGATAGTCACGTCTGTTTCCTCTCCGGTCTGAACCTCCCCGTGGTTCCTGGCTGGTCGATAACCTTCAAAGTGGCCTGTTTCTCCTTACCGGGTATCACATCTCCTGATACCCCCGTGGAGAGGGTGAGATATTGGCAGCCAACAGGAGGCACCCCCTGGTGCTACCATGTCCTGTCCATGGCCCTATTTGGGTGAAACCTCCATGGATGCATGTAATCCTGTGCTGCAAAGGCGCTTGTTTGGCCTCAGCGAGGACCCCCCTTGGAGAGACATTGACGTTTTAGGGTGACAACAAGGGCATCTGACTCTCTTTGCAGTAAACCATGCTCAAAAATGGAGGTCAACATGTTCGCTGAGTGCACAGAAGAGAATCAATGCTCATGAAGTGGAAAAACAGCTACCACAGTTTTCATGCTGAATTTTGAAACTAAATGCAGCACACAGCTAAAAGTTTTTGCCTTCTTACTTTTCCTTTATGCTAAATTTTCAAGGACTTGCTACCTTGGATTTAAGTATATATACATTTAATTAAAGCCTATCAAGTGAAAGAAAAGAATACAAGAATGTTCCTCCTTTCCTTTCTGTCCAAATTACTGGCAAGTCTTTTTAAAAGCCGTATCACTGCACTAGCACAAATGTGAATATGCTTTTTCGCATGGGCTCGAAGTCACTGCCTCCCGGCACTCTCAAACCTCTTGTCAGCACTCAAGGCAAACATCCATAAATGCATGCTTCCCACTTTGACACACACATGCGTGCACACACTCCCACACAGTGCCACAGTCAGGAGCATTTGACTCACTGGTCCTGACGAACTGTTTGTGAAGCTTCGCTGTGCACGGACAAGCAGAAGATTAGCAGTGACAGATACTTGTCGTGCCGTCTCTGACGGGGGCACAGATGGGCTTTCATCTGCAAAAGCACGCTAACACTTCCTGCTTATGGTGGTGCTGCTGCGCCCCTGTGATCTTCTTGATGAACGTTGAAAACTCATCAAGAGTCCATCAATATATGTGGCATTTCTCACCGCAGTGCTGTGCAGTGCATTCTCTGTAGAGATGAGGACCGCTGGCTTGGTGATTTATCCCTGCAGGTGATGAAATATACATTTTTCAGAGAGGGACATACAGCTGGTCCCAGCGAATGAGGCATTTGTAACGATAAGACTATGATATACTCGGGGTGAAGTTCAAGAGGGCGAGTCGGCAACACATTAACTATGATATACTATCTACTCTCTGCAAAAATGGAGCTCTGCAGCAGCCAAAGAAAAAATACGAGGCTTCTTTTCTCTGTTTCTTGTTGGGATGAGTCATTGTTATCAGATCGACAGACACAGCAGCAACTTGCAAATGTTTTCCTGTAAGCATTTTTGTATTTTGGAGTGGAGGAAACCAGCATAGACCTGTTTAAAGTCAGTGCAACTGTTTTTGAAATATTGATTGCACTGATGCTTTCTTTTGTAAGTCAGTGGATGACATGAGCTTTTAGTAATTCTAAAGATAAACTCCTCACATTGCCACATGCTTATATAAAAAGCTTATTGATAGAGGCTTCTGGTGAAGAACAGGCTTGACCATCTGTATTTGTGGGTGTACACAAACAGCACATTTACGCCTGGTGTTACGTGATTTGTGTCCCGACAAGTTATGCTGCATTCACATGGAATAAGGCAAACGGTAACCGTAGACAGTGGGAGACACTTTGTGAATGGCACAGTTAAAAAACAAACAGACAAAATGGAAGTGTGCTGCTACGGTAATGTCATATTTTTTAAAAAGAACAAAAAAACATGTATTTAATGAAATTATTTTGTGACCATTATTTCATGTAACTTTTCTTGTTATGCAGGTAGCTGTAAAATGCAGCTTTCTCTTAATTTTCTTTGCAAACTCAAAATAGAAGTTAACTTGGAGGATGTGTCAGACTTCTGTGTGACATCTCGTCAGGTTTTCAGGCTGTGGTAAATATGACTCCGGGTATTGTTGCACCAAAATAACCACCTTCTCATTGTAGAGATTGGACATGTTTTATCCCTGCCTCACTCATAAGAGGAGTTACCTAACATCCGGTTGTAAATTCTGTTGCAGAGGACGGCAAAAAGTTCACAAAATTTTAATTTTGGATGGTAATGCCGTTGCCGTCATTCTCTGCTGGCCTCATCAAATTTTACTATCCTGCGCTCCTCTACTGAAATGACATCTGGTTTGCTGTCTGCCGTCTGCCTGATTCCATGCTGTGTACGCAGCATTATCCAAATAATAAGTGATCTGACGTTGCTTTTGCATTTACACCTAGTATTTTTAATGCATTCTTGTTATTTGTATTGCGTTCGGATCGTTGTCCTCCAGCAAAAGCTTTGTGTGACTCATTAGCTGTTGTGGCAAATCAGGTAGACGGTCTCAACATGGCAGGTGTGCGGCTGCCAGAAATATTCTACTGTCTGGCCTATTTTTTCTTTTGCTCTAATAAGGAAGGGGTCATTTCCATCACTTTTCTTTCAAAAGCAAACAGAAAAGATGACTGACATTGTTAGAAGCATTGTTCATTTGTGTTTGCTGTAAATGTCTCCACAGTTTACCGGTCCCCGTGGATGAGAAAAGCGGAGAATTGAGCAGTGATCTCGGCAATACTCTGCAATTTTTGCATCATTCAGTTGCAGCGTGGAATGATGGTGTAGCAGTCACAGGTCAAAGCAGGAGGATGACGTTGCTTGTGCGGATGTCTTCATGTTGTAAAATCTGCATTTACACCTGCGTAAGATCCGAACACAATGCGAGCAAGACTACCTTCAGATGTGGTCTGGCAGATTTGATCACATCCTGATCATTACGTTATTACGCCTGTCATTAACATGTGTTTTTCCTCATCCGGATACAGATTGCATTTTAATACCAGGTGCAAATAAGGTGGCCAATTTCCTGTCCTGCTCCTGTGCTCTGGGACAACACAAGAAGCTTAATTCCACTTGTATAAAACAGTCAGAAGTCCTTTACCTAACAGGGTTAATAATGGTTGCGCTGTATTACCATGTAGAGGTAAACCTTCCCTGCCATCCGTTCATCCCTCCAGGCTTCCTGTCATCTTGTCGATTCTCCTCCCATGCTGGAACAGTGTGTTCCTTTCCATCCCCTGCAGAAATATGAGGAACGCTGCTCCGCTGACAGCCACCCTGCATCATAGAAAAGCGTTGTATCTTTTGTCCACGGTAAACCGTAAAACCCCTCTCTTAGTTCCGTAAATCTGGAGTCGGCAGCAGCTGTGACGTTAAAAAGAAACTGTGTGTTTCATATATTTTGCGGCGCCAGAAAGAGAATTTCCATAACTTAATTCATAGTAGTCATTCAGACACGAATACCAAAAGGCTCACACTGATAAAATTATACCTGAGAACAGCCATTACATCTCGAAAAGCAATTTTCATAAAAGCCGTATACATTAAAGGTGAATTCAAACGACGGAAGGAGGGCAAATGTCAATCAAACATGTACTTAGGTTCTAATGAACGCGTATTAGTCATAATAGCCGTCTTTCATCACAATGCACCTCACATATGTGTGAAACTAAGTTGACACTAGTCTGTGACAGCTGTAATTCTACAACTGCCTCAAGTAATGAGTAATTGTGAGTCATAATATATTTTCTACGGATTTGCCACCAGAAATTGGTTGCTGATAATGTGATAATGTGTGGTTTTCTGCACACTCGCTGTGGGGCTCCCAGTGCAGCCAAGGTGCCCTATTGTTTTATGGCCGTCTGCAAAACAAAGACAGCACATCCCTGACTTTAATAGCAGAAACGCTCACTGCGCTACTTAATCTACACCATGATTTACGTGCGACTCAATCACGCTGGCTCTCAGACTAATGACGTCTCCGTGCACTTTATTTCATTATGTTTAATGGCTCTGTAATTGTATGCGTTTAATAAGGATCAGAGGAACAGAAAGTACAAAGAGAGGAAGATGGACGTCCGATTGTGCACACTCAAGACATTTTGTAACTGCATTTAAGTTTCTGTTCCGTGGTAATTAACAGCTTCTCCTGCACAAGGTGAATCACAATGAGTGCTTGCACCTGTCAATTTGGCTCAAAGCTGCAAAACATACATGTAAGTAATGAGTGTAAGAGCGACATCCACAACCTGGAAAGAACCACAGTGAAAGAATAGTTCCACACACTGTGTTAAGTGAGAGATAAAGGAGCAGACAAGCTGGAGAGTTTCTATTTTCACACAGGAAAAAGTTGGAGGAGCATCGCGGGTGATGCTCAGAAGTTTTTCGAGTCGCTTACATCTCTAACTGATGCAGTGCCGAACGCTACCCAATCTAACATGGCACCATCTCCCATTAGTTTAAAATTGACAGCATCCTGAATGCTGACACGTTTGTGCACATCCTTTCAGCGCCTAATCGAGCCGTGCATAAACAATCACAGTTAAACTGATTGTCTCGCAACAAGCCAGCTTTCTCATGCAAGCCTTCACTCACGGCGCCGCCTCAACGTACACATTCATATACGATGCACAAAGCAAATGACAGACCTGCTGGAGACGTCAGATAAGAACAAAGTTGTCTATCAAGCTGTGATTCATGATTCCCATAATAGAGGGTTCCTTTTGTAGTTGTATTGAATGCTCTATCTTGTGCTAAATGGAAGCAACGTTCAGGTTTTTACCTGGCGTAATAACTCCTGGCTATGTAATATTCATTATTTGTGCTTGTTATTAAAGTAGTTTCGACATTAATGTCATACCAGGTCAGAGACATCACTGCTACCTTGAAACAATTTCCTTTAGTGCTTTCAAAACGACTACAGAACCAGCTAGTCATCAGTCATGTAGTTCAGTGGAGTTTCAGAGTTATTTACCCCTCGTTATCCTTCCATCAAAGTGTTTATATTGTTGATTAGTCTGATTGATCCACCAGTCCAATGTTCTCTGTTATCTGAATGCTGTCATCACTGGTTTGGATTCTTTCACACAACACCTTCGCTTCAACAACTGCTGTCCTATCACACAATCAGCAAAATACTCACTCTGCTATCACACAAGTATCACCGGCATTCTCGCCTCAGCACTGATGTGTCCAAATAACCTGCATGGCTGTTTGGAAACCATTCAAGCAGACTGATTCAATGTTTCTCACTTCCTTTTTCTTTTTTTTTTCCAGAGAGGCTGTATACCTGGTCTGTTGATCAGAGAGCTGCGGTGTATAGAGCCAGAGCCAGAGAATGACGCACAGTCTAATGCACAATTTGAATTTAATTTGAATTTAAGCACAATGACAGGTGTCATTGTGCTTAAATTCATAAAAACCTTTTAGCATATTGTACTTTTGGAGATCTGAAAGAACACTACATTTCTCCTTGGCTCTGTATTCAGACCATCACAGGGTATTTTTGGCCAATTATGGGTCATTTCAGAGGGCGCGTATTCCTATTGGCTGCTCTGCTCTGTACTTATTGGTGGCAAGAGTGACAAGTCTTTTACTATGGTCCCTGGCAACAAAAGTGCCTGCAAGCGACACCGTCAGCCGACTTTAGTCGAGCTGAGACGGACAAGTTTACTCCTCTGCAAATTTCCCTGAAGCCGGACCTGCAGCAACATTAGCCTTCATTTGTCACGTTTCTGCTAAATCGACTAATATTTAGGCTTTTGAATCAGTTTTTGTCTCCACAGACTGCTTAGCAAAATTTCTGACTCCAGCTGCAGTCAGCTGCAGTTAGACATTATGCTGATGAGAGCCTTTGGATTGAACCACAACATCGAGGTTGTAATGTTGTGTACGATAATTTTTCAAATACAATAGCAAAACACGAAAACGCTTGTAGAGGAATCACGAAAATGCCAAGAATAAATGAGACCAGGTACATAAGCTTGTTTGTGTTTTCCCTTTTTAGCTTTGCGTTGACTGATCATTCTCTGCCTGTAAACCCAACATTCAGATTTCCTTTGGGCAAAGAGAACAAAAATGTTGTTTCCCAATTAGAAATGATGGACCGCATGTTAGTGTTGTAAACCCATAATGTGATTTATTCTACAAAGACACTAGTACGTATTAATGTAGTTGCTTGACATATTTGTCCAGAGCAGCTTGAATAACGTAACACCAGCATTGTTTGTGGCTCACTGCCAGCACACAAAGCAGAAAAGCGCTGGTAAATTTCACATAAACACTTTTTCTCCAATTTATTTTCCTCCATGTGTCACTCTGTCCCGCTCTGCTCCAGCCGACATCAAAGACAACTGGCACAGCCGCGCGGCGAGCAGCAGAGCTGTAATCCATTCTTGTAAATAGCGAGCAGAAGATGAATGTGGGGAACACGCATGGCATTATTACACTAATATTCACACGTCTGTTGGGGACTATTTCAGCAGTGCAATGTTATTTATTCCAAGTGTTTAAAAGTGGGCAAAATAAACATAGTGCAGCAAATACCAGTGAGAAAGTCATATTTCATGTGTAGCTTCTGTGTCTTTTATTGCTGTGATGGATTGCAGCTTTCAAAGAAAAGGTGGTTTTGATGTTGGAGCAGAATACTTTTGTCTTTAATCTGGAATAACACAGAAAACAGTAAAATATAGGTGTTTGGAACAAATCACTATAATTTTTCTTATTACATTGAACCGAGGTACAGTATCACTGAGTGAAAAATGAAATCACATTTCTAGAAGAGCGAGGATAATTGAATTAAAAAGGAAAACAACGACAGGAGTGCCTTTAACACCGTATGTGGAGCAGTGGGAGAGAGAGCAAAAGTATCATTAAGACATCAGACCCCCAATACCTGAAATTTGCATTCATTAAAAGCAATAAAAGTTGCTACATGGATTATCAACTTATAATAGATGCCCCTGTGTGGCTGTCATTCTAATTAGTAACTTTGCATATTATTAAAGAACAGGCTCTGCAGGCTCAAGATTTATGCCCTACAGAGTAAAAGTAACTTTGTTTAAATTCCTCCACATGACAAAAATTGGCCAACATACTTAGCATCTACATCAAGTAGATCAATCAACACTCTTTTCTTTTTCAACCACTTTTTTGCACATTATCCCCTATCATAGAGTTCATTTTGATCATATGGTAAATAGCCATATCATGACAAATGGTACCTTCTCAGAGTAGTGTTGTAGTATTCAAAATTGGTCTTGGTCTCAAGACAACTTTTTTAGGGTCTTGGTTTCATCTCGGAAACGAATGCATTTTGATTCGTTCTTGTCTCAGTTTCAGACATAGCGGACTCAGAATTTTTAATTAAGACCTTTCAAGACCACAACAGTTTGTTAACATAAATACTGTGACTGGATGTAAAACTTTGTTTTTCAAATGCAGCCAACAACATAAGTAGGGCCCGACCGATATGGGATTTTTGGGGCCGATGACAATACCAATATGACAGAGTAAGAAAATCCTCATAACTGACCAATGAAATAATCGGCCAATGTTACCGGTACATCTGCGGTAGGCCGATATCGGCCGATAATATGGGCAGACCGATGTATCAGTAGGGCCTTAAAAATAAGTCCTTTTTTTGTGTGTGTGTGTGTGTGTGTGTGTGTGTGTGCGTGACCGATGTAGGCTGCCACCATTCTGGCCCCCCTTCACTCAAGTGGGAGCAGATTCATGGAAACAACATGAAGAGAAATGGCATGACTGTTTGGGAGACAACATGCGACAATTTGTCAAAGTTTGGCTACCTTAACCATAGATAATTCATATGCAAAACAACATGCAAGGCAGTGCTGGTCTCGAGCTTGACATGGTTTTAGCCCCTTAAAGTCTCGGTCAGGTCTTGGTTAGTGTGGTCTTGACTACAAAACTACCTCAGAGCTAGAACTAATTGCTGACTTCACCACTAGCTAAAACAGTGGAGCCATCAAAAAACACAATAAACGCTCATTTTAGAAGACGAGAAGTCACCAAATGTTTAGTGGTGTTCTATCATGTACACTAAAACACCACACCGTTCATCATAATATCGCTAGTTACCATTGTAAATGATGGTAATGAACCCTATGATAGGGCTTTATGGTCAAAAAACAAGACTTCTCCTTTTAAAAAAGAGTTTATTGGGTTTTATTTTTAGCCAGTACAAAATTGGAAATAACTAGCACATTTTTAAGGAATGGAAAAAAAAGTAAGCTAAAATTGTCTGCTGCTAATGCTAGCATGTTTGGCTAACTAGCTTATGACCTCCAACAGTGACTAGCGATTTTTCAGAGAACCACATAGCCAAATAACCATAGGCCTTCTTAAACTGTGGCGGTAAATTTATAATTTTAAAAAATCTAATGTTATTCTGTCATTCAGCTCCAGTTGGTTAACAGGCAGCTAAAAATGGGGACTTTTCCCAGAAAACAGGGACATCTGGTCCCCCAAATGTGTAAGCCAAATCTAAATTCTGCCAGAGCTTAAGCTAACGACATAATATTGTTTTAGTGTAAGCATAGTAAGTCCTATAGCACAACATCTTGAACATATGCATATAGTATAGCATATTTAAGAACCCTGTGGTAGGATTTTTGTTTGAGGCAGCTTGAAACATTATAAAAGTCAACTAGACACAACATTTTTACTGGCTAATGGTGCTGATATGAGCTTGTCTGGCAAGCTTGCAACAGCTAATGAAGTCTTTTCGCCAAATTTTTCATTTTTAGTCAACTCGAAATGAGACATCTTCTTTCACCTTTCCCCTTTTTACCTCTTTTTGAAATCATGTGCCAGCTTGTGCAAAAATTAGAAGAATTTCAAGGATTTTATTGGCAACATTATCACTATAAAGTGCACAAATATGGCAACGATAGCAAAAAGGGTAAAGGGCTTAGCAAACGATTAATTAGTCCAGTTAATCCACCCACATTCAGCACATGCATCTTATTTAATAGTAATTCAGGGTTCTTTGCGTGGAAGCACTCTTGGATCAGCTAGCATACAGTGCCTTGTTCAAGAGCACTTCAGTGATGTGAATAATACAGCTTTGGCCACCCACCAGTATTCCTCCACTGCAGAGCCTCTCTGTTCATTTAGTTCTGCAGAAGAAACCAGCAA
>JAQFJA010000017.1:8366336-8376986 GCA_029874485.1 Naso brachycentron
AATATGTCACTCCCATTGCCACGCCCCCTTTTAGCCAATTGGCTTGAACACAAACTTACACACACACACACATTTGACCTCCATGCCAAATTTGAGCCTCTTAAGACAAAGCCTGTGGCCTCCAAAGAGTGGGGAAATTTCAGTGGACCAAGCTAAAAAGCACAAAAATCCAGGGATTAAAGCGGCCCATGTAGTTGGAAACAAATAGAATTTAATAGAATTTTTGGAAACATATGGGCTAAATGTTGCACAAGCAAGGATAATATGAGTACTGTTATATGCAGAATACAGCATAACTCTGGAGTATTAAAGCTAAACCTTGATAGAAGTTTTGATGAACTGTTGCTGCAGTATTTGGTGCAGAACACATTAAAAACAGTTGAAAGTGAGGCATGTGAGTGCAACTTTCAGGTTACCACCTCACTGTAGAGATGAGCAAAATGATACTGACAGGATGTCCGACTGAGTCATCTGCTTTACATTTTGTCAAACTCTGTGTGCGCACTGGTGACACAGTCTCAACTCCAAAATCAGTGAATAAATGAGATGAAACCTTGTATTATAATATTAGATTGAAACTTTGGAATATTTTTATACTTTTCAGTTGTGTATTTCAAAAAGTATTAACAGATATTCACATTATATTTTACTTTCAACTTTTTGGAGCCATGGTTGTACAAGATGTGACCTCCTGCAAAGACTGCAATGCATGATGTTTAAAATCTCACATATGACAGTAAATTACGCTGATGCTTGTTTTGTTATCACTACAGTTGTTACATGAGGTATTTTAAACCATCAACTTTGTCTTTCACACTCTGCTTCTCTCAGAGTCCTGCCTGAGATTAAATCTTCTCCCGTCACTGTGAAGCAGGAGCCTCCTCGTCGCATCCCGTCACCTGCCAGACCACCGCCTGATGGTCAGTCAGTCTATTCCTCTCTGTGTTGTCATCTAAAAATATAGATCCATTAAAGGCCGATGTTAGTCGTGACCGCAGTCTGTGTTTTGTGTTTGCCTCGTTCAGATTCCTCAGAGTCGGACCATCTGTCACATCTCAGGAGGTCGGGGAGCTCTGAGCGGGAGGAGAGCCGCCGCCGGTACCGTACCACCGTATACTCACGTTAAACTGTTGCTCTGCTTTTGTAAAAGTTTTCAAATCTTTAGGAATGTCGCTTTGTCTTTTATACTGTTTTCAGTAGAAATGTGTCACTGCACAAATATCACAGACAATTTCTTTTTTTCTCAGTGCTCCTCGTCCTGCTAATGGAAGTGAAACCCTCAGGTCTGGGATTTCAGTCAAGAGCAACCCACCTCTCTACTGTAAGGCTGCCGAAATGTGTCAGGCTACTGTGAGAATATTTCAATTTTAAACTTCAAATTAGATTAAAAGAAGATTAAGCAGCTGCTCACTCTTTCTGTATCCCTTCCAGCAAAGTCTGCAGAAGAGCCCATCTACTCCCTACCTCCAGATTCGTACCCATCACCTAATCCAGGGTGAGTGCTGTTCGTTTCTAACCGTGGGCTCACACCAAAACCTTCATGAGCGTCAAAGGGAGCCAGCTGTCATTCATTTTCAATGTACGCTCGGGAGGAAGGGCACGTGGAGCCTCGGCTGCAGCGAGCAGCGTGATGGCCGCGACCAGAGTGACCGCAGGCGTTAATCTTATTGCTTGTTCTGCTTCTCCTTGTCAGGTACAGCTCAGACATTCACACAGTGTCATTCGTGAAGGAGGGCAGCGTGGGTCTGAGGCTCGTGGGGGGAAACGATGTCGGCATATTTGTCGGTGGAGTTCAGCCAAACAGCCCCGCATACGAGGAGGGGATGAAGGAGGGAGACCAAATCATGCAGGTGAGAAAACCGTGCTTGGATCGAGGTTGGACACCTTCCATAAGTTCATTTTTACACTTCAAGACATCACAGCAATAAGGTTAAGATTTACTTCGACGTCTGGAACCAGAAATTATATTTAGAATTCAACCAGAGACCCTGGTTTGTTTGTTTTTTATAAATCATGAATTTTTCATCAGGCTGTCAAAAATATGAGGAGTCACCATGAGTCAGCAGAATTTTCCCGTCACGTGCAGGAGTTTCACATCAAATCTCCCCACTGTTTGAGTATCAGAGCGCTCACAGTTTTTGTATTCACACGTCTCTCTTGTTTGGAGCAGTTGTTTTTAGACTGGGAGCATTTCCCACAATGATCAATTTGTTTAGGTTCATTAAACACAACAGGGGGGACAAAACAAGCTCGCTGCAGCTGAACTCTTGGGCAGTTTGTAAGAAAGCAAATGGATGAAAAAACAGTGTTCTGTGATGGTACATCGGTGATTTTAGTAAGTATTCAAAGACCAAACTACCAAATTCATCAACTGTTTATAGAAATGTGTTCAGGTAACGATGGTATAATTGATCTCTCTTTATGCAACCGTTTGAGAGCACGTGAGCTCATCAGCTTGTGTATTTTTCCTAATTAAAGGCTCACAAGCTGCTAAAACTGTTGTGCTTTTTCAACTGTGTTCATTAAGTCCATTAAAAAGAGTATGACAGCAATCCTACAGATTAAAGGTGGAGTCAGTAGCATTCGTTTGTTGCCGTTTGTAAACACAACATTCAAACTGCCCCCCCCCAGCTCAACACACCAGAAGTATCGTAACTTAGCGCGTACTACATGTACTGTTATACTGCTTACCTAACATAACACAGCAAGCTAAGTAGGAAAAGTGTGTTTGTTTAATGGAGAAGTCAATAAGTTAGCAAGCTAACAGGCTAATCGCCGTGTTTAGCACCTACCCATCCATCACTGAGTAGCTCAACTCTGCATCGCTCCTCCCAGCCTCTCCTTCAGTGCTCCAAAGCAGCTGAAAGCTGAGGCCAAACTCTCGTTCTGGAACAACTTTTATCCGCTTGCCGTTTCGTCTCACAGGGCTATATTTACGTTTCTTCACGCTACGTCCACATTTGTAACTTTCTCTGGCCTGGATGGTGTCCAGTCGCCGTGTTCTGTGGTGCTCTCAACCTCACCTGTGCAATGAAATAGACAAGGAAACAGAGAGGGAGCGTCTACCGAGCCTGTACCTGTAGTTTCCATGGTTCCATGTCCTTTTCACTGGTGTTATCACTGAACACTATCACGTTATCAGTTAGAAGCGGCTATATTAGTGAGAGTGAGTTCAAAAAATGCTGCTTCATCATAACAGCAGTTTGTATATGTGTGGAGAGGGATTTGTCTTGGCGCAGGCGCAGCACAGGTGAGCCTGTTTGTCATCAGGTGTTGTCATTGTGGTGTGAAAAGTGCGACTTTTTGACCCGAAAGTGGCAGACAAAACATGACGGAGAAGCAGATCTTAGTATCAGCTTGTTATTTGTTGTCAGTTTGGTGTGTAGGAGCCTTAAAACTGAGGTCAGATAAAACGCTTCGTGGAAAAGCAGAAATTAGTTGACATCATGATGAAATCATCATCTATAAAATGACAACAAAAATGATTCTGGTTTTATTGAAAGCGGTTCATTTGAACACAGTCAAGATTTTAAACTAACTAATGGGGATTCAAAAAGATTTGGGTTAGAAAAAAACAAAAAACCTCCATGTTTCCCTAAAGTGAAGCTGATTGACAGACCTCTGGTGTCAACAGCTCATTCTCTTCACTGAATACTGCTGCGGCTGCATTTTGTTAAATGGCAGCTTTATGTTTATTCTCCAATGGCTGCAACCTACAATACTATAGCTGAAATTTAATTAAGTAAATGTAGTGTATACACAAAAAATACACCAGGCCAAGATGGACTTGATCTAAAGCTTAACTATACCCATGTTAAACTAAACCAGCATTTCCATGGTATATGGAGTTATTTATTTCATTGTTCATGTGAAAAATAGTTCGAGCTTTAAAGGATTTTTTTCCCCTTAAAATCAGCTTAACCCTGTTAACATTAGAAAGTAACCCCTGATTATGTCACAGTGTTGGTATCAGAGTCATCACAATTTAGGTTTGGAGACTTGTCAGTGTTAAACAGAAAGCCCTGGCTACAACTGGATGAGTGGACATTTATGAGTGCAGTATACTATTACTACCATTACTACTTCTACCAGCTAATACATCTTACTACTGCTGCTGCCGCTGCTATTATAAAAACAGTGCTGCTACCACTGCTAATGCTCCTGATACAGGGATGGACCTGCACCCGTTGCTATGTAATTGTTAGCCTATGTTAAGCCAGATCCTCAACAGAAATTAATCTGATGACGCCAAATGCACTGTTTAAAAAACTTCATGATGCAACCCACAATGAATTTTGATAAAGGCTGCAGAGCCGACTCTCTCTTAGCGCTTTCACACTGACACGGCTCCGGCACGGTGCCAGTTCCGTTCGGAACTTTGGTGCTTTCTAGCAAACCAGCCCACATTCAGACGGGTTTAAGTGGAACAAAGTTCCCGCCCCTCCCGTCATCAGTGGAGGGCGTTGCTCAACGCACAAGGCAGGCAGACGTTAACACAACAGTGGCGACATGGCGGAGCACACTGATTATCTGCGAGCAGTCCTTCTGTTAATTCAGATATTTATTTTTAACCGACAATCCTGCGCGCTTCTTCGGCAGACCACTGAACACTTCTCTTCATCGTAGCCATTGTCTTTGTTTCCTTCTTCGGCTTTTCCATCTTCGTTTAGCGTTAGTCTCTTCCTCACTGTTGATAAGACACACCCACTGTAGACATCACTGAATACGTCACAGTTTGCGAGGAAAAAACAGCTATTTTTTGGTTCCATGGCAAACCAACTTTCTGGGTTCAGAACCTAAAAAGTTCTCGGTGTGAACACTCTGGCCGGTTCAAAATTAGGTTCAGGAACTGGAACCGTGCTGGAGCAATGTCAGCGTGAAAGCGCTATCAGACATCCTGTCCTGACAGGTCATGACTCCCGGCTGTCAGCCTGGTGTGTAGGAGCCTTAAATATATTTACTAAATGATGGTTTACAGATATATGACCAACTCTTGAAGCAAATTTACACATCACACCTTTTAAATGTTTATTTAATGCTGCATTTCTTGCATGCACACTCCTTCTTGTGTGCCTGTGTCAAAATCTGTCAGACTAGGAACAAGTGTGTAAAAACAGTGGTAAGGGCACACTCACACCCGGCAATCTGTGTACCATGCCTGAGCACGTTTGACCTCCCAAGTCCAGTTTGTTTGGCTAGTGTGAGCGCTCCACACCGTGCTCAAGCACAGCACGCTTTGTCGGCCCTGGCGCAGGTGGAAGAGGTGGGCTTCAGCACGGTGCGGATGCACATGCACGAGCACAGGCATGGAGCACCGACATCACTGTGACTGTGGAGGATTCACCTTAAATTCAAGCAGAGAGCACCAAAGTCTGGATAAAACACAGAAGAAAAAATCCACGACTGTATCTTAGATCGCGGATACCAGAGAACAACTGAACAATGTCATAACAAGATGAAAAGAGGACGGTTCAATATTTGAAAATACGGGTACACACTCCATAGATCAGGAAGCTCAAGCGTGCTCAGGCGCGGTCTGAGACTGCAGCAATGTGAGGGCAGGGCAGCAGGGGAGAGGGGAGGGGACAATCGTGCTTCAGCACGACATGGGACAACTGGACCAAGTGAGTGCACCCTAAGAGAGAGAAAAAGAAAAAGGGAGGTAAGCCTTAGCGGAGCAGGAGAACAAACAAATAAAGTAATTTATGTAATTTTTGAATCAAATTCATACCGAAAGTAAAACACAGGGTGCATGCGCAAACCACTGCGGATGTGTTCATTGGTAGGTCAACAAAATGTCAACTGTTACAAAAATCAACATGACATAAAGTGCTAATGTGAGTCTCAAAATAACATAATAATGTTATAATAATGTTACAAATAATAATAATAATGTGGTAAATAAAGTCACAACAAGCTCAGAGGACCATTTAGAGTTGTTGGAAAGTTTATCTGGTGACTTTAGGTGGAGGCAGGCTAGCATTTCCCATTGACTACCAGTGTTTTAGCTAAGCTAATTAGCGGCAGGTGAGCTCTGCCCGTCTCTTCCTTGTTACTGCTTGCACAGTCCAAAGAATGGGATCTATCTTCTGGTCTGGAACTCAGGAGGGAGGAAAATAACAAAAAGAAAAAGCAAGCCATTCAGAAGCACACTGTTGCCATTCTTCTCATGGATGTATTATAATAAAAAGTTCTATAATAGATCCACGCTTCTTCTCCATTCCAGTAGGAAGCAGGCACCTGTTGTAAAGCTTGACTAAATGTGCATCAAAGGGACAAAACACTGAGTTTCATCCCTTCGGACTCTAAAGAAAATAATTTCGGGGGTGCAGATTATTTTGACATCTGCATGCCCAGATTCTTAACAGCTGGTTTGAAATGAGAAGCCAGGTCACCAAAGCTGGACATGTCAATGTTAGGCATGCAAAAGGTTCCAAACATAATACATTATGTAAGGAAATTTTGTGACAAATGCTGCTGTAAGAAGGGCCCTATGAAATCTGTTTTATTTTTCCAAAGTGACCTTTCGCAAAGCTCTGCCCTCTAACACGAACGGGCCAATCAGAGCGTAGTATCTGCCAGCTCTTCTCAGGGGTCTGACAACTGCACAGCTGTGCCCCATTGAAACTCATACAATCTTTGCAGATTTCCGTCATTTTCAGGCTTGTTCTGTGGATTTCAAGGCCATTGTGGTTAAACATGTCTGCGGCACTTTTAAAATTGATGCTCATAATTCGCCGAGATTCAAAGGAGATTTACATTCTTTACCTTTCCAAAATTAAATGCTGAAAAGTGTAACGTTATGCTCTGGGCAAAACTGTTTGCATGTTCTCACTCCACATTGAACCCATCACAGCACAGCTAACATTACGGCCTCTTCGGTAACCTTTCAATAAACACTGAGGCCATGTAACGTTGTTATGAGCAGATATTTGGCGGTTAATTTGAATTACATAGGCTACAACTTAGCGCTAGCAAGCCTAGCCAGCAAAGCTAAAGTCTGTGGCTGCAGTCTGGACACTGGCTGCTCTCAACAGTCTGCAGTGTTTAACCCAAACTGGTAATAACATAAAAGCCCATCTTTACTTTCAACGTTAATATAAGAAGAGACGCGTCCTCCCCTTGTTCTAAATGGCAGGTCCTAAATCGTTACAAGAGTCAGTGCTTGTTTTATAAATAAAGTGAAACATGAGTTGAAGCTGCTGTAACATTAATGTTACTGATTGGTCGGCTTTGGTTTCGATGTTTATTTTTTTCACGTTGTTTCCTTGCTGAGTCACTCTGACAGCCTTAATATGTCCTTCAACTGCATTCTGTAAACCTTTCTGTCTGCTTCTGTCTGAAATAGCTTTTTTGTTTTTCCAAAAAATACATTATATTTCTCCAGGGATTTCAGTTAAAGACAGTGGCAGCGCCATGCTGACTCCAAAAGCTTGTCGGACTTAGCAATGGTAACTAAGGGGGGTGTGGCTTAGGAAAGAGTGAATTATGGGGGTTTTTTTGCCCAAATTCCTTTTTTTTTTTTTTTTTAAATTTTATTGGAATTACATTGTTTGTTTTTTTTTAGCTTTTACACTAGGCTGACCAAACGTCCTCTTTTCCCCGGACATGTCCACTTTTTACGTCCCGTCCGGGGCGTCCGGGGCGTCCGGGGGTTTTTTATTAATTGATGATAATGTCTGGTTTTCCTTCTGTGTGTGTATATGTGTGTGCCCCCCCTCCCCCTGTTGTCATTGTTTGGGTTAGCGTGTGTGACATAATCCCCGAGAGGCTGCCCTGTGGGCGGATCTCCAAAACTCACAAAAAGAAAGCAGCAGACACCGGCGGTGCAGCTGAAGTGTTCAAGATGCCGAAGCGCAAATGCACGTTCACAGATGAACTGCGAAAAAAATTCCCAGTTTACCGACCTGGTCGGGACATATGGGAGGCTGAGTGCACCGTGTGCAAAGCTGGTACATATGTGTCTGTGTCCAATAAAGGTGCCAGCGACCTCACAGCTCACATGGACACAGAGAAACACAATTACAGTTTACAATTGAGGCATAATAAAGAAAGTTCAGTAACCTCTGAGAAGCCTATCTGAATTTCTGTCTTTGAGAGATATTATTTTGTAATATAACAAAATATTCTATCCATACATATAAACTTAAAATATATTAAAATTATAAGGAATCTTTGAGTAAACTGTGAGTATCATTTAAGTAGGCTATCTCGTGGCCGGGCTGAGTGGCCTCTTTTTTGGAAATCAAAATATGGTCACCCTAGTTAACGTAAACACCCAAAGTTGTGTTAACTACGTAAGTGGGCTAATAACGTAACTTCGTCACTCTGTTAATTGTGTCGGTACTTTGAAATAAATGCGTAGGAGGATAAGGATACTGTCAGGTGTCGTTTTCTAGAAAAATATTTGTGGCTGTTACTTCAGCTTTACTTCAACAGCGATGAGTCTGAGCTTCATTACTACAATAGGCTCATCTTACCAACTAACGTTTTGGAGTGACTTTAATGTTTACTGAATGCCTCTCTGACTGTTTTGACCAAAACTTTTGTTATTGTCATTTGAATTATCATGTAGTGTTTTGCAGCACAGTAGCACATTTACATGTAACTGCTGTAGTTTAGTCACCCGTTTGAAAAATTTTACCTTGCCAAAAAAATTGGTGTTGAATGGTACTTTTTTAAAAATCGTCATTTATATCGTCATCGCAATATGAGTTACTGAGAAAGTGTGTAATTAAATTACAGTCACTTACAAAAATGTTAATGATTACAAACAGGATTACATTTGAATATTTTCTGTAATAGTCTTAGCCTGTGTTGAAAAATATTCATTTTGTTGAATTGCATGTTTTGATGTGCACAATGCCTTCTGCCATTTCCAGTCAGACATGATCCGTGTGATTTCAGTCAGCATTCATCAAGCTGCCTTACACTCTTGTACTTCCATAGCACATTTTATTATTACACTTTAACACTGTTGAACGAGGACACAGTACTAACTCGGCCATGTATGTAGGAATTGTATTGCACTGGTGCTAAAGTGAAGCATATATCATGTTTAAGATGGATTTTTAATCCGTCCACACCGCACACGGTAGATCATATTCTCCTGTTAGATTTCTTTTGAAGACTAATCCTTCATCTGACATTACCAACTGCCACCTAAAAATTCAGCTCCAGATGTCGTAGTAAAAATGTGTTAGCAGTCCTTTTGCAAGTAAGCCTCCATTCCCTCCTTCTCAGCCTGTATTGATCTCTGTATCGAGAACCTCTCCTATGAAGAAGGAATTAGAAAAGCAAACTGGGCTTCGATCTTTGATGCCTCCCCCTCCATGCCCTCGCTACACACACTTTGGAAAAATGTCCCTCAGCACATAAAAAGGAACCTTGCGGAGTGGAGATAGTGGCACAGACAGCTGTGGAGTGCCGGCGATAATGGCCATCTCCTGGCAGCCCAAAGAGCCGTGACGGGCCGCCATTCCCTGCCACCGGCTCCCTGCCACCGATAAGGACGGGGCATGTGGAGAGACACTGCGGCAGGCGGTTTCTTTCTCCCACAGCATATTCACTCGTTCCCCACACTGGCCAGATAACCGGCTGCACTGTACAAGCTGCGAGCTCGCTCACTGTACACTGTTGATTCGGGGAATATGCGTGTGTGCACCTGCTGAGTGCTGAGATTTATACTCGAGCAAAAATGATGGAGGGGGAAAGAAAAGAAGTGCGGTGGTTGCAGATGTGTTTGTGTGTGTGTGTGTGTATGTGTTGCAGTGGTGGATCTGCCTGCTTGCTATATTAACAAATAAATAGTGATGTAATATTCTAAAGTGATCCACAAACTCTCTCTGTAAAGCAATTAAACTTGACAATCACAACATTAAATAGCTGAACTCGAAGTTCAGAATCAGCTGAAATCAATTAAACCTAATTTAATCTGTAGTTAATCTGTCATTTATCAGCATCCTGCACTGACACTGTTCCCTCTCGCTCTGGATTATATCTCTTTTTGCTTCTAACCAATTGTCCCATGCAGTCCAATTAGAAATTAGTAAATTAGCCGGGAAAATGAGCATGGATGAATTACCCATCATCAGTGTGAATTAGAATAGCAATGCAATACTGGTCTCTCACAGTTTTGGTTTATACCCACCGCCTGAGTCAGCCTCCTGTTCAGTAACAGTTAAAGATGTCACACACAGCCGACCTAGATTCAGACTTTATAGTTTTTCGTTAGCAAAGGAAGCTAAACTCAGCTAACAGAAGTTTCTGAGAAAGGAGGCAAAGCAGCTCATTCATCCCGCAGTTAAATCAAGTAGTTTGCCAAATAAAATTTCTTTAATTTTATGTTGTTTATATAGATTTTCATTTACTAGTTAATTTTAATCTCTGTTGCACTATATGTTTTATGTTTACGTGTGTTTTACTGATTGTTTTTAACGTTTTTATACTTTCTATTTCTATTATTGCCTTAGTTGAAAGTTGATGCGTAGTGTTGACAGAAAATGAGATACAGGGAGAGATTAATCGTCATCATCAACAACTTATGTCTGTGGAGGGCATCTTAGAGAGGAGCTGAACTGCCTGTTTCCAGAGCGTCAACTGCTGTGTTGTGATGTAATCGTTATTCAAACGGTTAAACAACCAATGAAT
>JAQFJA010000017.1:8481481-8493752 GCA_029874485.1 Naso brachycentron
CAGTAAAGTCTGTGCCATTTTGAGTAGGTAAAAATGATCACGTTTTCTTGCCCCCAGTGCGACATTTTAAATGAAAATACAGAAATTTTTAGGAAAAGTCAGGGACTAGCAGCGCTGTCTTTTTAATTCAGCAGCGTTACATGACATAAATGTGAAAACAAAATGGCTGTCATAGCCTTTCTGGTGATAACCAGCGTCGTGTGACGGCTTTTGTGAAGCCGGGTCACAGAAAGAGATCCAGGGCACGTTGAACTTGCTTCGTGGTACAGGCTCCTGGTGTTGTTTTGCTCCCTTTGTTTTGTTTTGCTTACAAGCAACATTTTTTTTAACTGCGCTGTCGCATTTGTTCTACTCATGCAAAACACCTAAAGCCTCAAGAGCTGCTGGCATTAAAAAGTCTACTTGTTTTTAAAAACCTTTGAAGAACTTTCTAACCTGTTCCTCAGCTCTGCTGGACTCCAGCTTGCAAGTGTATTTGTGTTATTTGGAGCTCGTATCAAAAACCCTTTCAAGCCCCGAAAGCCAGTGAAATGATTGTTTTCTCCAAAAGCAGCATTGTGCAGAACACTTGAAAATAGATGATAGTTATTTTTACCCGAGGATTTGCTGATGTTTTCTCTCCGAAACCCCTCGTTGGCCTTCATTATTAAATGTTATTTTGTCACTGCCATGAGGATGAGGTGGTACAGTAATCATTAAAGCGGTGCAAATCTGAATAACCCGGGCTCAACCCCCCCGTGACACACTGTTGGAGTAAGCAACTCGCCAGAATTAGACTACAGTGTGTTTCCAGCCACGTTGACATTTACAGCTGACATTTTTAATATCTGAATTCTCCAGCATCTGGTCTGAAATAACACAGGAACAGTCTTTATAATCCCATTCGAGAGATTGCGTTGGAGATTGGACTTCACATGTCCACTGTAGCGCACTTCCTCGTTTTTTTCAGATCCTATAGATGAGATAGGGATAGGATTTTATATATTTCTGTCCTCCTTTAACTTACCTGCCTCTCCTTTCATCTCCAGCAGTTCCTCAATTCCCTCAACGTCCACATTTCTTTGCCTTTTATCCGTGTGCTGTCATGTCGGGGCTGCTCACGTGTTTACAGTATGTGTGAGCGAGCACGCGGTCGCAGGGACGCGTGCGTGTCTGCGGGCGTGCACGCGACTCACTGTTGTGCTCACGTCTGGCCGCTTGCCTCGCCGTTCGACTGAGCTGCATATCAAACAGGCTGCGCTTTAGAGGTTGAGTTCGTCTCTAGACAGACCCTGTCAGTTGGCGAGGGAGGTGGGGTGGGGGGGGTGTTAGCGAGTAATTTCCTGACTCAGAAGCTCCCTCCTGGAAGATTTCCTCCCTCTCTTTCTCCTCCTCCCTCATCCAGCCTTTTCCTCAGCATTCCTATTCAGCGCACACCCTGCAAATCCCATTGACCTCAGCTGGCGAGGCAAACAAGCAAAGTGTGCAGCGGCGGCACAAAGAGACCAGAGCCGAGCCTCTAAAAGCTGCTTCCCCTCATTGGTTGATGGTACAGCAGCGATAAAAGCAAAGATAAGGTCCAAACAGGATCATGCTGAAGAAGTCTGCGAGTGACAACATAAAGAGAGTGATTCAGAAGAGGGGGGCCCACGGCCGCGGCTTATGAGGCTTAGACACATAATGAGTATTAGCAGAGGCAGCAGGGGGGTGTCAGGAGGACATTAGAAGGCTCTGGATGTGCATTGATTTACCAGAGGAGGTGTGGAGCATTTGCACACAAACCTGTGTTGCGAACTTATTTATAATTATGGAAGTACACATGTAGTAGATATAAACGCAGAAAAAAACTGAAGAACTTATGAGACAAAATGCTCTGGAGGTTAAAATGTGGAAAAGGGAAACTACTTCAGCAAATAATCTTTATTTAAAGTGAGACTAGACAATTTTTTTTGGCTTAACTTTGTCATTATGATGTATAACCTGATTAAACAGTGTAATAGTGTAATAAAGATGGTAACGCGGAAAAATGAAAAATCAATGACTCTCTCTGTACTCTCTGTCCTAATTGGCCGGTCTGTGCTGCGCCTCTTAGCGACAGGTGACATCAGGACGAGCTGGTTGGCTCACCGTGCTCTGACTCGCCTCGGACGACAACAGAGTGTCTGCAAGCGACACCGTCAGTCGAGCAGAGACGGACCGGTTTACTCCGCTGCAGCTTTCCCTGCAACCGTTTGGTCTCAGTTCAAACTGGACTTTAAAGGAGAGAGCGACAACAAACGAAATAAAAAATGTGAGCTGGCACAAACGGCTGCCAATGAGTCTCATGCTGCGGCTAACGTTAGCTTGCTAGCTCGTTTGCAAAAGCTCATCTACTGCAACTTTCAATAACTTACAGTTTTCCTGGAGACTATTCCTATATGTTTTTTGTAACTCAATAGAGGTTACAAGAGAGATTTAGTCGATGATGTTTCAACGTTTGCTTGCAGGACGATGTGAATGCATGACAGTCAAACAGGGATGGACAGTGACCAAAAAAAACCCCTGGACTCTTTTTTTACCCAGACCAGCCAACCACAGCCAGCCTGCAGATACTTCAACACCCCTGCCCCATCGACTTAATACAAACACACCGGAGCTTAATGCCACCACTTACAAGCATAACTGAAGGATATTCTAGGCTGTTGTTGCAGTAATACAGAGCTATTTTAAGAACAAGTGAGAGGTTTGTCAGCAGCAGGCCGCCACTGTGAATGTACCGTGATAGATTTGTAGCTGTGTGTTATCATGAGCAAGTAAACCTGTTAGATGATACCTGTCCCTTTCTTACCACTTGCATTGTGCTTGGAGCCTGCACCTGCCTTCACCAGGCTGGCTAGTGCCAGCAGCGCCCCTCCTAGAGTCTCCGAATGGGTGCAATCTTTTAATCTAGAATCTCCTGGAACTATGATTAAAAAACACAAATTAAAAAATATAAACACAAAATGTAAGTATTCAACATAAAATCATTGTAAACATGTCTTTAAATTTTTCTTGTGTATTTTTCTATTTGCACACACACATAAAGTCTGTTATTTTTCTTACTTAACTTTATGTTAACTAAATATTTGAGTCACTTAAACAGCGTTTTACAGACTTGACAGCTTATTCACAGTCCACACTTATTAATGTCTCTTTCACAGTTCACACTTAAAGCAAACATAGTTCACTCCGCTTTACCAAGGGTTAGGGATGAGCAGAAATGTTGTCTGGATATGACACAGAGCAGCCATACGTAGATGTTGCCTCAAACTCCAAATGCATTCCAATGACTCTATTGTCTAATTAGACCTTCAACAATAACCAGCGAACGTAACAGGGAAGTCTTGGACCGGTCCTGAAATAATGGCCGTTGCCTGGTTGCCCATGGGTTTCAAGAGATAAACATTAAAAGCAGTCACTTTATTTGAGAATGTGGTGTCCAAAAACACAAAGAGCCAGAGGAAGTATCTACCGCAATGTCAGTGATTGCTTTTAAACACCAAGTTTGAGATATCATTAACACTTTACTTACAGCATCCATCTATAGTACATTATGAACATAATGCGTGTACAGTGCACCTATAGTGCGGTATAATCACAGTTATAAGCAAGGTTAGGGTAACCCTAACCATAACCACAAATAACGCATTGTAAGTGTGTGCGTTATAATGTGTTAATGCATTTTAGAAACAGACTTCATAGAAAGTGTTACCAATATATCAGTTTGGGACTTGTAATTTAAACTTCAACTTAACTAGCAGTACAACTGGTAGTTAGTCCTATGTGACATGATCACAGCTCCAGATCAGCTTCCCAGATCTTTCCTGGTAAAAAGAAGTTTATTAGGAAGTGATGTTTTAGATATCCTGCTGCCATGTCTTCCTGGAAACAGTATATTTTGCGGCACGAACAGCAAACACTTCAAGCGACGTAAACTAATACACAGTCTGTCCAAAGATGAGTCATCACAGCACTGGAGACGTTGTTTTACTGTCAAGTAATCCCTGGGGATTGCAGCACACAATCACCTCAAAAAGAGAGAATCTCGCTAATTACGAGTGTGGCGACAAAAACCTCCCCAAAGCGCTGTGGGGTATCCCTTTGCTAAACGGGCTTAATTGGAGCCTTTTCTGGTTTGTTTAGGTTTTTTTAAGTTCAATTCCTTAATTAGAAAGGAACTCGCAACACTAAATTGGGTGCAATCCTACATTACCTCTGAGGCCTTGAGCTAAATAATTTGTTTTTACACTATTAAAGCTGTTTATCTAACTTAAATTAAGTAATTAACACCCAACAATGTTAAAAATGCAAATTAATCAATGAGAAGAATGTTTTAAGTTATCAGAAGTCTTGATCATAATCAACTGTGCATATACCTTTCTCTTTTTACTGTTTTGTAGCCGCAGTGATTGCGCGTTTGAATGTGTTTCCTGATGGTCTTCATAAAACAAATCCATGTCAGCGGTCCCCTCGTTAGAGGACCTTGTTTTCCTGTCGTGAGCGGCTTTGCCTTGTGAACAGGCGTCTCAGAATATACAAGCCGGTAGATTTCAGCCTCACTTAGCAGTGATTGTGCAATCATAATATGTTGCAGCCATATTTAATGGCCATGTCTTCCTATTCACAAAGGATTCAAGAGCTCCAGATAGATTTCCACCATAATGTATGCCTCATGCTGTTTGATGGGTACTTATATTGAAAATACCCTACAGCACTCTCAGACTCTATGAATAATAAGAACTCAGCTCAAACCGTTTCCCTTTCCTTGTCTGTGAAAAGAGAAAATCAAACCAGCTTCTTTTTTTTGCACATTCATATGGAGAATGAAGCAAACATTGTGTTTGGCGTCTGCGTTCATCGTGTTTACCGTTTGATTTACTGAAACAACACTGATACAGAGCTTTGCAGAGGCTAGTCTAAATGAGCCGCTAAAAATGTATCCCAAACAAAAAGGGCTAGAAATGAAAAGTTTAAAATAAGAAGCATGGAGTGGCGGTGTTTGAAATGATTTTAGCTGCCGTATCAGATCGTCACAACACAGAAAGAAGCCTGCTGCAGTCTCACAGCTCCCAAATGCATCATGGACAGGACTTCTGAAAAATAGAGTCTTTGGGGAGACAAAGATTATCCATTAGGTAACAGTCTGGTGGCTCCTGCCGCATCCTGTCTGCAACAAGGATGCTCCGGGGGTGTTTTTTCTCATTACAGGTGAATGTCGATTACTAGAATGATAGCCTCGTCTGCTGTAATTGACCCGTTACTTCAAATTGATTCCATCTGTCTTCATACAGACGTAATGACCTTGTAATAAATTGACAGATTATTGCATTAACCCTGACTCTATGTGACAAGTGACAGTTGCCTACAAGGAGGGTCAGAATGTATCAAGAGGCTCTTATTCAGTTGCAAGTACAAAGTTGGAGGAGGAACTCTGTGTAAACTGCTTGGCGACGAGTTCGGCCTTCGCTTTTTGAATTCCTTGGCACGATTTTGCTTTGTGTTCCTCCTCTACACATCTCAGAGTCCTTTCTTCAGCTTGACACAATCGAAAGTCTAGGTGTTGCATTCTCTTTAATTGCAGCAAGACAAATAAATTGTCAGCTATTTTATACAAGGGGATTGATAAGGTCATGGCTGAACGGTGAATGAATCAGTTTTAGAAAAAGACTTGAAAGGCATGAATGAGAGCAACGCAACGACATGCAGAACGACACGCCCCCTTCACGCCCCGTTTTGGGTGAAACAAAGGGATCAGGATCCTAGTAGAATCACACCTAAAAGCTGCTGCGTTGTGTTGCGTACATCACACAACAAACAAAACCCAGAGGTACAATTTTCTTTACTTTGGAAAAACTTTTAATATCTTAAACATGCACCTTTTACAGCATTTATTAGGCAGATGAACACAAAACGTCTAAAAGAATAATCTGGCGTAAAATGATCTCAGGGTCTTTTTCTGAACGGGCGCTCATCAAAGAAGACCTCCAGAGTTTTTTTCACTCATCGACCTGTATCGGGTTTGACCGGAGCTAAGTTGCAGCCCAAAAACGGTTATGCAGTTATCTTACAGTAATGCCACACTGTATGAATGACCAAAACAGCAAAATAAAGTGTCTTCATGGCAGAAAACGTGTCAGAAGTACATTATCTGGAGATTCATGAGGTAGTTTTATGTCAGGATATAATACCTCGGGTCATTGCGTGGGGTCGTTGGTCCACTTTGATGGACACAGGCTGAAATCACCTTCACCAGCGCCTATTTCCTTCATTTTTTCAATGTAACGATGCCGATCATTGATTGGCAAAGACATTATATAAGAGTTAGATTGGCTTGTCATCAGTATGTGTGGTCCTAATACCTAAAAGAAATAAAGTATTCTTATTTAAGGCGATTAAATTCGTAATGTCGGATATTTTGAATTTACCGCCAGCCAATGAGGAGGGCTTATTTTAACCCAAACAGGGGCGTGGCCAGGAAGCGTTGCTCTCACGTATAATTATTTATAAACGCAGTTCCCACGTACCCTTGCACACTTAGTTGTGGTCGTGGAGCAAACAGATTTGTTTTTTGTAGAAGTCAGCGTCCCAGACCTCCAGAAAGGTCATCTCCATAAGTCATCTGCTTTACCTTAGGCCACAAAAATAATCAATTACCCCCAGAACGTAAGATCAATAATCAACCCCTGTCTGTGTCAGCATCACAGATGTGTCTGGTAAGCTGCTCTTTCCTGTTTGATGATATGTGTTTGGGTTGTTTTTGATCAGAAGTTCACACACCAAACCACTCATTAAGGGAAATAACTGTCTGAAATTTAAAGGGATTTAAATGTCACCTGAAACTGTCCTCAAATCAACCTCACAGCAACAATTTCTGACCTTCTCTGGTTTGAAACCTGAATCAAAGAGCATCTACTCTCACTTTGTTTTGCAAACACATTTACATGAGTGAAATATAGCAGTACAAGTTATTCATATGCCTGACAATGATTGTATGCGGGCGTGTTTGTGTCTTTAGAGTCAGGACGGACGTTTTGAAGTCCGTGGTCGTCACGGCAAGTCTGTGTTGACCATCAGCGGCGTGCGGCTCGCCGACTTGGGTCGATTCGACTGCGAGGCGCTCAGCAGGATCGGGGGTCATCAGAAGAGCATGTTCCTGGACATTGAGTGTGAGTATGTTTGTTATCGAATCATTTTATAAAGGTCCTGCACAATCACACAGCTGTTTCCAGTTATTCCTGCTCATTAGTCTGCACACGCTGTCCCGAGCAGAGGTCTAATTAAATCAGGCAAATTAAGTGACAACACCTGCATGGTTAGCCCATGGACTTGTAATATTATTCTGCACATTTAAAAAACCCTTTAAAAACCTAATAAAGGAACTGAGTGGAACAACATCCCGACTAAAACAACAAAACCTCAATTTTACTGTGACACGCTCACATTTTCGAAAATATCTTCCTTGTCGTTTTTCAACACCATAACTCCAAAATGCCAGATCCACTGAAGGATTGCACTGCTTTTGTGGACGCTAAAGCTATGCAAATGAGAGAAGGAAATAGGACACAATCCACGAAGCATGCACAAAGGGTGAAATACACATTAACTCAGGGTTGGGAAGGTTACTTTGAAAATGTAATAGGTTACAGATTACAAATTACCCTATATAAAAATTAATGTATAACTATTTCAATCACTTTATCAAAGTAAGTTAGTGTACTACATTTGATTACTTTTCTACATTTCTAATGAATATTTTCAGCTTTGAACCATTTTCAGATGTTTAAACCAGGAAGTGTTAATGGCAGACATGAGGCATTGCAAATTCAGAGAAGAGAACCAAACAAAAGCGTCAAATAGCGTCAAACTTTACTGAACGGCCTTGACTGGAAATGACAACGAAATGAATATCATTGAACTTATAGCCTAAGATTTTTACAGAAAATATTCAGACGTAGTCTCCTTTGTAATCGTTGACATTTTAATAAGTAACTGTGATTTAACTACACGTTCTTTCTCCCTTTTCATGTAATTAGATACTCCCGACACTGCCGCTCCTCGCTGCGCCTGTCCCATGTGCATGTATGTAAATTAGGGAATATTCAAAAATTCGGCACAAATTTCCCCCAACCTATGCAAATAAGCCTCGTTTGGCCGATCCTTTTATTGAAGCCACCAAGGCTCCGTGCGTAAAAGCTAACAGGCTTTTTCTAATTTCAGGGACACACATGTAGTGTCAAACGCTGTGAATTGCTGGAGCCAGCTGCAACACACAGCCAGCTGTGAGCAACAAACAAAACTGACACTTTTCGCAAGATTTTGTGCTCTCTGCAGGTTTTATTGTGAACCAATCGGAGTTCTGAAATATGGAGAAAACACTGAAGCACTGAGAGCAGATACGCTTACTCTATTAAACGCAAAAGCAGCGTTAATTGCTCACAGCTGTCAAACTTTGTGGGCGTGTTAGCACTGGCATACAATTCTTTAGCGGATAGGGTGCTAAAACAGGTCAAATTGCACATGCTAATTCTGTGCAAATCATGGTGCTATTAGCAGGTGCAATCCAGTCTTTGTGGATCTGGCCCTCTGTGCTTTATAAAGCAAATGAATCAGACTGTTACCTGTGAAGCATTGTCTGATATAACCCCACACCTCCACCTTCCACTCTGCTAAATGTGGCGTCAGAATGTGATAATGAAACACATGCACACATTAATGCAGTTAAATCAGCAGCTTCCCAGGAAACATATAAACCCCTGCAGTCTCATACAGAGGGGAAAAGTTCAAGCATGCTGGTTCTCATAATTCTTTTCACTCTGTGGAGTTTTTTGTTTCTGAATATCATTATATTATTATTAACTACTCACCCCCTCTAAACCTCTGCACCCGCTGCACCACACACACAGCCTTCAGAGGGGTTAATTAGTGCGAGGAGATCATGCATTGCCTTTCGTTTTTCCCCTGCTGACAGTAGCCCCGTTTCCCCCTGAGCGTGCCCATTCGTCAGTGCTGGTTGTTTGGGGTTATTTGGGGCGGGCTATCCCCTGCCTAATGAGCTCTGAAGCAAAGATGTCCATTTTGGCCTCGGAATGATTAGGTTCATTATGAGAGCGGCTCTGTTTGCCTGAGACACCAGCGAAATGTGCGTTTTTGGTGGCAGCGTTTTCACCTTGAAGCTCCGAGGAACAACAAAAAGACAGGGCAGACAAACAAATATATTCAGCGAGACAGTGAGGGAAGAATGAATGCTTCATCTCTGATGTGGAAAGCAATTTTCTCCTCCTCTGGCTGAGGTGACTGCTGGGTTCATAGATTCCCTTCTAAAAGCTGTTTTGCATAGGTTTTGAAAAGTTGACACTTTGGCAAAAACAAAGTTTGACGGCGTCCTCAAATAGCAAAAAAACACATCTCCCGTGCATGCGCCCGCTCTCCAGCCATGAAGCACAGTTGCTGTCATTATACTGTATACTTGTTTCGCCGGAGCCACAGCTGACAACAGGCTGCGAGTGTGAGTGTGAGGCTGAGCCAGCCGCTGCCACCGAACTAATGAACTCATTTACTAAGTCACTGCAGGCTGCAAGGGGATAACGCATCCTCGGCTGTGACAGAGAGCCAGGCATCAATCTCTTTAATGGAATCCTGCAAGCGAGCATAAAACAACCATAATGCCTCTCCAACTGAGCTGGGCTGACTAGGCCAAAAGAAATCCACACGACAGCTCGCCCCTTCCATCGTCCATTACTGCCCTTCCTATTTGCCGGGGCAAATGAGCTTCTGTTTATTTTATTTTTTTTTTTCTTGGGGAGATGATCGTAATGGAGATTTTCTTTCCCCCCACCAGCGCGCGGTGGCTTCAATTAAGTTCAAGTTTTTCTTTTTAACGTTACAGAGGGAGTTTGGGTGCTAATGAAATTCTTTTTCTTCTCCCTTTGAGGAATTTGTGGATTAAGCCTCAGCAAGTCGTTTTTCACGTCTTTGATCAACCGGCTCTGCTTCACCTTTGATTCAAGTCTTTAATTGGCTGCCACGAATTCCAGACACACCAGCACTTACTCTTTTAGCAATTTAAGTTTCGGTTAAGCCAAAGGCTGATTTACCCTCAAAACGAGGCAAGTGTGAGAGATGATATCTCTGTCTTTTGGACAGATATACCAAAGTTTCTGACCAACCACACCATCTTTTACTCGTGGGAGGGGAACCCAGTGAACATTAGCTGTGATGTGATGTCCAACCCTCCCGCCACCATGCTGTGGAGGAAAGAGCGCTTAACCATCTCTGCAGAGGGAACCGCCAACACACGGGTGCACAGCGCAGAGGGCAAGTCTGTGCTGGAGGTGAGGAGACGAGCAGAACTGTGTCCTGCTAGTATTTCCAAATAGTGATGAAAATGAATATTTTTGGTTTTTGGAGTGTTTCATGAAACGCTTTAAAACATAATACAAGGAACTGTTGATAAACTGGTGGCCTAACATAAAAAAAATGAGATTTACCATTTCTTGTTACTTGTACTTGCAGTTCAGCTCTTTGAGAGGTAATGCAGAAAGTTTGAACTTAATTACAGTCTTGTATAAAGTACCCAAAAGTCAGACTTGAGTACAAGTAAACAGACCGCACTGGAAAATGGCTTTATTAAAAGTGAAAGTCATCTGTTAGAATATAACTTGAGTTAAAAGTCTTAAAATAACTGGTATTTACTGTACTGAGGTCTTAAAAGTACAGTGAATAAAAATGTACGTACGTATCAAAAGTAAAAGTAAAAAGTACATTTAAAAATGCTGTTAAACAGTCAAGTTTGACTTTTGGCTTCTCATCTATATAAGGACAGAATAACCCAGTCATAAAAAAATGAAAATAAAGTGCTAAAAACAAAAGGTGCTTTCAGAAGAATTTCTAAGCTTTCTAAACTCCTGTTGGCCTGATTTGAACACAACTGGCAAAGGTTTGGCTCAAGCTGTATCTGCAGCTGGGCAACTGTTACTATGCCATAACAAAAAAATTCAGTCGTTACTTGAAACTGAAAAATTTCCCGTTTAGTTAAGCAATGGGGAAAGAAATATGTGAAGCCTCTCCAAGTCTTGTACTTTTGCATGTGCCTTGCAGATGCATCATTAATAATGAGAAACTTCAGGTAAATAGCTGACATAGTGAGGGCCTTCTTGTTTGTTATGGCTGTCTGAATGAGGACAATGAAATGTACCGCTGCTTAGGAGCACCTGTTTGTGGTCGTGTCTAACATAACCAATTATCCAACTTCTCGCCGTCTGTGATTCAACATTATTAGCTACTGAAACAAAACAAAAAGTTATTTGTTAGTACTAACTTTCTTCCAGTTCTGTTTAGCAACGAGTAACAAAGATGTTTACAGGAAGTGTATCAGAGTAAAAGTATCCACTTTCCTTGGAAAATGTAGTAAAGTGAGTCAGCAGAAACAGAAATAGTAAAGTACAGATATCCAAAAACCTACGTAAGTGCAATAACAATGTCTACTTTGTTTCTATGCAACACTGTTAAAAACTATGGAGGTGTTTCTGTTCTGGATAATTAAAAATTACAGTTAAGCCCTGTGTGAGAAACTGGACAACATGAGCCTTTGCGCAGTCCTGCAGAGGTACAGATATGAACACATCCAACATTCTGCCGTAATAACTTGACCAACTCAGCCTTAAGATGAAGAGAGAGGTCATGGCCGCCATTTTGATACTAATGAGGACATGATTGCTGACGACTTCTGCAAAGAGAGCCAAATGTTCCACTAAACGTGGACTAAATGTGTAAATACAGGAAAGGACGATGCTGGAAAATAAAAGTGCTCGGTTTTAAAAAAATTTACTCGCCCTACAGTAGGTCATGAACTTATCAATCAACTGTTGTGCACAATTTAGTCTGTGTTAATACATTTTTATATACGTATCAAAAGAGTGATTTATAATATCAATCAGCTCCAATTGAAATAATGTATGGCTTTGTTCCCCTAAATTATGAAAAAAATAAACAAACCACTCTAGGTTATCCTAAAGAATTGAGAGAAAAGCTGATATTTTGGCTCAATTTGTCCAGATTTTGATATATTTTTTGAAAGTTGTGCCACCATCCTACTTAACGCAACACCGTAACTCTCACTGTGACCCATGGCTTCGAAAAATGAAACTTAACGATTCACGTTAATATGTCGCACAACACAGCAATTTTAGTAAAACCAGGTCAAAAATGTGCTCTGGTTTTCCCTCCGATGACCTGTGACTGCTCTGCCTCAGCGCTGTGATTCACGGAGGTTCCT
>JAQFJA010000017.1:8627562-8639941 GCA_029874485.1 Naso brachycentron
TTGGTTAAGGTTAGGGTTAGGGAAAGGGTTTGGGTTAGCCTGTACAAATGAATGGAAGTCAGTGAAAAGGCCCCACAAAGATAGTAGTACAAATGAGTGTGTGTGTGTGTGTGTGTGTGTGTGTGGGTGGCTTAGGATTACTAATGCGAGTGGTAATGTAAGTGAATGTATTTCTAAGTATATTTCCACAGGGACCTAATGAAATTTGTGTTTGTGTTTGTGGGTGCGCGTGTGTGTGTGTGTGTGTGTGTGTGTGTGTGTGTATGAGCAGTCTCTCACCAGTTGTCGCTCCTCCTGCTCTAGCCACTGTTTATCCATCAGCATCTCTCTTCTTTGTCTTTGTAAAGTGTCCTCCACCTGTTCTCTCTCTTTTTCCCACACCGGCCTGTTGTCCCTCTTCGCTGCCTACACACACACACACACACACACACACACACACACACACACACACACACACACACTTTAAATGTGAGTAGTTTGCTATTACATTGGCTTTTATCGTACAATTTATTTAGATTTTGTATTTGAGAATCTTCTCAGTATTTGTACATTTTGTGCTGCTTTTTACCTTATTTCTATGAAATACAGTAAATCTGCATATAATAGTACATTTTTATCTTTGTGTACGAACTCAAATGACATCATACTTTAAGGTTTATTTCCATGGTGCTACTTAGTCATTCAGCTTTTACACTCTGACCTAAAGAGGTCATCACAGCTGTCACTGCAGAACGTGTTACATGACTCAACAGCAAGCAGCTGTGTGTTTGTGTGAGTCATCATAGCAAAATATGGTCTTAGAGAAAACTGTTATAGTGGAGACTACACCAGAAGCTGGTTTAAGTACATTTTGCCTGGTGTTTTAATGTCTGTGGGCAGATTTTGCCATCATGATCATGAAAAATGTGCCCATCTGTCTGTATCCCAGTCCCATCTTATTAGAGCTACAACGATTCATCGAATAATCGATAGAAAATGAATTGCCAACTTTTTTGATAATTGATTAATTTTATTTTATTTTTTTAAACAAAAAAGTAGAAAATGTGGAGATTTGCTGCCTCTCTGTGTCATTTACAGTCATAAATGAGGAGTCTGTTCGGGGCTGTTGTTTGGACAAAAGCAATTTAAAGACATGACATTAGGCTTTAGGAAATTAAGATGTGCATTTTTAGCAATTTTTTAATAAATGATTAATCAATTAATCATAAAAAAATCAGCAGAATTACCAATAATGAAAAAAATTGTCTGACTGTTTCAGAAAATTCGTTTTAGGGAAAAAAACTTCTGTTTGATATAACAAATGTAGGAAATGTACTACATTAAATATGGTCAGTTGTAAATGAGAATGTGTCACTTTTTGCAAGAGATAAACTATCAATAGTTTGGTGACAGATATACCAGTACATTAGTGTCACATGAGTGCAGTTGGGAAATTTTACAGTCAGCATGCTGATGGGCATCAGTGTAGGTGTGAACCCATCATGAGATAATCTTTAGCTCAATATACTTTCTCTCTATAAGAGAACAGGAAGTTACGGCATGGGCTTGAAATAGTTCAGTCAAAACTAAATTTGGTTAGCTTGTGTCCGTGTGTTTGTGTGACACCTTTGGGTGTGTGACCCGAGGAAGGGTGTTGCCTTGTGTCCTGGAAGGCTGGTGGGAGAAAGAAAGAGAGAGCATGTTATCTTATTAAAAGGTAACATCTTGTGGTCACACTGGAAATAATTGGGTCTTTATTCATGATTCTATAATAAGACCCTCTAACATCCAAATAACTAATTGCTAGTTTTCCCCACCTTTACATAAAAAAATAACAAATGATAAATAACTTGGACTCAAATGCAAAAATAAGCCATGAAAATCACATATGAAATACAAACAATTAGCAAGCCATGTTAACGTTGGCCATTTCAGATTTTTACTGTTTTTACTTTATCCTGACAATTTAATGTTGCGGTACTTCTGTGGTGTGCATGTGTGTAAGTGTGTAGTACCTTGGGTGGAGGCTCTGTGTGGTTTGGGTTAAAAGCTGATGAAATTGAGAGAGTTCTGTCTCGCCGCACACCCGCCTCCTGCTTCAACTCCATCCTGTGGATCTCACTGTCAAACACATAGACACATCACATCAGTTACAGTACAAACACACCAAATCCAACGTTGATAGATCTTGACGCAACGGAACACCCCATGCTCCGGCGAGTGGGCGGTGCAGCATTCAGCTTCGATAGACGTACTGGGATTTTGGCATTTCTTGATTTTGGCTTTAAATCTTTTCAAGAAACTTTCTAATGTTCCAGGTAAAGCATACAATGAAATATGTGTCTGAAAACATTTTAAGCGAGAAACAGGCAATGCAGTAACAGAATCTTGCTTCATATTTGATCAGCACTGCATGCTTTGACAATTTGACTGTACTTTCACGAGTCTGCTACGTTGCATCGGATGCACTTCATTGCATAAAGTAGAGGTGTAATTGGGATTATGCAAATTCAGTTATGGTGAATGGTCCATGAACTCGCCACGCTGCACCCATCATGCACTGCATAGTCAGACTAACTCATCTCTGAATTGGATCCGTCAGCTTGACCTACGTCAACAGATTTGGTGTGTGTATACCTTCATCGTGTGTAACGGTGTCATAGTCTCACGTGTATAAGGCAGTTTTATTTACAGTTCAAACAACAATATGATTTCTTCATGTGTGTTCTAAAAGGTGAACTTTTGTGTTAATTTATAAGACATTTGAGCAATAACATCACATCAAGGCACATCTTTGGCAGCTAACTGGTTGTATTTCATTGGAGCATGACAACTCAAGCTGATCTGGCCTATATTAAGCTCCAGGATTCTTTAAAAAGATTCATTGAAAATATGAATTTAGAATTTAAAAAAAAAAAAAAAAAGGAAGCTCAGTGCAGCTGTAACAGAGTGTGCATGTGTGTTCAGGCGTGTGAGTAAGTACCTCAGGGAGCAGACGAGCTGACTGAAGCTTGGCCGGCCATGCGGCTCGTAGGCCCAGCAGCGGGTGAGCAGGGAGTAGATGGGTGGGGGGCAGAGCTGTGGTTTGGGAAGTCGAATTCCACTTTCCAGCTGGTTGATCACCTGCCCGTTCTCCAGCCAGAAGAACGGCTGCTGGGCCATTGAGAAAATCTCCCACACACACACACCTGGTTACACACACACACACACACACACAAAGACCAGCTTCACCACTTATCATGAGGAAAAGAATATCTAACATTTTATCTTAACTGTGTTTCCTGTCAGTTTGTCTCAAATTGCACTTGTACTTCTGCACTAAACACTTAATATCTTGAGTGCACAAGCGTGCTAAGTGGATTCACACTGACAAGTATGGAAAAATGCAGTGTAATACTGGCACACTCAAAATGGTCTAAAAGTTGAGTGTAGAACTTATCACCCTCAATGGTTACAAACTTTTTGCTAGCTAGCTAACTTTAGTAATTCACTAGCCAGCTAACTTGCTCCTAGCTACGGTGCCACATTTTAATCAGGCATTGACGTTGTGGCGTACGTTTGGTTATGTGTAATATATTGTCATCTTTACTGTAGAGTATTCTTCAGTATAAGATGTGTGTTCATAAGCTTGACTAACTGTAAATAACTGTAAAATGCAGAAACTAGTGTTAGCACAGAAAGGAAGATAGTTGGAGACAGCTACAGACGATACGCTCTGTTTGGCACTAAGTTATAGTTCAACAGTTTTGTGTTTCTGTTTTGATCTGATGATAATAATCAGATAACGTTAATCCTCCACCGACGAAAGAAAAAGAAGAAGAGGAGGAGGTGGTTAAAAAAAAAAAAAAAAAAAGAAGAGAGGCTGTTGTCACTTTCGGAAAGTGCAAAACAGCAGTGCCTGAGACGACACAGCAGCCTGTTGAAATTAGCACACCATGCAAGAAGTACACAGTGTACCACACTGAAGTGTACTACCAGAAGTATGCGATTTGAGACACACTAAGGGGTTCCAATCAGAAAGGATTATTACAAAAATGAGATATTATTTTAAATATTCTCTAGTTATTCTTGTGGTCACTTTGGTTTTTACATGGATTTGGTGAACAAAAGTTTTTATTTATGTTCAAACACAAGAAAAGACACACTAAGATGTACATGTGTGTGCAAACTTGTGTTTTTCTTACCAAACATCCAGACATCACTTGCTGTGGTGAAGCGTCTGAAGTTGATAGACTCAGGTGCCATCCATTTGATCGGTAATCGACTAACTGAGGCTGCACAAGGAGAATAAATATTTCCAGAGAAATGGACTGAGAAGATGTCTGACAAAAATGGAAACAATGTGAATGCATGCTGGTGTAACATTTCATTAGCTTGACGAGTTTCCTTTTCTCTTAAATGTTGACCACAGACCACGTGTGTGTGCATGTGTACCTTTATAATACTCTTGTTCATCAACATAGCGAGACAGGCCAAAGTCACCAAGCTTGACGCATTCAGGAGATGCTACCAAGACATTTCTTACTGCGATATCTCTGCAAAACACAGACAGAACAGAAACCAGACAGGAAAAACATCTTTGCATATTTGGGTATTTCAGTATATTGTCAGAAGTCAGATACTGTCTGGTTTCTAAAGAGTAACAACGCCTTGCATTGCCTATAGTGTAATACAAGTTACCCTGGGGTATAGCCTAAACATCATATTGTATTTTTGTTTCTTGGACAGGTTGACTGTAAAACTGAATTGCCCTTCTGGGATTAATAAAGTATTCTGTATCTGTATCTGTAAACCTCTTTTAGTGGTTTTAAGGATATTTTCAAGTAATTTCTAGATGAAAGCACAGAAAAATTAAAGGCAAAAAGTGATAATACAACACTCTATGGCTTAGATCTGCAGTTCTTGTCAAATCAACACAGCTGGATATAGTTTCTGAAATCACCAATATTTTAAAATTTGACCTAAAAATAAAAGCTTCAGAATCATTTGAATGGTAATAGGGTGAATAATGTCTCTGTGTTAGTCACTCTGTGCCCCAGTCACCAGTTTGTTCTATAAATAAGAGGTAAAGATCACAGTGTATAACGTTTTATGGCACTGTGTCACACACACCAACAACCATCACTGATCTAGGTGAAGCTTGATCATATTTTTTCAAGATGATGCTCTCTGGTGTTGCCTCTGATGTTCTCCTGCTTTGAGCCAACTCTGTAATTTACTCAGTTTTCTAAAGAAATCTGTAACTGCTGCCAACTATAGTTGCTAGTTAGCTTTGTTAGCAGTACAGCTAACTGAGCGCCAGGAAGTGTTTTGGTGCGTTCCAGTTGATCTCGAAAGTCGGAATTTGTGAATTCCCAGTCAGATATGTCATTAGAAAGATGGAACTCCAACTCAGAGGAATTCAGTAACCTCAAGCTCGAAATCCAAGATGGCTTCTCCGCACATCAACAGTGAAAAAGCTGTACATTACACTGTTTATTAGCCAATAAATCTTGTTTCTGAGTCGTTAAATCACTCATACTGACAGTAATGTTCAACTTCTTTCTGTGACATGTTGTTGTGTTGCTTTTCTGCGCAAACTATCACGTAATTTGTTGTTACTAGCTGGTATTGTCTAACAGTGCTAACAACAACAATAGCTAACAATGATCCATTTTAACTGGAAGGGTCACCTCGGATATGACATCACTCCCAGCTTTGAAATCCGACTTCTGAGGTAAATGGAACCCACCATTTGTTCTCACATAGTTACTACAAGAATTAGTTAGCACATATATTACAAATGATTTTTAGAGACCTAGAATTTGAATTTACAACAAAACTCAGAAACTGTAGAGGCTACAAATGGTATACAAAATAGCAGTTTTATGCTATATTCACTTGTGCTAAGGAGGGCAAAATACATGTTTTTCTTTTAGGAAAAATGTCTTTGATTCGTGAGGTTCTATTACCTGTGCACCATATTGAGTCCCTCTAGGTAAGCCAGGGCTTTACAAATCTGTAGACAGTACAGGATCAATGTTGAGGTGGTCAGGACGTATTGCTGCTCCACCAGATAGTTCCCTAGCTGTCAGGGGAAGAAAACATCTGCTTTTTAAAAGGTGTAGTATAAACTGCATTCACATTCATGACATATTGCTTATCCTGCCAGTGTATTTACTTTATACGGAATTAATTTATTGACTTTTTAAAATAGCATTATTAAGTTTGATAGTAACAATTTTAATAGTAACTTGCTGATTGTCATTGTGCTTGCTTTGTTCTTTCTTGCTCTAACAAACATTATAAATGTAAACATATGGATTTAAAATACATCTTAGGGCGTTTTCACACTTGGCACAATTGTTTCGTACCGTGCACTGTACGAAACAATTGTGCCAAGTGTGAAAACTCCCCTCTCCCCCTGCTGGCCCACTTTCACATTAGTAACGCTGTTCCATGTCTGGTGCAGTAGGTGGTGGCACATAGTTGGTTTGCAGTCCGTCAATACACACAAAGAAAAAGAAACTACCTATTTATTTAAGCTAATGTAACAGACAATGCAGTGGTAGTAGAGGAATAGGTTTTCAAATGTAAGTACTGAAATGTAAAAACCCTTTTTTACGTGCATGTAACTTAACTGCTGTGTCATGGGGCGCTGATACAGGAAACAAACGGTGACTGAGATGTCTCGCTTTCTACAGTTAACCATCTCTAGTAGAAAGTGAGACATCTCACTGACTGTTCATTTCCTGTATCAGTGTCAAATGTTTTTTTGCCACAGCCCAGCCCCTTTAGGAGACTAAAATCCATCTTTAGTCTGTTCATTCTAATGGAAAAAATGAATGTGATCACAGATTATGACCAATTCTTTCGCCCCATTGTCACTCAGATACAGTTTGGACCCATTTTTCACAATACACATATCTTCTGTACATTCTGTCACCAAATGGCTCCCTAACTGTCTCAATTGAAGACGTGACTCCGCCCACTTAGGAGACTTGGCACAGCGTAGAGTGAATGATCTTTTCTTAATAACTGACTATCTTTGATACAGCTGATAACATGGCGGCCCACTTCCTTGTTTGGGCACGTTTGCTTTTCCATCTCATGTGGACAGGGCCCAGGTACACATGAATCATGCCCAAGACCGCCTTTTCAAGCCAACTCAGGCACGGTTCTTGAAACGTGCCCGAGCAGGAACGCCTGCATTCACACTAATCAAATGAATTGGACTTTGGGGTCAAGCATGCTCTAATTCAGGTCGTGGCTCCTAGTGTGAAACCACCCTAAAAGTCATGTTAGTTCCTGCAAACTGCTATCCCCTGCATCAAGACTGCTATCTTTTTGTTTATAGGCCTGCAACAAACTTGAAGAGCTTATCTTTATTGATTTTAGATCAATTTCTTACTTTAAACAAAATACAGTTTGAGAGAAATCTGGAAGTAAGCTTTCAATTTGTGTTTGTTGAGTTTTTGGTGATGCATGTTCCCAAATTACAAAATAATAGTACGCTTAAAATATATAGAGATGACACAAATAGGTTTTCTGGACCAGTCATGATCCCGATAATGCTGATAATGATTAGCAATTCCTATAATGGCACACATGCTTTACACATACAAGCAAAAACACACACCTCTCCGTGTTCATAGAGCTCCATGACGATCCAGACAGGATCAACCTCAATGACTCCAATGAGACGCACAATGTGGGGATGATCCAAGTTTTTCATCAAGCCTGCAACAGACAGAGTGACACCTCTGAGATCCATAAAACATCATAACGGTTAATTTATTTATATAATAGAAGGAAAATGACAGAGTAGTGATGAGCAAATATTTTATGTGAAGGATTTTTTTTTTTTTTTTTTTTTTTAATTTTATTTAATTTATTTATACATTTGTTTGCCATTTTAGTCAAAGGACAGAAAAGACAGACAGAACACAAAGGTGAGAGACAAAGCGGTGACTGACAGGCAACAAGGTCTTCAGCCAGAACGACCAGACAAGGAGAGATCCGTGTGTGTGTGCGTGTGTGTGTGGTAGATCTCTTAACCACCTGGACAGCCTAATCTTTCAGTTTTGCTTTGCCGGAAAACCATAATCAAAAAATAAAGTCTAACCACAGCGTTTCAGTGGAAGATGTTGATAACGTGATACATTTTTTTCCACTTAAGACACTTTGTCCTGTTCTCTCATTCAGGCTTTTACTTGTCAAGAACAGTTCACCACCACAAGCCACAGTGTCATGTTTCTGAACCTTTAAAGTCAACATATTAAAGCTGCACTTGTCAGTAATTTTCATATCAACAACACATTAGCTGACTGTGTGATGGGAAATAGGTCACTCACTGTGGTGAAAATGACCAATGACCAAATGACGAAAATTTTGTTGTTGAGTTGATGGAGATCAAAGCAGTTAAAAGGAGAACCACCGCTGCATTTGCATGTAGCATGTGAACAGACACAGAACTGTAACTGAATGCTAATTTTGTCCTGAGAATGTTCAATGTACTGTAAGCAAATTGGCAGCTCTTATCCTATCTCCGGTGTTGATAATTGCACCTGCCACTGGCCAAAGGATAAATTTGTGTGGTGGCAATGGTGGTGGGTAAATAAAGATTCATTTAATTTATTTATCAAATGAATGAGCTGCATGAAAAGTCAATTCTTCAGGTTTATGTTGGCAACTGAGCCCACTGGGAGAAATTTCAGCAGAAAATCTAAGCAAAATCTGCTTTTGGAGGATTGTAACAACATCAGTTAAGATATTAGTCACTTTTTTGTGTGTGAGGGCACCGGCAGCAGAGAGGAGAGTGAGCAGAGATGAGCCCATTGAGCTCCGCGGTACCAGTTCAGCCAGTTAGGACAGAAGACAACAAGTGTGTTTGGCCATATAGCTATAATGGGTGTTTTTTGTTGTCTTTTCATTAAATCAATGCTCGTCACTTTTTATGCACCAACTGATTACAGCCTGAACCGTGCTGGACTTTAAAAAAAGGTTGATACAATCATGTTTTGAATTATGAAAATGATCAGATCGATCTTTTTTTGATAGGCTACATTTTGACTTTTGATTGCCTTGAAGTTATTAGAAATGTTCACATCAGCTGCACAGGTAAGCAGAGACATGGCTCTATTGGTGTAACAGAACATTCAAATTTGTGGATGCAGTAGGTTGCTTAAATTTGTTTGTGGTCAAATCATATTTTTTTAGTAGTTATTTTAGATATAACAAGATTGATCTAACGAAGCACTTTTGTATTCAAATTTACAGTATTTATTTAGTTTTATCTCTTGAAAGCATCAACGGGAGCTCAAGGCGACTCAACAGGGACTAGAAATCATCTTTGTTGCTACAGACACCAAATTAATTCAGCTTGCCCATTGCATCCAGTTTAAATCCAAAATAAATGCAAACATTTTGTGATTTTGTAGGGTATTCTTCTGTGCAGCAAACTCTTCTATTATTGCATTTGCTTAAAAATGGTGATGGGTTGACATTAGCTGGTTGGTATATTTTGTCATATTGCCAAACCCTGCCTGCCAGGTAGCCTTATATGGAGAACAATGTGTGGTTATATATTTATGTACGTACACGGATTTCTAGGCTTCTCAGTGTTGTCGAGGAAATAAATGTGGAACACCCACTTTTTCTGATGCACACCCATAGTCTTTTCTGGCTACGTTAGTGGTACCAAATTAAAATGTTGGTCTCAGCGTTATGCTTGAATGCTACTTAGCATTGACGGAAGGCAGAGAGAGACTGTGTGTGTGTGTGTGTGGGTCTGTGTCTCTGTGGTTTGAGAATTAAAAACTTATAACCATGCGTGGAAAAATTATTAAAAAATAAAAATGTGTGTGGCTGTAAAGGTAAAAGCCATTAGCCACTTTGTACCAACACTATTGTATCTGAATGTCAATTTTTTTGTCCACAGTTTGTGCAGCTGTTGCACTAAGTGGCCAAAAAGTATTTACATAGGTTTAAAACAAGACTATGTTCATTTAAATAGAAGAAAAATCACTTTCTATGTCTTAATCATTTAGTAACTCATTTCTAATAATTGTCACTTATGGCTGCAGTGACTACTGCTGATTAGCAAAAGCTACATGGTTTCACTTCAAAGTAAATATATGGGGAATATTTAAGGTGGAACTAACAACTTATTTGCTGTTCCACCATCAGGCCAAAAATTCCACTTTTTACACAAGAAATTGTAAAATGTGAAGGACAGATTGCCCAAGTATTTGTGAGTACATGACCTTCTCTGAAGTGCCAACCTCAGCAAAAAACTCTGGGAAGAGGCAAAACCACCACAGCGATGGTTGGTAAGTCCCGTTTTTTGATCACGTTGAGTGTTTTAAACATTAAACATCGCAACCTCGAGGCTTTTTAAATTAGGATTCAATTGTCCTTTTTTTAGCCTTGTCAAAGTGATAAAATTATTGTGTGTGCTAATGAGCATATGGACCAATATTTTCCACAACAGTATAACTTCTTTTTCTACACCAAAACTTTGTCAGTAGGCATAGAAAAAAAAATCACATAACGTCTCTTGTTTCAGCCTGAGCCCATAACAGCCTCCTGTCTGCACTTTTTCACAAAGCCACAACCAAGCAACAGGAAGCCGACTGCAGCAAACTTCTGACTGATGAAACATGCAAAACCCTGAAATGTCCCAAACTCACAATCTTTAACTTTCAAATTTCAAGCTTTCTGTAATTACAACAATGATCAGTCAGAAAAAACTCCTCTACCAAAAGTGATCTCACAGGTAACTAAATATGGAAAAGTTTTACGTTTCCTATTTGAAACATTTGTCATGTATCAGAGTTGCATCACAAACCTCCACGTAGAGCCTATGAGCTCGGTCTGTGACTGAAATGTGCAAATGCAGTTGCTGGATAGGAAGTAATCAGTGCAACAGCTACATACTCACCGGCTTCACTCAGAAACTTCTCCTTTACGTCAGCTGAGCGGTCCTTACATGTTTTGATGGCCACACGGATCCTCTCTTCTGTCTGACAGACACATGCATACATAGATTAATTTTACCATGACGGTGTTTTCTGTGCATTCTTGGAGAAGGTTAGGCATTACATTTGCTATTCACCAGGTTATGCCACATTTTTTACATGATGCACCACTGCAGCATAGACCTACTCACTGGTTTTGTTGTAGCAAGGGTATCTGAAAGATTTTATAATGGATTTGGTTTAGGTTAATATGCCTGAGAGGTGACGTGGATGTGTTTCCTCTTTTTTAAAAATGCACGCATGCTTTCCATTTTGAGATTTCATAAATCTCACACACAGGTTTTTTCAGTTGCACACATCTTTATTAAAAACACTCGCGCGATTAGGGATTTCACACGCACATTTCCTATTTCATGCGCGAAAAATGATGCAACTTATTATTTATAAAACGGGTCACTAAATAAGAATAAAAGATGTGTCACCTGTGCAAGTTACAAAAGAAATGCACGAAATATGACAAGAGCAGGGTAGCACAGTGGCTTCGTGGTGAGCACTGTGGCCTCATGGCAAGAAGGTCCTGTGTTCGATTTCCGGCTTGGGCAGGGCCTTTCTCTATGCAGAGCTTGCATGTTCTTCTCGTGTTTGCGTGGGTTTTCTTCAGGTGCTCCGGTTTTCCCCCCACCATCAAAATACCTATTTTAGGTGTATCTCCAGTCAGTAACTTTGACCGAGGTACTGGCTCAGAATCTGGAGTTGGTTCCTGGGCACTGTGCTGTGGCTGCCCACTGCTCCTCAGGGATGGGTTAACGGGTCAAAGTCAACTGTATTTTTTAAGAAGGCTGAGGCTTTAATATCTGCAGGCCTCTAACTGTGCACTGTTCTGTTGTTGACAGCACGCTGTTTTTTGGTGTGGTGGGCTGGAGAGAGGGTGCTCGCACAGCAGACAAAAACAGACTGAGTAAGCTTATCAAAAAGGCAAGCGCCATCACCGGCGCGAGGACGGACACAGTGGAGCAGGTGGCAGAAAAGAGCATGCTCTCCAAACTGAACACCGTTTTAAAGAACCCATCACATCCTCTCCACGCTTTGCAGGTGATTCAGCACCTTCAGCCGCAGAGTGATAGCACCGAGGTGCAGGACTGAGCACAGCAGGATGTCTTCCCCGCCAGCTGCAATCAGAATGTAAAATGCTGCTATTTATCTTATTGCTGAGCACTTTGGAACATTCTGCACATTTTGGGTTCACTTGTACGTCAAGTACATCTTAATTGGATTTTTAAAAATTGCTATTAGTGCAGTTTTTAGGTATTTTTAGGTAGGTCATTGTATGTTATTATGTGTACGAGTTCTTAGGTATTTTAGTCATGTTTTCTGTGTTTTAGATAGGTACAGATGTGTTTATGTGTGGTTGTCTTGTTTTTGACTGTCGATGCAACTGCCGT
>JAQFJA010000017.1:8797503-8810940 GCA_029874485.1 Naso brachycentron
AAAACATAATTTGAAGCAATATGTATAGCAATATAATATGTATCATTTATATTTCATTCTAATTGTTGCAATATATGAAATTCAACACTGTTCTGCTGATTAAATTAGCTAGCCTGTTCAGTAGCTAGCTAGAGATGATGCAGACATTAAATCGCTGTCTCTCATGTTACAGTGTATGCAGACATTTACAACAATTGAATGCAATGGTGTCGGAAGTTGGAATCTCTGAGTTCCGAGTTGTCTTGAACGCAGCATAAGTCAAGTCAATTTTATTTATACTGCACTAAATCACACAGCACTTTACATTTAGCGTAGTTCAAGACCACACTCTGTAATTAAAATATATGAAGTTTATTAGAGCCCAACAATTGAAAGCAATTCCCCCATGAGCAACACTTGTCAACAGTGGCCAGGAACGACTTCCTTTTAACGGGCAGAAACTCGGCAGATCCAGACTAGGAGTGGGCAGTGATCTGACGGCACCGGTTGGGTTTAGAGGGAAAGAGAAAAAGGGAGAGAAAGAGGAGTGTTGGGAGGTTTCACCTGAGCTTCATCTGAGGGGATCTACTGGAACAATCACAAACCTCCTTGCTTTTGGTTAGATATTGGTTGCTTGCACACCAATACATGTTAAAATAGGGTCCAGATTTACAGCCTACATAAATTCTCCTTCAAGACCCAAGTTTTAAATCTTTCAAATTAGTCTGTCGTAAAACAATTGTCTTTTTTGGTTTTTTTTTTTAACTAAAGCTGTTCTATTTGCAGGTTGAAAGGTGCATTCTTAAAGTTAAAATACTTACCTACCGTGAAATTCAGCAAGCTGCTCCTTCTTGTTTATATACCAAATTGGCGGCAGCAGATCGAAAACAACAAGAGTAAATACTTCAAAATACTGACCGTACTGACTCAAGTTTTTCAATTGGGCCGTGCATCTTTATGTATTGGTTCATTAATGTATGTGTGTGTGTGTGTGTGTGTGTTTTGGTAAGACAATATGCTAATCTCCAGCATGGAAGAGAGGGATTTGCTGTATAAAGGAGAGAGAGGAGCATGCTTGTTAGCGATAGCCTGGCTGAAGATTCCTACACACACCCACCTCTCTGATCCACACACGTGTGTGTGTTTGTGTGTGTGTGTGTGTGTGTGTGTGTGTGTGTGTGTGTGTGTATGAGTCAGGTCTGTTGGAATATATGGTTTTACCCATGCATGCTTCTCCTATTTCTGTGTCACTTGCGGATGTGGCATATTGAATATTGATATTCGTGTGTTTGGTTTGTATGTGTGTGTGTGTGTGAGTGTGTGTGTGTGTGTGAGCATAATCTGCTTACACAGTCGCATTGGGGGACTTGCTATGGGGACACAACACAAGTCTCCATAAAGTACATCATTAAATTTTAGAGAGAAGACTTGCATAAAGGTAGTGGTTCTGGTGAGGCCAGTTCTCCAGAAAATGAATATAAGACTGTGTAATGTCCCCTGAAGTGATGGCAACATGACTGTGTGTGTGTGTGTGTGCGTGTGTGTGTGTGTTTGTGTGTGTGTGTGCGCAAGAGGGTGATCTGTTGGCAGTCAGGAGTTGTGGACTCAGATTAAACATGGAGAGGGATTTGGTCTGAGGGTATTTGCAGATTCTCATTATAGCCTTGGAATATAAGTGTGCACACACACGCACACACACACACACACACACACACACACACACACACTTATCACCTATATAGCTTAATCTGTTTGCTGTGATGGGACCAAATTTGAATGTGCCATATTTACATTTTTACCCTGGTTTCCTTGCTGGAAGTTGAACATACATGAAAGACACTAAATTCAGAAGGTAAAACCGTAATTATAGCAGGTGATAAGTGTGTTTTATGTGGTGCATGCTGGGACACGCTCTCGAGCCCCATGGTGCAGATGAAGAAAAATGGATAATAACAGTGAATAAATGAGTCATTAAAGACATCATGTTAGCACAATGCGTCCTTTCCATCATCCCTGTGTAATGTGTAAACCTTATCTGACCTCTGACATCAGCTGATTCATTTACTGGAGAAAGTGTATGAAAATGTGTTCTTCATTTTATAGTAGATTAAATTGATTTAAACCTATTTTAAGTTGAATTAAAAGAAGCTGAAAGACTCAATTAACTCTATAATTTTCTTTTCAGAGTTCATTTCTTCTTTTCCTTCACCTCCCTTTTAAAACTCAAGTGCAGCTTATGCATCCACATTGCGTTTAATAGTGACAGAATTTGATCTGTAAGGTTTGTGCACAAGGGCATAAAATGCTCGGCTTTTTCAAAACATTCAGCATGACTGCATTTTGTTCCTGCAATAATTTTTACGACTACATTTTTTTAACCGCGTCCATCCCAAGTAGATGGTCAGTGTGGATGGCAAGCGTACAACATTTGGGACTGTCACAAAGTGGGTCACAAAAATCATGTGTCTCTTGTTCACAGACAAAAACTGTCCAGTTAGAAGTTTATTTAGACATTTTCTTTTCCCGGTGGTAAAGAAGTACATCTGCTATACTGCAATATTCTCTACTCTCACATGAGAATATTGTTTCATCAAATAGTCACAAAATTTAATCGACAGACTGGCGCAAAGTCACAAAATTAATTCACATTTTGTTCTCATGTACACAAATCCTATTAATTAAATTTTGTGACATTTCACAACCCTGAAGTTGGGCTGGTGTACCAGGCGCACTTGTGAACATATCCGCCCATGCAGATAAACTGAACTGCATGCATTTCTCACATTCCTGCGTATTAGGCCCTTTACGGTACCTCTACATGCAATGTGAGGTCTGCAACAAACTCAGTGGAGAGAAGGTTTGATGGTCCGATTATGAAATATCTACTAACATTTCTTTCTGCATCTTCATCTTTCTTTTAAGTGTGTTCCATCTCCAAAATTAGTCAAGATGACCAGAAGTTTGAAAATTAGACCCATTTAAATAGAAAACATGCTGATTCTTTAGAGAAAAAGAAATTAAGTGCATATTCGATACTTTATTTAAATATTTAAATTTTAAAAATACTGGAAATGAGTGCAGCATATGCGCACGTCATTTTCTAAAGCCAAAATTAATGGAACACTCAATTAATAAGGACCACATCATCACAGCATCATCCCTATATTCATGCATGACACTCCCCTAGAGGAAGTGGAGGCATTCACATTCTAGGCAGTGTGATGGACATCATTGGAGGGACAGATGCGGACATAAAGAGCAGGATCAACAAAGGTAGGGAAGAAGATCTGGCACTTCAAAAACATCTCAACTAAAAACCAAACTACACATCTGCAACTCCTATACATGCAGGTGATGCTGTAGGGATCGGAAACATGGAGAACTGTGATGTTTAGTAATTAATTTTAATTTTATTGAAGGATCCAGTAAAACGCTGCCGAGGGGAATGAAGGTGGAGCACGGAGCTGGAGACCGGAGAGTGCCGGTGGAGAGAGAGGCACAAGGCTGGGGTACGCTGGTGAAACACGTGGCACAGAGTGGGGGGTAGGGGAGGTGGCAACTGAGGTGCAGTTGGTGGAAGGTTGGTGAGAATGCTGGGTTTACGGCACGTGGCTGGTGGAGTTTGAGGCTTTGTAGTGGCTGTAGAACTGGAGCTCAAAGTTTTTCAGTGCTGCAGGCAGAGAGAGAACACAGGAGACAAACGATGAAGGACACTCAGTACATTTACATGCACACTAGTTTTTGACTCATGTTCCAAATATGGAAATATTCCAAATTTGATAGGGGTCATGGAAACAGCATATTGGATATATTGGATATTCCCAATCAAGCCTTTTTCCGATTAAGACGTGGGATATGCCGACTAATTCCCGATTTACTGGACATGTATACCGCCTTGTTGGAATATACGGGTTCTTACTGCAGTTTACGACACGAAGGCTCCGTGCCTTTTTAGCTGTGAAATGTAAACAAAGCAGCCAACAGTTTGCTGAACGTAAAAAGAGATGCATGCTCAAAAGAAAAGTTCACATTTGTGGTCAGAAGGAGAAACACACCTACTTTTGAGCATCATAAAAGACTTGGACATCAACAGGTTTCTGGATATAAGTCAATATCGCAACGCCGACCTCTTCAAGAAAGTGGTGACCCATTACGTTAATTGGTGCATGTACACGGGAATAATAGTGGAATGTTCATCTTCATTTGTCATGTAAACAGCTGAGTCAGAATATTGTCTTTTTTTAAATAAGAGGAAAAAAACGGAATATTGTGTCCATGTAAACGTGGTGACTGGTAATAATGATCACTAGCAGAATATCTCAGGAAATAACACAAATGAAAAGGAGCCGACTCTACCACACTGGGTGTGTATAATCTGGCTCTGAATGAAATCGAGTTCCAGGTATTTATCACGCGATTGATGATGATGATGATGATGAGGCACAGCTGCGCCAAGTAGAAAGCTCCAGCCACTCACAAGCCACGTGCAGCCTCTGTCAACAGGAGCACAGCACAAGAAATCCCCACACAAATCCACAGTCCAAAAGCACACAGTAAAAAATCCCCCGAAACACCACAAAAACAACAGAACAAAGTCTAAACTACAAACACTCATCAATAACTGCCTCAGGAGGATCCTGAATATTTGGTGGAGGGACAAAGTCAGGAATGTTGACATGTGGGAGAGAAATGGACAGGAGCCCACTGACCCACAGATTCTAAGAAGAAAGAGGAGCTGGACAGGACGAACGAGCTAAGAACATCACCCAACAAGCCCAAAAGTGGAACCCACAGATGAAGAGAAAAAGAGGTCACCACAGGAACAGTAGGACAAGAGATGTGCAGACAGACCTCGAAAACTTGCCCCATACCAGAGACGTTTAGAAAGTGAGATATCTCACTGACCGTTCATTTCCTGTATCAGTGTCACGTGGTTTTTCACCACAGCCCCTCTTCTGAAGGAGACTAGAAGCAGTCTTGAGTCCATTCATTCTAATGGGAGAAATAGATGTGGTCACAGATTCTGACCAATTTTTTCGCCCCATCGTCACCAAAATACATACTGGACCCATTTTTCACAAGACACATATCTTCCGAACACTCTGACACAAAATGGCATTTTTCAGACACACAAATCTGGAGAAAATTAACTTTGTTTGATACCTGCCTCTCTCTCAGCAACACGTTTTCACGAGGTCTGGGAAACGATGTGTTCCACCTTGCTTCACAGCGGACATAAACGGATATTTAAATGGTCTTATAGGTGAAAACATGAATTAAAACACCATTCTATAACATTTCCAGACGAGGCGGAGGGATGGTGCTTCCTTAACTGTCTCCATGAAAGACGTGACATTTCACTCCATTGACAAAGCCTGGAGTGGAGGATCTTGTGTTAAAGACCTCATGAAACGGATGTCTGAGTGACATTTGCTCCTGTGAATTTACGTATTTCGTGTAAAAACAATAAGCTAAGGTGGGACATGTTGCAGATAATGATATGCATTTACAGCAGCCAAGTACTGCCCAGCAAAATTTAAATTTGACAGCAGCTAGCACACGTCGCTGAGCTGGCAGAGACACAGGCTCATCCCTGTGACGTGTGGTCCTACAGGACGGTTGATAACTGACATCATTTATATGGGAGGGTGCAAAAATATTCCAGAAAGAATTTTATTGGATGCAAAATTAATACATGCTCCCAAGTACAGGATGAGTCATCAATACCTTTAGAATGTTTTCCAGGAAATGCTTAACTGTGCAATAAAATTAATCAAAACTGCAAAACTACTTTTTGGTCATTGTTAGGCCATATACGGTCATATAGGCAAGAATAAGAGCAACATATATCTGATTAAAAAACCTAAAAATCAATTTTAATTTCATGGGGACTTTAATAATTGACTATCTTTGCACACACCGAGTGAGATGGAGGACATTCGTCGGTGATCTGTACTCCTTAAGGAGCAAAGGGCTTATGTAAGTAACAAAATCGGAGCCACAGAACAGAAGCAGAAGGTGAATCTCAGCTCACCGACTCTATGCTCATGTCCCAACATCCCCAGGGGGAAACTTTACACAATGCCGTTGTTGTTTGGACACAAACTTTTCTTGTTTTTTTTTAAGTAGACAACTTGGTCGCTGGAGAGGAGAAGAAGAAGGAGGGAGCGATGGCAAGGGATGTGGCAGGATGAGAAAAAAACAGAGGGAGGATAGAGCGGTGCCGAACACAACGGGAGCATCCATCCTTTAACCGGTGGGGAGTTATCGCCCGAAGACAGAGCCTTTCCAAACGCTTTAAAAAGCACATTTGAAGATGTATTAGTGCATCCCTGAATCCAGTTGCTGCCAATAGGGGGCTGTTCGCTGGGCTTTGTGCATGTCTCTGTGTATATATATATATGTGTGTGTGTGTGTGTGTGTGTGCGTGTGTGTGTTTTTTTTAGCTCCCTCCAAATTCCCTTAGCGAGCGTTGCTAAGGTGCTTTAGGGATGGGATTAGCTGGAGGCTCATCACACATTCCATAACAGAAAAAAAAGTACGGAGAGAAAGAGAGAGATAGTGAGGAAGAATTAAAGGAAAATGGCAAGAATGAGGAAAAGAGGGAGGCGAGAGGAACGAAAAAGGTGTGAAGGAAAGACTGACAAAAAGAAATTAAGGGAGGAAGGAAGGAAACAAGAAAGAAAACAAGACGAGTCAAAGTAGAGTAGGAGGGGAAGAAGGCAACAGGAAATAACAAAAAGAAGAAAGGACTGAATAATAGAAAACAGAGCAATGAATTGATTTTGTTGGGAGGGAAGGAAGAGACAGAGAAAAGAAAAAGAAATTGATAGAGAGAAAAAAAAGAGGTATTGAAGGAGAGAAGTGATGAAGGGTTAAATGACACAAATACCGGCATGGTAACAAGAAGAAGGGAATGAGGAGAACGGGGGAAGGTGAGAAAAAGAGGGAGGAAGTAAAGGAGAAATGTAGGAGGAAGAGAGTAGGAAGAAAGAAGGAAGAGGAGAGGAGGAAAGGAGTGAGCTTGCAGACTGTTGCATCAGCCTGTTAACCGAGGGCAATATGATGAGAATAAGCTGCATAATAAAGCGTGGAGGCAGCCGTAGAAATGTGTCCAGGAAGCCACCTTGTCTCCTCTGCTGTTCTGATGGATTTTTCAAACATCACAGCAGTCTGGCAGGTTTTGGCAATCTGGTTTACACGACATCGAAGATTAAAGACACGCAGGCAGATGAAACTGCTAATCTTCAAGATCCTGGTTTATTTCTGGCGTGATGTTTCTCTGCTGCACTTCCTACAGATCACCTGTCAATCAAAAGGCGTGGGCGGTGCAGGGACGCCTTTGCTTGATTTTCTGCTAGCTATCACTGATCTTTCTAACTAGTTCTTTCAACAAGGCCTCCAACAAATTATATTTGTTTCTAACGGCAACAGATTAATGCTGGTCTGGCAAAATATAATAATACTTAAATAATTTTCAATGTTTACAACACATATTACAGTATGTTCTACCTTCAGTGAGGTGTGTGAGGCCTTTCTGCTATTTCAGTCACAGTTGGGACTTAGCCACTTTCAGCTTAACTTGGGCTGTCAAATGCTAAGATTTTTTTTTTTCGCAATTAATTGTATTTTTTATCACGTTTATTATTCCATTATTTTGCATTTCACAGCAGTTTTTCAGTCCATACTAACAAAGTAAAGTAATTCTTACCAGTGTAACTTGATTAAGAATCAAATGCCAATGAAAGTACATCTCATTCAGTAACAAGAAAGAGACAGGCAGAGCTCCCTCCCCGCTAATTAGCTTAGCCCAAATACTGGTAGTCAATGGAAAGTGCTAGCCCGCCTCCGTCTAAAGTCATCAGACAAACTTTCCCAAAACTCTTACCAGTCCTGCGTGCTTGTTGTGACTTGTTTATTTACCATGTTATATTATTTTTAGATTCAAATTAGGACTTTATGTAATTTTTTGTTTGTTTAACAGATGTTTTGTTGACCTACTTAGAAGCACATCCACGGTGGTTTGTGCATGCACCCTGCTGTTTACTTCCGATACGTATTTGATTCTAAAATTACATAAAGTGCTAATCTGAGTCTAAAAATAATATACCATGGTTAATAAACAAGTCACACTAAGTGCACAGGACTGTTTATAGTTGTTGGAAAGTTTATCTGATGACTTTAGGCAGAGGCAGGCTAGCACTTCTCATTGACTACCAGTGTTTAAGCTAAGCTAACTAGCGGTGGGCGAGCTCTACCTAATGCTTTCCTGTTACTTCACGTACAGTCAAAAAATGGTATCTATCTTCTTGTGTGGAACTTGGGAAAGAGGCAAATAATAATTCAGTAAGAGACTAATAAGAATAAAAGAGAACCACAGGTTTCCAAATGAGATCAAATTTACGGTGCACAGAAAAATTGTCTTTGGCGCTAAGACCTTGCAGGAAGATCATCTAGGAAGCAGCTTGATGAATTAGATACTTCCTATGTAAAGAAGACACCCCCCCTCCACCGCACCCCCTGAACTAGTTCATTTTTATCTGTGTAAAGTGAACTCTGAGGCAGCTGTTATGAAATGTGAACTGCACAAAAGAGTTTGCATTGTTTTCCTTTGCAGGGTGGCTTGACTCACCAGTTGATATCTGGTAAGAAGCTCAGAGGGAGCTTGGAGTATAGCATCAAAAGGTCAAAGTCAAAGTGTTTTGGACATCTGATCAGGATGCCTTCCAGGCTCCTTCTCTTGGAGGATCTCCAGGTATGTCCAACAAGTAGAGACCACAGGGAAGACCAAAAACAGGCTGAAAAGATCAAATCTGTATATCTCATCTTCCCTGGGAACGCCTCCAGATCCCTTAGCCCAAGAAAATTATTTAATTTATTAATGGAAGGATTAATGAATGAATCACAGAAGGATGGATGGATGATTGGCTGTAAACCTGCACTATTTGGTTTAATTATATCATTTTTCTGTTTGATAACTACTGATGCATTTCTCATTTTGACCAGTGCAGCGCCTATTGAAAACATAGCTGTTTGAAAGGGACCGCTGAGCATTGTGTGATTTTGTTGCTTTTAGTATATCTGCCATGACTTAAGCCAAAACACACCCGCGCCGCAGCAGCGCAGCATGTCATTTGACGTGCATCAAGTCATGCCCCTAACACGCGTAGGAAGCATCACACTGCAACACGTCAACAGGAGGACCAGTCACTGAGAGAAAACATTGAAACAAGTATGTAGAGTCTGTAGGCAAGGTAGGGCGATCTTGGTACCGGAAAAGCCCTGGTTTCTGGCTGTAGTCTTTTGTAGTCTGCGTAGTTAATGGCAGACTGTTAATGGCGTGTAAACTGGCCACTTGTGAAAACTGGTAGATTTGGTCTCTCCATTTTCGCGTAGGACTGTAAACAGTCAGGCTGTAAACAGCAAGTGGCACGTGGAGAAGGAAGTCGGAAGTGGAGATTTGCCTCCTCCAACGGAAGCCCAAGAATAATGGGGCTTGCCCCCAGAGGCTGTATCGCTGTCTACCGGAAGTCAGACGACGAATGCAGCCAATGGGTTCTGAGATTGTAAAACAAGTCACTCACGGAGAGCAAACTCCATTTTTCCGAGGCAGTTATCTCAATCAATCTACTATTCATTGGCAGTCATACGTAGAGGGTAAATGTCTATTTACAAAATGATTTTTTCTCTGATGAAAAAGGCACCTTTTCAGGGGTGGCCACGCTAGAAATAGGACAGTGGCATGAAGTGCTTTGGCGCGTTGCAAACGGAGAATAATGGGCGTGGGCATTTTGACGCACACCAGACAACGCTGGTGTGTTTTGGGCTTTAGCGTCCTTTAGCAGTGATATTTGTGTCGTCGGCTATATAAACATTTCATGGCCTCAATGGAGTCACAGCCTCAGGCAATCTTTAAGCTAGATTACATATAGTAACCTTTATGCAAAAGCAAGTCGGGACAATCTCAACACTGATTGGCTTTCGCAACACAGCAGACCAGAGTTATCACATACATATATACATACAGACAGACAAACAGACGGGCAGAGAATCCTTGCTTTTGAGAGATGTCCATTGTCTTTTCCTAAACTTAACCAAAATTTCTGTTCACAGCAGTAATAAAACAGGACTAGCTTTGCAAAACTTCATAGCCTACGACGTTGTTCCCCTTTGTTATTCTGTCTACAACTCAACGGCAAAAAATAATCAATTTTGATGCTTCAGCTTTAGCTTGGAATAAAATATTATTGGCTAAATGTACTCCTGCCAGATGCTCTCAGCAACCATGTAAGACACCAGCCATTAGCTTTACAACTAGGACAAGTGCCTGAGAAGTGAAAGCAATAGAAAAATATTGTAACAAAGGTAGACTCTTCAGCATATCTTTTGATCCAAAACCTCTTTCGTCTGCTTTCCAATGAGCCTCAATCAAGCTGAGGTTATTTATCAGGCAAATGCAATTTAAACTCTATTTAAAGCAAATTTTAAAAACCATCATGGAGAGTGCTAAAATAAATTTGATGCAAACTTGTATGATTCAGTATTTGAAGAGCTGCTTAAGTGTACTTGAAGAGAATAGCTGTCTAATGTTATTTGCAGTGTGAAGGTAAAAAACAACAGAGGCACCATTTTTCTTTTTCTGATGAACCTCTGTGTTTTTTTCTGATGAACCTCTGATGAGGTTAATGCAGATAAAACTGCTTTTTGATTTCTTTTGATTAAAATGTGTTGATTGCTTAGCTGCTCCACTGTTAAAGGGTGTGTTTGCGACTGAAGCAAGGGGATAAAGCTTACTACCTGTTGCATAGGTGTGGTCTTTTAGATCTCCTGTTACCTGGCTCTCCACTGTTACCTGAGCCGCCTCTGTTTGGACAAATTGACACAGTGAACCGAGCTGACAGGCAGCCAGATTTCCTTCTCTCTTGATCTCCATCTCTCTTTTCTGTTTACCTATCATTCACTTTCTCTCTGTCTTATTAGATAAAGAGAAAGCTAAATAGCATAGAAATATAAATACTGTCATTAGAAATGAGGACCTAATCGATGGAAACATTTTTAGATGTTTTAAATTTTTGTTTGACTAAATAGTTTGATAGAAATAGTGATTGTTTCAGTTTTTGTTCTTTTTATTTAAATGTTTCCGAAATATTTTATACATGTTATGTCATTTTCCCCCCCTCTGCCACCATGTTGCTCTGTCTGTCTGCTTGTCTTTCTCCCTCCATCCATCCGTTTAGGGTTTCCATGATCTCATTATGTGTCTATGAAAAGGGACAGGTAATGCAATCTGCCATGGCATGCCATGACTGTGTGTGTATGTGTGTGTGTGTGTGTGTGTGTGCGCGTGTGCACGCGTGTGGTGATTACCCGAACAAGTCAACAAAGTCTCTATTTCACCCACTTATCTCGTCTAGAAATAATCATCTAATCAGGCTGCGCGCACACACACATACAAACACACACACACACAAACTTAATCCCATTTTTAGTAACTTAAATTAATTCCCTGGAGACAAAGCGTAACCATAAAATATAACCATGAGGACACAACCCTAACCTCAACATTTGTTTCTTGAACATTACATCTCAGAGGGAGTGTCATTTCAGAAGCAAAGCATTTTTCTAGGGACGTATTTAAATTTTGTTGATTTTCTCATTTTATTGGTTTGGAAGTGGGTTGAATGTTTCTCTAATTTGTCTGCAACAGGCAGGGTTGATAATTCTGGAAATGGTGGTACATGGTAAATGGACTGTATTTATAGAAAGCTTTTTATAGTCTGTCAACTACTCAAAGTGTGTGTTTGCTCTGTGCCCCGCTGTCCATCAACACCTTTCGGCTGTATTCAGGCTGCGTTTCAGAGCGCAGCACAGCCAGACAGCTTGAGTTGCAAGACCACAAGATTTCATGGTAATTTCAGAATCATGTGCAACCGCAGCCTCTGAACACCTCTGATCTGTTGACTTCAAGCCTGGCTATGTGTGAAGTAAAGTAAAATATGATCCCGCGTCGACAACAGAGTGTTTTATTCTGAAATTAAATTAATATTTTAATGTTATATCTGTGTTTGACTTCCTGTCCTGCTCGATCTGCTCTGTGCTGAATTGTTGCATTTTGATCCGTCATCTGGAAAAAATAGGAGCCTTGTGTATCTGCTGCGGAGGTCTCCGGATCACTGGAGCTGTGACGAAGTAGAGATGCAATGCAGCCGCAGTCAGTGGAGGCACACACATTGATTAATACTGAAACATATCGGCTCCGCTGCCATTCTGAGCAGAGACGCACTGCACAAGCATCTGGTGGAATTTAGATGTAATGGCAAGGTGACTTCTCTACAAAGAGCCTGCTCTCAACCTGCTTATTGGGAACTCATACACACACATTCACACACCCATGATGCAGTCATCAGGAGCAATTTGGGGTCCAATATCTTGCCTAAGAACACTTAGACATGTAGACCAGAAGTGTCAGGGATCGACCCGCTGACCTTCTGTTTGGTAGACGACCGGCTCTAGAAAGTAACATCTCTCCAGGGGTCCATGTTAACCCACCCCCTCCACTCAGGGCTTATTCAAACGCCAAGCCACATGCACACATGCACGCAGCTTCTCTGCTTCTGTCATTGTTTTCTTGCCCTGTTTATCAGGGTGAGCAGTTTCACCATGGCAGTAGTAATTTTGGCTGGGCTTTCTTTGCCATCCTCCAGTAGACATGGAAAACCTTTGGCAGAGGTGCAGACTGGTACGGGGCAAGGGTAGAGTATGTCCAAGGAGGCAGGAAGACAGGGAGGCATTTTATTGGCTCTTTCCAACCGCACCACACAGCAGTTATAGGTCATAGTTTTTACAGGTTTACAGCAGCTATGGGTTACAGCTCTTTTTTGTTGCTTTTTCAGAACGCTTGACTTATTGATTGCTGTCAAGACCATTCCATGCTATATTACAAATAGTGTAAACTGGGTATAGTTACCAACCCTTCCTTCAAGTGTCTGTTTAGACTCACAAGTCAGTCTCCAGATGCTTCCCTTAAGTAGAGACTGATGACATGGCCCCAGCATCCTTTGCCTTTAGGGCGGTCCTGCATATTAGGGCCGGTGATTCGCTTAAGTATTATGCTTGTAAACCCTGTCCGACCAGCAACACGCGTCCTATGGGATGGCTCACTCGCAGTCACCAAAGAAAACTCCCTCAAAGTTTGTTGATGTTTGTTGCATTTGTGGCATAACATTTTAATTGGTTGCAAAAAAAACAAAGATAATCTTATATTAGGATATGATTCGTCCGGCCGGCCGGACTATACATTGGCTTCGGAGGACATTACAGGATGAGTTATACCGGGAGACGGACTACACAAAGCGGTATGTGGGAGCTGTTGCATGCTGTAAATCCTTAATTGCACCAATCTTGTGGACTGAGCACACATTCGATAATATGAATCAAATAATCTAACATTGCTCTGGG
>JAQFJA010000017.1:8836680-8846882 GCA_029874485.1 Naso brachycentron
AAGTGGATAAACTAAGTGTCGACTGGCTGAACTGTCCGATTTTATGCAATGGTTATCTCATGAAAAGGTGAGTAAGCCCTGTGTTTGATTTGAAAAAGGTTAGTTACTGAGTTTATGTGCGCTAAGCCGCTACAGTCCTGTTTCGCTGTCCGTCTGTTCAGCCCTGTAACGTAACTTCAGGCTGCAGCCAACAATGACAAATGTCCGCCATTCATTTTCTACGTGAAAATTGCTTTTGATTTGGGGACAATGACACGGCTGACTGGCCAGCTAGACCTGTTGTTAAACATACTGACCAATCGCATTTACTCTTTGTCCACCATGCGCAATCACGTCGGATGGTTCACGCCTCCACGTCGTCCATTCATTCGCGATAACGGACACCTCGTCAGGCATTATCCGTTACCCTATAAGCTAATATTTATCAAAAAAAGAAAATAGAGTCCTAATGCTGTCCTTATACGAAACGCTGACTGCAGCAACGTCACACAGCAGCGTCACCGCTAACAGCATTTTGCTCCAATTTTAGCAAGGCATTAGTTGAAAAAACAAACAAAAAAAAAATAAACAAAATAAAATAGGTACTGTTTTTTCCCAAATGCAGTATAGTACTTTTTTGAATATCTAGTACCCCAGTACTTTTTCAGCAGTGGTAACATGACTATTTTACGCGTTATTTTATTTAGCTTTAGACATGTGGGTAGCTGAATTTTCTTACCTACTGAGAGAGCCAGAGCTAGCTGTTTTCCCCTGTTTCCAGTCATTATGCTAAGCTAACCAGGTGCTGCTAACCAGCTGATCTTTTCATTTAACCCTCTTCAAAAGTGAAGAAACACTTTTGGAAAAAAACACATGTGGACCAATACTGAGGTGTGATCATTATCAGAACAACTTTTTACATAAGTTGCATTCATTTTAGTATTTTGTGTGTGTGTGTGTGTGGGTGCGAGTCCTGTATTAGTTTCTCTGCATAATACACTGTTTGTATTATATGTCATTTGTTTTGATATATACTATTTGTATGCATGTCCAGGTGCAATGCTTGACTGAATTTGTGTTGCTGTTTTGGTTTTCTTGGGTGTTATAAATAAAACCATAACCTTCGGTGTATGATTAAGTTTTACTCTTACAGTTACGATTTTCTGGTACGACCTTGATGGGAGTATGTTGTTATTAATGACCAACTCTTTAAAAAACTATTTTTTTAAGGCATTCAGCACTTTGGGCACTTGATAAAAATTATTTGCTGTGTGTGGATTATCTAAAAAAGACATGTTTTGTAGTGGTGGGGAAAAAATAGATTCTTAGATGCACTGCGATGCAGAAGTGGACAGTTTTGAATCTATTACAAATGTCCACTAATGGTAACTGAAATTTTAAACAACATAAAATAGACAAAATGAAAAAGGTGGCATGCTGTGCACCCGGACAGTTTACGGGGAGCACATAAAATAACAAGAAAGAAACACGGCTGACCGCGAGATCCCTTTGGCTTCTGCAAAGTTGATGGAAAACAAATAGGATAAGAGCCATGCTATATGTAAATGTGTCACACTAAGATTAATGCAAGATGCATCGTATTCTTAGACCCCGGAATCGTAATCTATTCAAATATTTGGTGTCTAGATATCACCATCCCTAATTTTTATATGTTACTTTCCAGGGTAATTAAGGAACATTATGTTTAAAGAACAAGCCAGGAGCTGCATTTTTCTATTGTTGCTTTTAAAATTTCCCTATAGATGTCTGCTGAATTTTATAGTCTTTCTGTGGCCGTTTCATTAATTTAAAGGATTTAAAGGGTGCCATGTTTTTTTCCCCTGTATTCTTTGGTAAACGATCTGTGTGGAGGTTAAATGGTAATTACAAGGTAACATTAAGGCATTAAGAAACATCAAGGTAGCCTTACGATTTTTTACAATTTTCTATTGGATTCTATCACTAACACAATAAACCATAAAAAACTTTGATTCTGTATCTCTGTATTGCATTATTAGATATAAGATAAAGGGCTTAGGTTAAAGTGCTTTAAAGACAATAATGGGAAAAAAAGGAGATCCTCCAGAGATGAACGTAACTCACACGCTAACACAACTGCTAGCTACTAGCACACAGATACACTCACATCTGTCCCATCAAACACTCTAGACTACCTACGTGTAAGTTTGAAGCTCAAGTGTTGGATGTGGAGCTACAGTCAATCTATTTTATTTTAAGACATAATACAGACCAACTTTGATCCACTTGTCCAACACTTAGCTTCACTATTCTACCACAGCCCTCCTTACAGTGCTGCAGGGTCTGACCCAGAGTCCTAGGGAGTGTTTCGAGATAATACGTTTGCACACAGGCAACACCAGTTTGTCCTAAAAAGAGGCAGAACAGACAGGTGGAAAGAAAAGAGAGAGAGGGATGGTAGGAATGAAGAAGAGAACACATTTGGTCAAAGCACTTCAGCACTGTTACTGTCTTCATCATCGTCATCAGCAGCGTAACAACTTGTTGAAAAAGTCATAAAATCCTAAACAGTTGGAGTGAAGTGCACTTCAGCTGCCAGCTATAAAACGCAGGCAGACGTAAAAGGGCCAGTGCACGTATTTTCAGTGTCACACAATGTGGTTTAAGAACTCAAAGCTTCTGATCTTCGTGGGTTTTGGTGACTTTGTTACACTGAGCCCTTTGCACGTTGAGGCAGCGAGCAAGGACAGAGGAGGGAGATGTTTCCAGAGCTGTCCCATAATGCTCTGTGCAGGACTTGGCTGCTGACTTGGGTACAGTTTTGAAGGTCACTTTCATTGTAATCCCTCACAGCTGGATTACAGATATCTGGTTAGCAACACAGTCCCAGCTCAGCTCTTCAATAAATAAGTTTCAGTAACGTTTGTTTAACTCTAGTTCTCAGAGAGTCACTGTCATCTCAAAATTGATGCCACTGTATCTAATATCAGAATATAAGAAGAGAACACCAGACGGGAATAAATTAAACTGAGGTCTCTGGCCCCGCCCCACTGTAGGCGTAACCCTGCTTCGAGCGGCGGGTGCCATCGGCGAATCGGAGCAGGGGGGTGAAGGTGCAGTAGTCTTGGGTTTTTTGCCAGCGAGTGTACATGATTTTCTTGTTAAAGGGTTCAGACCTTCGAGGGTTCGGGGCGTTCCTTTGGTTGCCGGAGCCTCGCCGGTGGCTGCCAGCCTTGGAAGGGGCGTGGAGAGACGCCAGGGGGGTGAACTCGGACAGCTGGCCCTTGTAGAGTTTATCAGCATTCTGTGTCCGTGTTGAGACGGAGGTAAAAACAACAGAGTGGGAGGACAAAGTAAAAATGTGTTAGCTATTAAAGAACATGTTGAAGACAGACATTGACCAGACATTACGATCTCAACTGGCCAGAATTCCACTAAAAGGTGGATCATTTTGATTGTTTGCAGCACAGAAATATTTAAGTAAATTTGTTGGTAACACTTTATTTTGATAGTCTGTTGACACTTAGTTCAGCCTTTTTTAAACTTTTTTGCGCCTAGGGCCAGTAATGTATGGCCCTCAGCCTCTGGGGCCCACTTACGTAATATTTCAGGGAAAGAATTGCTTTGCAGCACCTTGTTCTGGTAGGCCATTTCATCTTTCTTTCTTTTTAAAATAATCCTGAGATTTATCCTTGAGATGTGCATACTTTGTCTCCAAATGTCAGCGCATTTTTTAATGGTTTCATTCAGAGCCTGACCACTACGGAACATTTTTTAGCCTCAGGTTTTTCATTTGTTCTACATTCTGCTGCAGATATACTGAAACAAGTGTCCAATTGCTTTTGTTTAGAGCAGGGCATGGCCAATTAGTTGAGCTGGATGAAATATTTGCAGGCTTGTAAAGAGTTAAACACAAACATTCGTTAAAAATACAGTTATTTTAACCTATTTGGGGGGGGGGGGTGTTGCTGCGGACCAGCAGGCACTGCTCTGCGGTCCAGTGTCAAGTTTGAGAAATGCTGACTTAGTTGAACGTCAACATCTAACCAAGTAGTCTTGGTACTTCACTTAGAGAAAACTGCACTTTCTTGGGGGTTTAGCGTATCATCCACAATTCCTGTGTAAGACAAGAACATATGTGCCTTTCCCTTCTCTGTGCATTCAGTTGGTCGCTAGATAGCTGCACATTCAGTGGAAGTAGTGGGGATACACCATTACTGCCCTCTAAAGCCCCCCAAAAAAATATGATCTCCAACACGCTCCATCTATGCGTTGTGACCTTCATATTAACTATGCTATAGAAACATCGTTACTGTGGGGGCAAGTACCACAGAACTACTTTTCTGGGCGTAGTGACACAGCACCTGGGTCACAGCACCTGGGTTACAAGTGCTTTGGTTAGTCAAGGTTACTACCAAAGGTACTGGATCTGCTACTACTTTGTTTTGGAGATTTTTGGATGGGTTTTAGGGGCTTTGGAGGGCGATAATGTTGTATCCCCACTACTTCCATTGAACGTGCAAAACTTCCAACACGAGGCGGCATAGGGATCTTACATAGGGATTGTGGATGATGGGCTAAACCCCAAAAAAGTGCAGTTTTCCTTTAAAAAAAGGTCAATATGCGCGTCACAATTAATTACTGAGTGAATGTGCTCTGTTAATAGGTTAAAGACTTTCTACTGTTCTCAGCTGTTTTTCACTTTAGATAGTCCTAACACGTCTACAAAGACTTTGTGACAAATGTCCAAAAATTAATAATCTGTTGATAGTCAACTATCTATTGCAACAAAATATATTAACAGTCGAGACAAGTTTGTTGAATATTAACTGACACACTGTTGACATGCAACTGAATATCCACTGATAACTAGTAGAGTGTTAACAGATGATCTATCAAAATAAAGTGTGACCAGTTTGTTGGATCTGAAGGTAGATTCAGCATTTCATACCTCCAAAGGAAGATTCAGGCTGTAGGAACAAAAACAAAATGAGCTACTGCCAAAAACGAGACACTGTCTTCTGTCAGTAACTTGAACCTGGACATGATTCTGCATTACCAGACAGTTTAATTGTTGCTATAATTTAATTGATATCGTATTGCTTTGCCTTTAATCCAATTGGCCAGTTGTGATCATAATGTTCCGTCTGCTCTGCTCTGATAAAACAAACCCAAGCAAATTAAGGACTTAAAAAATATTTAAAGAAAGTCCATGATGTAATGCTATACAGTACCATAAAAAGAACCACACCAATCCATGCAAATGGAACCATAACAAATTAACATGCATCAATGTTCAGGCCCACTGCAAGAAAAATGTTGAGGCTCTGCAGTGATGCTGCAATATGTCACCAGAGGGCACCAGAGCTCCGTGTAAAGAATCACCCAACAGGATGCAAGCGCTCAATACCATACCTGGAGAATAGTTGGGTCATCCAGTTTAAATCACCTTACAATGGCACACACACACACACACACACACATATGCGCGCGCGCACAAATACAATCTAGAACCCATGTGTTAGTCAGGCACCACTCTCAAATACCAAATCTGTGAAGACAAACACCACGGCGAAGTAAAGCCCATCGCTGCAGGATGGTATAGACGTCACCCACCAGTCCAACCATTAAACACACACACACACACACACACACACACACACTAGGTGGCAGCGTTTGTGCTTTACCGTGCTGAAGCCCTCTAAGCTTCCGTGACAGCTACTCCATCTAGCAAGGAGTCAGAGCTGTGGTAGACCAGGGCCCTCCCAAACCCTCTATTATCCTTCACACGCTGTGGACACACACGTGCACACACACAGGCAAACATTCAGAGACAAACACATTAAAGGTCTACCACATACACATAAAAATACACATGGTCTAACCTCAGTGGTGCAACAGAAAAAAAGTAAACTGATGTAGAAGCACTGGCATGCAAACAGGTCATTCAAAGGCTTCATGCAACACAGTGGAAGGGAGAACAGATGAGGATACTGAAAGGAAAGTACAGAGGAAGAGGAAGGGATACAAGTCAGAGACAGGAGGAAAGGCAGAGGGTCACCTCGAGGAGAAGTGGGTTAGAAACTGATTCTGCTGGAAGTCTGAGACAGCATAAAGATGGTGGAGGGCTCGGAGGCAAGGCCCCGCCGCTTAGTCTGCCGCGGAGGAGAACCAAGAGGGAGACGGGAGAAGAGGAAGAGGAGGGGATGACCCAGGAGGTCAGCAGGAAGGGTGAACAAGGGGAGGGAAGAGTTAAAGCTCTGTCGAATGCCACATGATCAGTAAATGTGACTGAAATCACAAGACACTTGAGGTCTGCAACAGAAGGTCAGAGATATCTTGGCAGGTTTCAGGAGGACAGTTATTAGCTTTCCACAACCACAGTTACATGAGGAGTAATGGAAAAGAGCAGTTTAAGACACACAGAAAGAAAAGTGGTTAATTTTAAGGGTTTGAAACCAAATTTCTTCTTTCTCGGTGCAACCCACTGAAGCTGAGTCACTACTAAAACTAACCCAACCATGAATACAGTGAAAGAATACAGGCTTGGTGTAAAGTCCCTGTTATACCTGCACCTAAGCTAACTTCGGCGCTGTGCTTTTCAACAGCTGCCCTGTGACTGGATTGCACCCCTGTGACAGCAAGTGTTCTGTTTTCTGTTATTCTTAAAGGGATATTCGAAATTTCTTCTCATTTTCAACCTACCCAGTCCTGTTCCTATTGACAGAGACCATTTTCAGCTCACTGTGTGCAGTACGGAGTTTTGCCATCCCGCTGTTTTCCCGCTAATGCTAGCGCAAGTCAATGGATCCAACAGTAGCCACTACCAAACTCCGATTGTACACCCCACAGTGCACTCAAAGCAAGTCTAATATGATGACAGTCTACTGAGGTGAATTCAAGTGTTTGTAGCATAATTTTAGAAGTCAAACTACAGCTGAATTTCTTTAATTTTTGGCTCTGGTTTGGGTTAGCAAGAACAGGAAGCAACTAATTTAGCAGCTTCTCCCTAATTCCCTGTCCAACTCTCCAGCTGTCCTATCTAATAAAGGCACAAAAAGCCCAAAAATACACCTTTTAAAAAAAAGTACGGAACACTAGTGCTAGCATTAGCAGCAAAACAGCGAAATGGCAAAACTCTGTTCTGCATACAGTGAACCGAAAATAGTTTCTACCTATAGGAATTGGACTTGGTAGGTTGAAAATGAGGTCTTATGTCAAAAGTTTGTGAGTATGTTTTTTTTTAGTATTAAATCCTCAAATATTACTACCAGGCAAACAAATACCCTCTGACTTAAAATTCAACTGTTTAAACCTCTAATCAGATCATTCTGCAAATAATATTTCTTGATTGCGGATGAAAGAAGCAGAATCACCAGAAGCTAAAACACATTTTTCCTTTAGATGCCTCATGTGGTCCTCCTCAGCTTTTACAACCTTTATACAATTAGAAATAAACATTTACTTTTAAGGATTAGTTCAAACTCAAGTCAGTTAACATCTCTGAAAAATATCCTTAAACACTTTTCTTTAGCTTATTTTTGCTGTTTTACTTTCTGTGGACTGTGCACTTAATTCTTCTTGTTATAGTTTGTCTTTCACTGCTTGCATGCAGCTAAACAGCTAATAAATCACATCACGTCATTACTAATAAAATGGATTTTTCAAAACAGAACAGCCGCTGTCAGGTTCTGAAACAACTGCTATGAGGGCTGCAATCCTAAATCTCTATTCATAAAATATTTTGAGTTTTGTTTGGTAAAAATACATCCAATATCTCTATTATTTGATTTAGGAGCACTGCAGACAGAGCTGACTTACATCCAGCAAAGCTGGGACATAACCACAGCCAGCACACATCTGCTGACTCACAGTCACAGTTAAACCAGTTAGACATTTGACACACTGTATTATTATAGGAAATAATTCAATTATTTTAATTATCTTTGTACAGCTTTGTGTACAATTATTACAGGTAATATTATACAAAGCTGTGCAAAGACATTTAAAATGACACATTCTTCAGAATAAATGATACTCAAAAATATTTAAATGTCTGTTGTTTCCACAGCAAAGTGACAATAAGACAAATGCAGAAAGTCTTTTCCTTCAGGTTTTTCTTTTTAAAAGTTACAAGCATGTTTATCAATGTTTAATGCAGGGAAAGAAAATAACATTATGTTATATTTGTGACGGAAAGCAACAAGATAATGCAAGTGTCGCTTTGAATACTCTCAACTTCTTCTTTGTAAACATTATTTATTAGAAAATAATTTCCTTAATTCAATTATTTTAAACATAAATCACTTTAATACACTGTTAACCGTATGTGTATGTGTGCACCTACCTGTATGCGTTCAGTAGTTGTGGGCCACAGCGCCCTCCAGATGACCTTTTTCACCACATCTGGTAGTAGACTGGCTGTTATCAAGAGGATGATGCTGAGCCAGGCTGGACCGCTGGACAACATCTGCATGAATACGTAGTACATCCTCTGATAGTTGAGGAAGGGCCTGGAGAGGAGAGGAGAGAAGAGAGGATCTTTCTAATTTCTCAGGTTTCAGGGTTTTTTTTTTACATAAAACTCAGGCAATCAACTTTAAAGTTGCAGTGGGCAGCTTCTGCTAACGAGCTAACAAAGCTAACGTTAGCTGTAGCATGACAAGAGGAGAGCAACTTCACTGTGGCCGTTTGTGACAGCTCACGTTTTATTTCGTTTGCTGTCGCGCTCTTTTTAAAGTCCAGTTTGAAGCGAGATGAAATGGTTGCAGGGAAAGTTGCAGCAGAGTGAACTGGTCCACCTCAGCTCGAGCTCAAGCCGACTGACGGTGTCGCTTGTAGACACCCTGTTGTCGGCAGAGACGAGTCAGAGCATAAAGCACGAACGGCTAATTAGCTTGTACCAATGTCACCTGTCGCTTAGAAGCAAAACGTAGACCAGCCAATCAGGATAGAGAGTACAGAGCAGCCTTTCTCAAACTTTTTCATTTTATAACTTTATAAATCCGATATATCAAAAAAAAATATTAGCAAACTGATAAGTCGGTCGGGCCTACTCACAGTACCCTCAGACCACGTCACTTACTAACAGTTTTCTATGGGTATTATGACATTTTTCCAGACAAAACACAAAAAAACCCCCACACAGAGGTAAACTGAAATTTGAGACTTTTTTTTTTACCAGATGATTCCACCCCAAAGCAGAGAGAAGACCACGAAGAAAATCAGTGAGCCCCAGATGACAAAATGGTTGATCCAAGTCCAGTAATGAGTATCTAGAGCCAACTACAAGAGAGAGGGGAGAGATGAGACAGGGAACTTTTGACCTGTCATATCTTATAGCTCACTTAATGATTCCATAGAGGCTATATCCAGCCTCACTGAACAAAATGTGTGTGTCTGTATGTGTGTGTGTATTGGTGCCTACCTTGAATGTAACAGTGAAGACTAGCACAGTGAAGACCAGAGTACCGAACGTCCAGTTTCCGAACATCTGCAGAGGCAAAAGGACAACAGATGCTGTTAGTGACACTCAAATTAAGATCATTTCCCTTTTTTTCTTGACAAATTTCCCTTCAGATGCCATTCATACTTTAACAACAGTGTGTGCACAGTATGATTTTTACATGTAATAGACAACCAAATGACTGGACATTCTTTTATCTGTGAAGAAAAATACTGTTTATTAAAAAAGCCTGTTATACACCTGGCATTAACATGCAACACAGGTGACATGACTGATCAGGTACATTTCAAAGTAAATGCACTCTGGTCATTTGAGGCCACTCTAAATATGAGACAGAGATTAACTCAAGTGCATGTGTTCGGTAAGGAATCAATCAATCCAACAGATGGCGCTCAGACAGCAACATTCAGGTGAGGAATAGATTGTCAGATGACTGATGGATGGAGAACAGGTGGGATGAGGTGTTTTTTTTTTATTACCAGAGAAGGAGTGGAGTGAAAAATCTATTTAAGCAGAAGAGGAAATGATTTACAAGGCTCTCTGCTTTGTTTGACTGAAAACAACAGAGCTTATGGTAAATGTGGTCTTAACTCACAGTGCCGCTGACGTAAGATGGATCTTACTGCTAGCGGCCGTTGTTACAGTATTATAGAAAGGTGTCATATTAACAGCTATATGGATGCTAATTCATCATTTTTCACAATAATTCCAAAAGAAAGAGTTTGAGATGAAGGTGGCTGTAGTACCGAAAGATAAGCCTCAATATTTCTATTCTCTT
>JAQFJA010000017.1:8953238-8966815 GCA_029874485.1 Naso brachycentron
TCATTTGTATTTGTTTGTGTCTGTCTCATGCAGCCACACCTTTTGAAACACAAGAAAGATTTTTCCACAAATATTTCGTGATAATATTTGAGATTGTGTAAAATTTTAAGGGTGTCCAAAAACTTTTTTCCACCACTGTATAAATAAAGTTGAGTTAAAGGTGGGGTCAGTAAGATTAGTTTGTTGCGGCTTGTTAACACATTTAAACTCTAGTGTAAAATTACACTAGAAATATCTTAACTTAGCGAGTGCCACATGTACTGTTAAACTGCTTGTACCTCACGTTACACAGCAAGCTATGTAGAAATATATTTGTTTTAATGGAGAAGTCGATTATTTAGCAAGCTAGCATGCTAACTGCTACACTGCTGATTGGCACCTACCTGTCCAACAGAAAGCAGGTCAACTCCAGGTCATCCCCTTCAGTATCTGAAAGTGGCCAGAAGCAAAACTGAGCCGTGTCACCTCATTAGGACTATATTTCCTTTTCTGGTGCATGAACCAGAACTAGAAAAAAGCACCCTCTCCCTGCCTGGTCTCGTCACAAGCAGGTCCAGACTCAGCCAGAGCACCAAAATACAGGCAGAGGACAGCAGGTCTTTATGCAGTCACAACCACACATTGAAAGAGGCCCAGAAGTGATGATTGAGCAGCATTACTTTTCTGTAAGTCTACATTTTATTTTTTAGGGACTAAAATACTTTAAACATAACATATTTTAAATATTTTTAAAGTTTTCCCTCCCATTTTTTTCTTTTCGGCAGGAAAACATCACTTCCCCTCCCAACCATTACCCATAATCAATTTTGAAACATGTTTAACAGGAAGTCTGTTTTCTGATGGATTAGGTTTGGCAGGTTTTCAGGCACACCTGTAAATACACACAGTCTGGCTTAGACAAAACAAAAACAAAACAAATCATTACAGCTTTTGGTGTGGACAGAATCTGAGCACTCATGTTTAATCAAATCCAGATGTTAAAGGTTCTCTAGACAACTTCAAACCATCACCACCAAAGAGTTTTGATCACTGCAGACACAGACATACCATGTGACACTTACATCGTTTTTGGCTCACAACCCTTTGGCCTTGTTAGAACAAAACAATCAAACAATCATTTTGGACCTGACTATATTTTTGAAATATTTAATTCACAATGACAATATTTTTAGGGTGACAAGTAATACACTTGTGAAATGTTAAGCCCAGGAATAAACTTGAGACAACACTGCCTGGGTTTGTTATGAAACATCTTAATCACCAAAATTCCCTCCCAGGTCACTGCTGCTGATGCTTTAAAAGTGAGTTTAGTTCACTACTAAAAAAGCCTCACAAGGGCTGAATTAAAGCTTTGTTGTATCGATGTTTAAGAGTTTTTCAGTTCATGGTTTTGAAAAGAGTAGAAGGAAGCTTTGCTCAGGTCAAATGGGCAAAACTTGCAGGATTTCTTACCTGTGCTCATCTTCAGGAAGAATCACCAGAGCTGATTTGACATATGAAATTAAAGAATTAAAAAAAACAACAACAAATAGTTGTTTTGAATAAATTTTGAGAGTGAGATAAACTGACTGATAAATCATCAATGACTAGATTCTGCCACTTTTAGAACAATCTGTGCACTGGTCAAGCAAAACACGACGCCGCTCCACTGAGACGGTGAGTGACGCAGCGGTTTGAAGTGGACGTGATTACTGTGAAAACCGCCCTATGACTCATGGTGTGTGTGTGTGTGTGTGTGTGTGTTTGTGTGCCAGCAACAGCATAGCTAGGGTGTGTGTAATAACTAAAATCTTAGGGACTGGATGAGTAAATACTCAAAACTGTTTGTGTGCCATGACATGCTGCAGTTCTGTGCTATAATATTTCCTCAATTTCTAAAATATTTGAGACATCTTAATGGAAGGAAAGGTCACATTTTTAATCACATTCTTAGGAGTTTTTACATTAGTAGTAAACTATTGTTTGTCAATGCATGATGCATAAATTTGATTTAATTCAGAATCTTAAGATTTAATTTAGATTGAATTTAAAGCACTCTTTGCTGTTGGCATGGAATAATTTTCCTTGACTATCTCTTTCTGTTCTACTCATCTGCGCCTGCATTTCTCAGTCCACTGCTCCTCATTTGCATGACAGTTGAGAACAATATTGCCAAAGCGGCGAGACAAAGGCTCTGCCTGTCTTTAATTTTGTTCTCTCTTCTCTCTTTCAGTGCCGCTCAGATAATACAGTGTTTCACAGTCATCAAAGTGTGTCAGAAACAGTGTTTGCCGCAGCTCTGTCCAGAATAAAACTTGATCACATTTCCTAAACAGAAATCTTTGCACCGTTTTGAAGATATCACACTTGCAAATACAAGTTGCATTGGTTTGTTATTATAACACTGAGTGAAATGACTAAAGGGGCCGCTTATTATAAGCCACAAAGTCACTGAGATTTTTCTGCACATTCAAGCCCCTTTAAAAGATATATATTTGTTACTTGCCTCACTCCCAAGTTCAAGACAAGCAGATAGATACCATTTTTGCAACTGTGCATGCAGTAACAAGGAAGAGACAGGCAGAGCTCACCTAGCGCTACTTAGCTTAGCTCAAATACTGTTTGTCAATGGGGAGTGTTAGCCTGCCTCCACCTTGAGTCATCAGATAAACTTTCCAACATCTCTTTAAGGTCCTGTGTGCTTCTTTTGACTTGTTAACCACATTATGTTATGTATCTTTAGACACAACTTAGCACAGAATTAAATACATGACGAAAGTAAACTGCTGGGCGAATGCACAAACCGCTGTAGAGGTGCTTTTAAGTAGGTCAACAAAACATCTGTTTATGGGTATATTTTACTGGGACACTATTGCAAGCTTACTGGTATGCATTATCAGCAATAACGGTGTCAGTACCCGATGTGAGTCCTGCGTCGATGGGAGTCGTACATGTGGGAAAATGTCCGCTGTCTTGGATAGCTTGTTACAGCTACACCACCTGCACAAACCACATGTCACGATCTGAATTTGACGGTCTAAATCGTATTCAGTGTTTTGAAACTAAATCATAATTGCAGTGTGGCTAGTACGACCCAGCTATGGTGCTAGCAATGACCTGTTTAATAAGTTCAGGTTGCAGTGGCTAGTCTGCTAGCGCTAGCATAACATTAGCCACTAACAGTACTCCAGCTAACTTAACTGGCAAATAAATTACTCATCGACAGTTAAAGGTGAAGTCAGTAGCATTCGTTTGTCGCCAAAACATTCAGACTGGGCCCTTCCTCTTGGTTCAACGCACCTTAAGTATTGTAACTTAGCCTGTACTACATGTACTGCTATACCGCTTACCTAATGTTACACAGCAAACTACATTGGAATATTATATTTGTTTAACAGAGAGGTCGATAATTTAGTAAGCTAACAAGCTAACCACCAGTGTTTAGCATCTACATGTCCATTACATAGTAGCACAACTCTGCATCGCTCTTCCCTGCCTCTCTTTCAGTGCTCCAAAATGTCTGAAAGTCAAACCGAGACTCACTCTTGCTCTGGAACAAGTTTTATCCGCTTGCTCACTATATTTCCTTTTCTTTGCACTACGTCCACATTCGTAACTTTCTCCTGTCTGGACGGTGTCCAGTAGCTGTGCTCCGCAATGCACTCAACCTCACCTGCATGCTGTCATTGGCTGGAGTAAATGCACCAATCATGGCTGTCACACCATCTACGCTTCAGAGAAGCGCGGTTGCGCTGTCGTTACTTAAAAATTGATTGCGCGTCTACATCGCTCTTTCCGGTAAGTCGTCAACATCAAAATACAGGCAAAGGGTGGTGAGTCTCCATACACAGTCACCAACACAGAGTGATGATTGAGCAGCATTACTTTTGTATATGTCTATATTTTATTTTTTTAGCAAAATCCTACTGACTCAACCGTTAATGTCCAGTTTACAACTTAATATAAAGTTGGGTAAGTAGAAATTTAATCAGTCACAGTGGTCAGACTCCCGAAACGTAGGGTGAGAGTCAATAAGACATGGAGACAAGAGTGAAGGAACCTTAGTGGCGTTCATAAACTACACCAGACATGAACTATCGAGCCCTGATCACAACAGACTAAATATAACAGAGCGTGGAGTGCTTGATCAAAATATATCACAGTATTTGTCATCATTTTGGATTGCTGCATTAATAATAAACACACATTTGCATTGAACAAGCATTTTTGTTAACTCTCATATTGATATAAGAATTAAAAACTTGATTTGCAATTAATTGCGAGATAACTATGGACAATTGTGATTCATTGCGATTACATTTTTTAATCGATTGAAGGCCCTAGTTCTAAGGCGTCTGAGGGAGAAAATTCACAAAGGGCTCTCCAACATAACCTCGCGCCAACTCACAGCACATTAAAAAAGGTTACCCGATTTTCACGCAACTCTCTTGTTTCTTCATGACTTGCTAGCTATCTCTGACTAGCTGGTACTTGAATGCTGTTAGTTTGAATTGGGGGAATATTAACAAATCGTATTGGGGGTTGAAACAAAACTTTGTTGTCCTGCAGAGTGTATCTTCATCTCAAACCTGGATGTCCTTTCCTCCTCCTTTCTTTTTCTCTAAGTCTAAACACAACAGCCTTAGCGTAATGTCAGTAGGACCCTGCTTCACTTTGCGTGACTAAGAGACAATATCAGAACATCCCCCCAAAGACACACATACACACACACACACTCCCTCTCACACACCTACACACACACCAAGGCACTTCCTCCCTATCCTTTCGGCTATGATGCTTTCTTGGTTACCATGGCGGCCAACGAGTATCTCTGGTGCCAGGCAGAAATGGGCTCTGATTGGTTAATCAGTATTCAGGCTGCGTGTTTGCTTGGCTGGCTGCTGCTCTGCCCTACCCTGTGTGTGTGTGTGTGTGTGTGTGTTTGTGTGCGTCCATCAAATGTCACTTATCACCTGAGAGATAAATTATTCCTCTCTCTCCTCCCGCCCTCACATTTCTCTTTCCTCATCAACCCTTTCTTCTTTTTCCGGTTGTTGTGAAGAAGAGGAGCCAAATGGAGGAGTGATGAATGGAGGGGGGGTAAAAACAAAAGGATTAGAGGAAGAATGGATGGAGATGGAAAGAGAAAAAAGAGAAGAAAGGCGGGTGGGGGGGTCAAAGGGGAAAGAGAAGAAGAGAATGAATTACAGTGATGGAATGACATATGTCCCCTTTTACAAGTCCAACCTCTGACCTTCATCAGCACTGATAAGGATATCAATCGAAGTCTGATCTAGATTTTTATAAATAATTTGGATCAAATTAAAGAAAAAGGTGCATTGAAACATTATTTTATTCTTTTTTTAATAAACATCACCTTTTACATAAGTCAAATGACGATAATTAGACAGAAGCAGCAATTACAAAAGAGTAGGGGGGTTGATCTTAACCTTTCAGGATGATTGACAGCAGTCTTGTTGCCATGGGGATTTAATAAAACTGCAGACTGCCTTACATAATGCTATTGTTGCATAAAAACCTCACATTGTTGCGGATTTTCATGTTTCAGCCTCAGTTAAAGGATCACACTCTCCTCTAAGGGCCAAGAAAATTCCTGGTTCATGTTCATTCATGAGACCATTTAAGCACAGCTGGATAACTGTAAACACCGTGAGGGTCAAACTTAATGCCGCGCGGCTGTTTTGGTAGTTGTTGGCAATTTGGAGATACAAGGTCTCAAGTGACGGCCGCGATGAGGGACACTGGGGCTTGAAGTGGCCATGATTACTATGAAAACCATCTATGACGTATGCCTCTGTGTGCATGTGCATACAAGGGTGTGTATGTATGTGTGTGTACATGTAAGTGTGCGTGTGTTTGTGTGTGTGTACTGCAGCGCCTGTTGTCTTTGATGATAATGAGGCAGACAGAAACAGGCTCTCAAGTGAGCGCTCAATGCCACCTCAAACACGTTGCTTTATCATGGGCATACTTTGTGTGTGTGTGTGTGTGTGTGTGTTTGTGTGTGTGAATGTGCATACTGTGGCAGATAAGAGACCGAAAATCCCAACTCGTTGCTGTTTTAATGAAATTAATCAAAAAGCCAGGAAATCGAAACATTTTGTTCTGTGTGATAACAAAATGTCATTTTGCTTTCCAGCTATAATTGTCTGCTTTTTAATAAGAGATTACTGTTCAGCCATTTTTCTGTGCGCATAATGAAGTTTTAGTTTAGCTGGTGGCTAGAGTGATCTCGCTGGTTGAGTCGAGCCATCGTTAGTGGAGCTAAACAGGGCTGAAGCCAGAATATATTTTTTTTTAATACAGAGGTCATGAGTCCAAATTTTACCAGAGGAACACCCTTTATTATTTTTTTGTTTTGTTTGGGTTTTTTTTTTGGCATTTTCACCATCAACAGTACAAAGGCAGGCTGAAAACGTTATGGAGGACAAGTACTCTGTGTCTTATACGTTTGTTTCTGGAGCCAAAGAAATTAAGACTGGGAAAGAATGGTCGATTTAAGGAACAAAAAATTCATCATCAGGGTCCGACGTGAAGGTGTTTTCCTCCTCACCCTGCAGGGCAAGCACTCCTCAAATCTAGCCTACCTGCCCTGCCCAAGCGATGTTGTTTCAAACACATTAATACATGCAGTGAGAGGGAGGAAGCAGCAAACCTTCTCGTCCTGTTATCTTTTTTTTTTTTTTTTCATTAACCTAGATTAGGCTGAATTACAGGCTACACCAAGGCCGGTTCTAGACATGAGCAGGGTGGGGAAATACCCCCTCAATGCCCCATCTGCCCCACTAGTGCCAAATATCCTCCTTTGTCCCCAAATTTAAAGAAGAAGGTATTTTATTTTGTCCTTGTCAATTGAACCAATCATGACAATGTCACTTTCAAACAACACATTTTACTTAAGCTGATTGGTTGACTTGACCCTGTCAAAATATAGAGTTGCAGCAAGACAGCGGTGTGAGTTCTCCATTTAGTTAATGCTGTCACCTGATAACTGTGTACAGCCATTCTGCCTGCACTCATTACATGGATACTGAACTAGCTTGTTGAGTGGGAGTGGGAGGCAGAGAAGAGTATTTTATTTTCAAATACTGACAATAGATTTATTAGACTAACGCTACTTGGAATTTGCATGCAGTTGCATCCAGTTGTGATTTTTTTGGGTTAGCTGTTCTTGTGTTGTTGTTAGCTAACCTTAACGTTAGCTGCGCTCCGAACAGGAGCTGCACATTTCTGTCCTTCTCTCCAGAGATGAAGTTTTTAGTGTTTCTCTGACATGATTTTATTTTTTATGTAAGATAACATTAAAGGTTAGATAATAATGAGCAAATCACAGTACAGTTTCACATGCAAACAGAAAAGAGCACCCTATGAAGACTAAATAACAATGAGGGTGAAGACAGAGGGCCAATTGTTATTATACCAGTTTCCATCCACTGCTAGAATAGTACACAGTTGGGGGTGGGGTGGGGTATTGAGGGGTTAAAATTAAATAAACTACACGTGTGACTATTGAAATTATGCATTATTAACTATGGATTACTAGCTTTAGATGAAAACATAAAACAACCCACGTTACAGCTTTTGATTATAAAGAACACCTTTCCTAACAAGAGTCGTTGGTGACCAACCAACATCTCTTACCGAGTGCATTTCCAAGTGCTTCTAAATAAACTAATAATATCTCATTGGAAACAAATATAAAATGTCAATAAATCAAATCATATTCCTGATATCAAAATACTGAGTAAAGTTTAGAAAGACAAAGAACATCGTTCAGTATCAAATCCTTCCTCCTCTCGTCTTCCTGCTGTGAGTTTGTCTGTACGTAACGTTACTGCTGCTAACGTTAGAGGAAGGGGCTTGTTGTCTCAGTCACCAGCGGTGTACAAGAGTTTGCCAGATTTTAGAAATGTAGCAAACGAGGCTTAACAGTTAGAAGACACAGACAGCTCTCTTTTTAGCTTGTTTGTAACAGTTAGCTGTTAGCTGCTGAGCTAGCATGCTGTGCTTCAGGCTGTGGACAGACGGAGCAGATTAAAATATCGCGTTCTACATGTTGGCGTTTATGCAGGTTTAACAGGCGTTTTGATAAAGTTTGGATTTTTACTTGCCAAGGTTTATTGCAGTAACTAGCGCAGCGTTAGTTCACGGCAACTCTGTTGACATTAATCTTTCACCACACTGCTCGCACGTGTGTGTGCAGGGAGGGGCAGAGAGACAAAGTAAACGCAGAGTTGGGGGAAAATATTTGTTTTTTTGTTGAATTGTTTGATTCGAGAGATCTTATCTCAAAAATAAACTGACCTGATTAAAACGGTAAAAACAAAATAGCACAGTTTTATGTTAAAAATCAGTGTTTCTCCGACACACATGGGACATCAGAGGGCAAAGAATAGTGGACTGAAAATGTGTCAGTGTCCGGCCGTTTGGCGCTTGCCTGATCAGGCATGTCACGACAGATTTAGCTTGTCCACATGATTTCTTTTACTTGCCCCAGGCAACTGGACAGAGAAGAATTGGCAAATGGCTTTTCTTTGGTTAATCTGCATCACTAGAAAGCAACTGGAAACAGCTTAATATTAATTTTCAAGTATGGAGCCCTAACAACAGCCTCAGAGAGTGACTTGGTGTATTAGGTTTGTCAGCTTGAGGCCTGAAAGAGAAACTTTGTGTCTCTCCTGGATCAAAACTTGCAAAAACACACCATAAATTACTAAATCATCAAATGAATGTTGACTGTCAATCAAAGTATACAAAATGAATAATTAGAATGCTACACTAACAACACAATTGATTTACTTTTCTGTTGTCAAAATGTCTTCTTTGCACAGGAAAAATTCTTTTTCCCTGCCTTTGTTTGGAGATGTCTGTCAAATTGACTAATTATTTCAGCTTTTAAATTGAGCACCCAAAATAAAACACAGAGGCACCGCTTCTGCATTTCAAATTACTTTGGTGATGCCAGCATCGTTCAACTCTTCCTGGCATTTCCTTCCTCTTTTCTTTTTTCGCTTTGGTATCATTGAGAAGGAATCACAGAAGTCAAACTTACCTCAGCCAAGAGTCTAACTCATTTTGAGGTCCAGGTCCATGAATCGTGAGCCCAGCAAAAAAAGAATAATTCTATATTAAGTATGAAAATGAATTAACATCGTGCATTTTAATCTGCCAAAAGGCCCAGAAATTGACCCATTTTGGGTCGCGCCCCTTAATTTTGGAAATTCTGTGGAAAAATGAAACCAATGTATAATTTGATGAAATAATTCAAACTCAAAAAGCTCTTCCCAGCCGCCTATCATATAGGCGTCATCAGCAGATGGCATTTGCTTAGTTGTCATGTAAAATTATTTTGTGACACTGTGTCCAAAGTCAAAATGTTAAAGGCAAGATTGGCAATTTTATCTATATATACAGTATTTGTACTATTGATTGGAATGGTTTTTACACCTCGACAGCAATCAATATCTTATGAGCTCTGAAGAGGGACACAAAAAGATCCAACATCTGTAGCTGCTGTAGTTCTGTAAAAACTCTGGCCACATTTACATGGAAGCAGCCCTGCTAAAAACAGAAAGGTCTTTCCTTTGCATCTACAAAATACGTCCGCACTTACACGAACCGAGAACGCTGTAGTATGCATGCCAGGCCAGTAGTCAGCAGTGTAAGTTTGTAATGACATACCGACAGGGCTGCTGAAGTTGTTTACTTCCTCTTGCTGCTGAACCCTAAGCGGCCACAAATTAAAGAAATTCAGCCATAGACTGACTTCTGAAATTATGCTATGAACACTTAAATCTGCTTCAGTAGACTGTCGTCATATTGACCTGCTTTTGGTGCACTGGGGAGTGATTAATCGGAGTTTGGTAGTGGCTATAGCAGAATGCATGGATCTGCACTAGATTAGAATGGTCACTGCATTTACAGGCACTTCGCTTGCCAGTTTACACAGTCGGAAAGAAGGTTGCGGTTTCGAAAGATTCCACTCTGGAACCCAGTTTCAAACGTTTGCGTTTTGCATGCCACTGTCACGTAAAAGTGAGGCCGAACCACAAAAAAGTGTTTTGTTTGATGTAAAAACTTGCGCCATGTGAACTGCCTCTCCGACCAATCACTGCCATGCAGTACTCTTGAAGAGAACCAATCAAACGCCTCCCTGCCTCACTGCGCATTCTCCACCCTTGCCGTGCACCAGCCTGCACTCTGGTAGAGATGACAGAGAAAGCTAAGGCAAAATGACCACTGCTATGGTTACTTGTGACCGTTCCTCGTGCTAAACAAGAAAGAAATGACAGAACTGGAGAAGCTGCGTTGAGAAAGAGTAAAACATTAGATAAAACATCAAGAGAAACCAGAGTAAACGTCGGTGTTATTGCTTTTCGGGGAAGGCGACAACTGAGGGAGTTGAAGGGTCTGAAAAGTAAAGCCATGGATGATTTCCTTCTGTTTCCACATTTGTTTATTTACATTTACATTGGGGGGCTGGGACTCAGTAGGTAGAGCAGGTCATCTACCAATCAGAAGGTCAGTGGTTCGATCCCTGGCTCCTCTGGTCTACAAGTCGAAATGTCCTTGGGAAAGATACTGAACCCTAAATTGCTCCCGATGGCTGCGCCGTTGGTGTGTGAATATATGTGTATGAGTTCCTGGTGAGCAGGTTGATGCTAAATTGTGTTGTAAAAGCACTTTGAGTAGTTGAAAGACCAGAAAAGTGCTATATAAACACAGTCCATTAACTTTTATCATGATAATGTGTTTTCATACCGATGATTCAGAGTAATGTAGCTGAATAGAGACAAAAGCAACATGCTGAGGTCCTCTCTCCGCTCTGTACGGAGCAGCATTGACCTGCGTCCCTCGTGCATGTGTTCCCCTCGGCTTCTGAATGAGCTCTGAGGGGAGGGGGGTGGGTTTAGACTGAGCCCTGAGGAGATGCTACTTTTCAAATCTTGCTAGCTTTCCAGAATTACCAACCCTGCCTTTAAAGGTTCTATAGATAACATCCAACAATCACCACGGAGAATCTTGGATCACTTATGGCACGAGGTACTAACATCGTTATGCTATGGCCAATGGTAATAGGTAACTTATTACTGATTACTCCCTATAAAAGTAATATTTACTTTACTTATTACTTCTTATCAAAAGTATTTAATTATGTCACTCGTTGCTTTATTATATTACTTTCAGAGCCCAACCGACTTCCTAAAAAAGTGACGCACAACCTGTTAAGCCAGCTCCCAAAACTTCATCCACTTTATTGGAACAACAACCTTGTTTTGTTTGCTGCTAATTTAAAAACATGCTTAAGCACAGCAACACCATCAGTGGCTTATTAGAACTTCAACATTAGCGATGGCTCAGATCAAATACGCCTCTTGCAGAAAAATATATATCAGGACATGCACGTATATCTCATCGTCGTAAGATATCGGAGTACAAAAAACACATCCCTCTCTCGTAACGCAGTAACACAGCATTACTTTATCACCTGTAACTGTAAATGTAATATTATTACTGTTTTAGCAATTGTAATCCCTTACTTTAATAGTTACTGGAAAAAGTTCTAAAATTACTGTAAGCATAACTTCCCAACCCTGGCTATGGCTCTCAGGCCTTTTTTTTTTTTTTTTAAAATCTGAGACAGAGGTAAACAATCATTTTGGATCACAATATCTTTTGGAGAGACGAGCATTTGTTCATCTTCATATAAATGAAACCAATATATCCTTTAATGTTACATCCTAAAAGTGTTATACAGATGAAATCACCACTAAGAGGGCTCCAAACTCCATCTATCACAGTGGGATATATTGAAAGCTCAGAAAAAAAGCCCTGAGTTGGGATTGTTTCTGCCAAACTCATGCCAGCAGTGAACAAAATGATCTTACAGGATGTGCACACAATTTCATCTTTGTCACTGTAATGAAGTACATCTTAAGGTGCAACGTGAGTACATCACAGGCACACAGCCACCTCAAAATGAAAAGAGAAGAAAATAACTATTAATCAAGTTTTACTTTCACCTAGAATGCCTGCTATTGCTTTGATAAGTTACAATATGTTATCTGACCTGAGATAGATCGGACTCTTTTCATTTATTGTGGTCCTTCTTCAGTGCATGGCAAAATTTACACACAGAAACCCTCAAAATATTCTGTCTCCTACCATCAAAGCAACCTTACAGCCCGACAACGTAATAAATAGTCCAAAAATACTGTTGTTTAGCGTCCCAAAACACAATAGACTCAACTGACAGAAGGACAACACTGATCTAGACATTGCCATGGACTTCATCCATGATCAATTACACAGTCTGGTGAGGATGCATGGGTATGACTCATGTTTACCCAGGAAAACACAACAACTCATAATAATGACGAGGCCTGTGCGGCACATAAGTTGTAACAGATACATAAACATGGAAGGAAGACAAATGAGCAGCTGCGGCGAGTCTTAACACCACTTTTGCTCATATTAAAGAAGTATAATTGAATTTGTCTGCAGAGTGATGAAGCACACAAGTGCGGGATAACGATAAAATATGAAAGGGAAAAGCTACATTTATGCAGGAGGCTTCCGAAATCACCATGAATGAAACTACAAAATGCCAACACGCTTAAAATGACAGAAAACGACCAAAAAAAAGACATAATAAGGCAAAATATATGCAGAAAATAAAACCAGGAAAAGACTACAATCTTACCACAAGTGCTAAAAACGTAGGTAATGTTTGAACGAACACTTTGAGTTAGGTGTGAAGCATGCAGCTTTGCAGATATAATTAAAATTACAGTTCTCTATAACCCTCTTTCTAGCTAATTAAACACCATGTTGCCCTTCAGAGTACACCTCATTTACATTAAATTTACATATGCAAATTTTAATCACATCCACCTAATTACAGTATTTGCTGGTTCATGTGTCATTTAAAAGAGGCCAAGCGATGAAGTGTGTGTGTGTGTGTGTGTCACCCTGCCTGTCAACCCGTCTGAATGTGTCTGCCGCGCTGTCTCCTCAGCTCTCTCTATATTGTTCATATCAGTCTGGTAATGGAGCCGTTTAATGGTGCTTCCATCAAGCTTGTGTTTCTCCGTGTGCCGCTGGATCACCAGCCCAGCAAAGGCAGTTAATTCCGGTGGCACGTGTTTTATTGTCTGTCATTTTATGAACTCTAAACTTGCAGCCAAGGTATTTAAACATCAATTAAAAACGAGATTATCGCACACAATCAGCGTGGAGTTAAAAGCATTAAAAGTTCCTCCTTCATTTGAGATGTTTGTGATTTTATGTGAAGGAAAAAAAATCCTCATATTTATTTGATTTCTTCTGAAATGTTGCTGTAGAAAAAAAGCAAGAGATAATCTGAGTCATCACCTCGGGTCTACACCACATTTCCAGTATGTTTTCTGATTCAAATACATTAATTAAGTCAAACCAACAGGCAATTCAGTCAGAGTATCGGATTAGCTTAAGGCGTTCCTTGTAGACTCCTTTGCTGGGAAGTGGTGTGCAAAAGAGAAACACACATGCAAGTTTAATTTTGGACTTGTGCTTTTTCACTTTGAAAAGTTCTTTAT
>JAQFJA010000017.1:9097344-9113949 GCA_029874485.1 Naso brachycentron
TTTTTTGTGTGTGTGTGTGTGTGTGTGTGTGTGTGTGTGTGTGTGTGTGTGTGTGTGTGTGTGTGTGTAAGGGAGAGAGAGAGACAGTCCTACTAGGACACAGGGGAGGTAGATGAGCGAGACGGACCCGCAGAACAAGATCAGCATTCATGCAGGAGCTGAGCTGCAAGTTTGTGCCTTGTTTGCATTCTTATACTCTCCGTGTCTTTTTATCCCACCCTTCAGAATATGAATTACAGACTAAACATGAGAAGTTTCTCCGGCTGAGTAACTTGAACTGCTCAGTTATCGCACAGCAGAGGCTAAACGGCGCAGACTTGGTCCGCAATGAGCGCGTCTGCAGGGACGGGAGTGTTTGTCCTCTCCCTGATGTCCATCCCCATCTGCTACTTATTTAATTCACTCATTTACAGCAACAGGTGAGTCAGCATATTGCTACTTTGTAGTTATTTTAATGTTGCCTTTAATTTACCAGCAGTAACAAACATTAGGCTGTTTACACATTATTTGTCAGCTTCTTTTTTAAATTGCATGCAGTGCTGAAGCTTTCTTCTTCGCTGGCTCTACAACTGTCTTCATCTTGGCCATCTCTGCCCGTTTTATGCTCAACAAGAAGGCTCCAGTGGATCCTCTTTTCTATGGTATGAACTCACAAATGCATGGCTCCTGTTCTGAGAGAAATGTTAATTTAATATCGAGCAATGAGCTTGGAATTACAGAGTTATGCTTGACCTATAAGTCAAAATAGAGAGAGGCCTATTTGCATATTCATGTTTTTTTGGGGGGGTTTAGCCTGCTGTGTGTATGGTGTCTCATCAGTACAATGTAGCCTGTAACACATCCTGTTTTCATGGTACACATCCAGGCTTGGGAGGCTCCAGTGAGCCAAAAGTGTTTAAATTTTGTCACCCAGTTGGAATAACTGAAATGTGTCCGCCTGTGCAGTGTACGCCGTGCACGCATTCCTCAGTGTGGTGAATCTGATCATCGGGCTCGAGCAGGACAACATCATTGATGGATTCGTGACATTTTACCTCAAAGTGGCAAGTGCTGTCCTTCCTATTTGTGAGCTTTCTGCATGTGCCTGCAGTGCACACATACTGATAAACTTACCCTGTGTTTCAGGCAGACCCACATATTAACACAGCACATGGGCACATGATCTCCTATTGGGACGGCTGTGTGCACTATCTCATGTATCTGCTAATGATCGCTGCAATTACTTGGGGGTAAGAGCTCCATTATCCACATCAATATGGGAGAATATGTCTCTCTTTTCTCTTTTCTTCTTACACCTTGATATTACTTGATATGTAATGAAACAAAAGGAGTGTTTTTATTGATTATTGTGCAAAAGAGTCTTCGGAAGTGTGATGTTTTCGTGTGGCTTTGACAATAGAAGTGTTACGTTGTTTACAGGGACAGTTACAGAGCCATTGGACTCTACTGGGTGGGATCTTTTCTCATGCGTGCCATAGTTTACATTCTTGGGAATGCTGTGGGTAAGTACACTAAAAATAATGGGTTGCTTTTAGATCTCTAGTGTTCTTTTAGCCTGTGTAACCCCCTATACATATCTCCCCTGAGAAACTTTGTAGATTTTGACAGCATGATGGCTTAGTGGTTAGCGAGAAGGTCCTGAGTTTGAGTCCCAGCTAGAGCAGGGCCTTTCTATGTGGAGTTTGCATGTTCTCCCTGTATTCACATGGGTTTCCACCAAGTGCTCTGGTTTCCCCCACCGTCAAAAACATGTATGTTAGGTCCATCTCCAGTCAGTACCCTTGACCGAGGCACTGGCTAAGATCTGGAGTTGGTACCTGGGCGCTGTGCTGTGGCTGCCTGCTGCTCTTCAGGGATGGGTTAAATGCAGAGAACAAATCTCACCACTGGTGTTTTGGTTTGTGTCCCTCCCACAGTGAGATATGATCATGCTCTGTGTTTTCACAGGTAAATATGGGACTCATGTTGGTCACTTCCTCCTGCACATGCTCTATATCTCAGTGTCTGTCTGGGCCTGCTTCCGCATCTTCAGCCAGCTCTCCACACGAGACAATCAGCTGACTGTAAGTCAGAATCAAAACTGGAACTTTTTTCAATAAATAATGCAAATGAAAGTTCTCTTGCTTGACTTTTGATGGACACTAATGGACTTTCATTTTTTACAACTTTACAAGGAACCATAAACAGTTTTAGGCCATATCTCAGACACTTCATCTGCCTGGTCTGATTTACAGTTTCTTGACTGCGATCAATCTAAGCCCCATGACTTGTTACGTAGCTGTACATGGATGCAATTTAGATTCTTAACTGACAAAAACTGCAAGTTCAAGGCTCAGCTTTTTTGTCAAATGTCTTAGAGTTAGGACTGAGTATTGGCCAGGACTTCGTGATGTGACACACATCATGATACGATTATATCACCGTACATTGCGATATGATGCATATTGTGATATACTGCGATATTCCACATAGTTCACTGAAAATGTAAAAACAGAGCTGAAAATACAAATTGATGTGTACGATCTGGGTAGACTTACTATAGCACATTTCATTATCTTGATAATTCAGCGGACAAATTTAGTCAAAACAATTTAATTCCAAATTTCCTTTCCAATTTATTTGGTATTAGTGAATTATCGAACACACTGATGTAGCTGCCATAACATCAAAACGAAAAATGAAATTTAAGTAACTGGACACACTGAACTTGAAATTATGAAAATAAAGTGCATTAATGTTCTTTTGTGTCACTGAACTTAAGGGCTGCATTTTGGCAAGGACTTTACGATATGCATCACGATACATGGGTCATGATACCATACAGATATCACGAAAATAAATACTGCGACATATTGCTGTATTGATTTTTTAGCACAGCCTCACTTAGAGTATGGGATATGATGTGGTATTTGATAGAGAACGCATCATTTTAACATCATATCGTTGCTTTTTCTCAGAGCACGCAGGAGGCTGAGAGAAAACGTTTACACCACAGACCTCTAGACTTGTTCTTCGTTATCTACCTCATCCCTGCTTTTGCTTTCTGTGTCTTCAGAGGTCTGGTAAGAAACCTTAAGATAATCAACCGCCCAATACACTCGCAGAATATTGTCTTTATGTGGAGCACGTCTGAATTTCAAAACATTTGTGTTTTAGATTGTTCTGGACTGTTCCAGTAAATGGTGTCAAGACTACACACAACAGTATGAGCCTTACCTGAAAGATCCGTCCGCCTATCCTAAAATACAGGTAACTCAGTGAAGTTTCATATTTTCATCACACAAGTTTCTACAGAAGTAAATTGTCCCAATGTTTGTCAGATGCTGGTGAGCATGCTGTACTCTGGACCATACTACATCATTACTCTCTACGGGCTGACGGTCCCAGGATGTGAGTGGATGCCGGACCTGACTCTTGTCCACTCAGGAGCTCTTGCACAGGTTAGTCCCTGCCTTCAACCCTTGACCAGAGAAACTAAGCCTTCGCAGGTCAAGATCCTTTTTAACCTTCACTCAACCAACTCTGTAAACATACCACCATCGTGACTTGCTTGATGATGTTAACATGTTTGTTGTTTACATGGGAATCTTTCCCATCTTTACCATCCATCCCGTGCGATGTAAATGCAGCTTAGTCAGACATGATAAGTAAAAACACTTGTGTGGGTGGATGACAGGTGTGCGGGGTCTTTAAAAGCCCCCATGGAAAACTGCTGATTGTGTGACTGCTGATATATCTACTTTGTTACTTTTGTTTTTAGTTGTACATGCTTTCCTGTGTTATTTAATCTCTAAATCTCTAAACTTTTTTTTAAAATGTTACAAAGTTGATGTCAGTTTATTGCCTCTTTGTCCAATTTAGCATCATGTTTTGGTACCTGAATTAGGAAATCCAACTTATAGATGACATCTTTAATCAAAGGCAAAATCTGCCACTTCTCATGTGGATGTCCAATCAATGTTGATGGTAACTGTTGTCAACTGAAGCAATAAATTCCTCAGTTTGTGCTATATTGACAGAGAAAGCTGAGTTTTCTGAGTTGTCCTGCTCACACAGCTGTTCTTGCAGTGCCTACACGTACCAGGATGCTCTGCATCACAAAAAAAAACACTCGCTGGGTCTCCAAGATTGTTTTCCATCACAGTGGAATATTTCTTTTATTTAATACTGCGTAGTTTTTCGATAATGAGGGGTTTTTGGTCTATCAGAGGCAGAAAATCCTCTCAAAACAAACATGGTGCTGGCCCACCTGGAGTATAGGGCCCAACTGATATGGGATTTTTGGTGCTAATTTTGATACCAATAATTGGGAGTAAGAAAATTCCAATGTCCGATATATATCAGCTCATACTGTACATATATAATATCTGCTGAATGTGGCTATCAAGTACTTGTGACAAAGCTATGCAATGGAGGCAGGATATCTGACATTTTAACAAACTCTGTTCCAAACTTCAGTGCACAAGGAATGGACAACAGTAAATGTAACGAGCCGCAAACTACGTAATTACACCATTTAAATCACTAGTTCAAGCTTTTTAATATCAGCACATATTGGTGAACCATATTCTGATACCGATATATCTGCGACAATATCAGCCAATCAATATATCAGTCAGGCCCTACTGGAGTATGAGGGGAAAGGCGAGGGGTAAACAATTTGTAGTTCTTCCTGGAACCAGTGATGTCACTGGTTCCAGGAAGAACAAGAGGTTTTAAAGCTGTGTCCCAGAGATGGAGAACACTGAAAAAAATTATTGTTGGGTTTCACATTATATCCCTAATTCTGATATGTCAGGCGTTTTCAAATCTTTTTCAAAGAGGGCCACATTTGATCATGTGAAAATGCCCAAAGGCCAACGGTCCCTCATGGGTTTTTTTTTCTTTTATCCATAAAAGTTATATACAAATGCACTGTTCAATCACAGTTTTATTTTCAACGACAAAATTATTGCCATTCCTTACGAGACAGGCTCACTTTAGCAAACTCCTGCTTCTTCCAGCGACAAGTGTTCCACTTTTCTAGCGCAGTCTTTGATAAACTCACCCTCCGTAAAAGGTTTGCCATGTTTGGTAATTAGCATGGCCACTTTGTAGCTTGCTCTGATGGTATTTTCATTTGACTTTTTGGCCCGCGTAAAGAACCGCTGTTGTGAGGCCAAGACCACCTTAAATGGTTTTCACTTTTTCGGCAGAGTCGCTCCCTGACAGCTCGTCGTACACATTAACAAGTGCTGTTTAGTAATGTCACTTTAAATAAATTCCTGACAATAATCTCTTGGCAAATTAGGCAAACTATTATTTTGGTTTTCAGAGAAAGAATATTGTAATTTCCATTTCTCGGGGGAGCGGCAACCCTCACCATCAACACGTCTATTTTTATCTACAGTCGCTATTGCAGAAATTAGCTGATTAGCTCACATAGCCAGGCGAAGTTAGAGTGGTGCTGCCACCATTAGGTGCAAAGAGAAATAACAATTTGAACCTGTGTGATTTATTAATTCTGTTTGACAGTGCCAGAGGGCCATAAATAATGTATTTTGAGACAGAATGCTGCGGGCCGTGTAAAATCTGACCTCGTGCTATGATTGGCCCCTAGGCCGGACTTTGGACATGTCTGAGATAGACAGAAATAACGTTGAAAATTGGTGGAGTTGCCCTTTAATGAAATGCACTCTGCACTTTATCATTATTGCGTTCCAAAATGAAAAGCCTTACTCATATTTTGATAACTGTTGCTACATGTCTGTGCACTCCTTTGAAGCCTTTCGAAGCATTCAAGGAATGCTCGCACATCTTTTTCATTACGTCGGGGAGGCGTTAAATAATGTGATGAACGCAGCACCTTTCAGAAAAGAAGAAAAGGTGGCTGCATCTAAATTGACAGCATTTCTCCCTGATTGCCTGGAATGCTGTAGCAGTCATTCACAATGTAGCATAACACATAGAACTGGAATTTAAGCATTCAAGGAGGGTTGAGGAGGATGTTTAACCCCTTAACACTCACTTAATCAACCATTCACTCAGCGGTAATGACGACTGTTGGTACAAGCTGATAACAGATACCACATTTCTGGAAGATAACAAAGACTTTTTTGAACTGAATGATGCTAAATAGACGTGAAATAAAACACTTCTTACATTAAAGTCAAAACCTAAAGACTGTGATTCAATGACTTTTTAGGAGCCTTGAATCAAAAGTCACGTTTTAAAAGTCCTGTAAAACACATTGGTTAACTAAACCCAAACTCCTTCTTGAAAACAAGTAGTTAGATCTGTTCCCTCTCTTTAAATGCAACAGAGCGAGCTCCCCGAGAGACAAATGAGGATGTAAGTGTTTGATCGCAGCCCATTTCTCAAAGAGGCGTTCTCTTTACAGACGTTCACGGGGAGATTCCGTTCTCCAAGGCAACCTGGGAGGAACACTCCGTGAAAGGACAAACATCAGCACATCAAGTCCATTCCTGAGATTGATAACGATGTGAAACTTTACTTTTCTTTGAATGCAAAACAGAAGAATCTCCTGAAAGAAAGTGTCCCTGTACTGGAGAAGCCAGTATTACTCCTGTATGGATTTGATGCACCTCACTGAAGAAACTATCTAAACGATAACGATGTAGTTATGGATTTGTGCTGTGATAACGTTTATCAAACCAGCATGTGCGGCTGCTTTGATAAACTGTATCATGGCTGAGTTAAGATACTCTGCAGCAGCAATCTTTCAAAAACTACGAACTTTTAACCCTCAGTTAGGTCTTCCAGGCAAGCCTTCTATCCAAATCTCATCTCTACTAACAGATGCTACCTCCTAACTAGGGCCCGACCGATATATCGGTTTGCTGATGTTATCGGCTAATATTAGCCTATTGCAGATATTATCGGCAATCGGCATATTTGTTCTTCGATAAGTGCCGATATTAAAACTGTTTTTTAAGGCTGGAAAAAATGCTTGGACTAGTAATTTAAAATAGTGTAATCACACAGTTTGTCCAGCAGAGGGCAGTCCATCATTTAATTGGTATTCAGTACACTGATGTTTGGTATAAAGTTTGTTATATATCCTGCCTTAATTACATATCTTTCTCAAACGTATTTGATTACGACATTCAAAATATTATATTGAATATCGCCCGATATATCAGATACCGGAATTTCCTTACTACCTAATATCGGTATCGGCATCAGCCACCAAAATCCCATATCGGTCGGGCCCTTCTCCTAACACAGTGTTACCTTCATCTATGCAGTAGATTGTCAGAGCCAGTAAGAAGTGGTGGTGCATAGCCTGGGAAGCCAAATTCTGGGCATAGAAAGTAACAAACAACAGTCTAAAAGTTCAAAACCTGATATAGAAAGATGATATTGACAATTTGTATCCACAGATGGACACTTGCAAAAACTTATGGTCAAGTTATAAGTAGAATTACTAGTATTATTACTCCGCCTTGGTAATGAAATACGTGACACAGAGGCTGACATTCAGCTCAGTCATCAGCAGGCTCACACACGCTGACAGACCTGGACTGTATTGAACAAATACACTCTCTGCTACCAAGTACAGGTACTTCAACAGGAGAGTTTGTTGGTTGCTGCAGTCATGTGCAGGGATATTAAGGGTTAATACTCTGAACCAGTGATACACAGGCCTATCCTACCAGGATATGAGAGCACACTGTATCTGATTCTGGCCTGTCTATATGTAAGGGCAAATAAAGGGAGTCAGAGGAGCTATGTTAGTTAGGTTTGCTTTCAAATTAAAAGAAGAGCAGCTGAGTGTCCAATATTTAAATATCAAAAGATAATCAGTTTATTATCAAAGAAGACAGGAAAACCTGGAAACATTCGGAAATGACAGGTGGACATTTTATCTTAGAAAAAAATGCCTTAATGAGCTCTGATAGATAAACATTTCTGTTGATCAATTAATGGATTCACTAACAAATTACTATACCTTTGGTTTCAAAATATACACAATATTAAGACGACAATATTACAATATCACAATATTAATATTATTAGACTTATTCTTTCACCTACTCTAAATGAATAGAAGTAATGTGATATTACTGCTTTTTTTTAGGTGATTTGCAATCTAATTCTAATCCTAGCACAGTTACATGGTATTAGAAAAAAAATCCATTATTTAATTGTGCTCGGGTTTTATTCTGAAATAATTAACCGGAAGCTGCATTGTTTTTATTCTAACTAGCCTGACGCTAGTCGTCTAAAGTAACACAGCAAGGAGAAAAAAAACAAAAACAAAACACACCGTATTCGTGCTGCCGAAGAATTAAAGACTCCGTGAACGACAACGTTTAGAGGAAACGAGCTTGTGAAGCAGACGGCAGTAAATAACACATAAGGCCGCATAAACAGTCCCAGACAATGTGATTTAACAAGGCTACACCCCTCTCGCCTCCGGGCTAAACTCCCTTTTTGTTTGACAGATTTCCAAAGCTAATCACAGTTGTCTACATCATTTCAGAAAGAACTGCTGAAAATGACATTAGGTAGGTCTTAATTCTCATCACAACACACATTTCTACATTTAAACCCCGAGTGAAGTTGCGAAGGCTGTCAAGGGCAATAATAATTCCCCATTTGGATAACTACAAGCTATTGCTCTACGACAGCATGAGCTAGAAATGATACCTTCAGTGGGAAGATGTTTGGTAGGGTTTCTTCAAATGTCTTGGCCGCTTCTGTCCCGGTTCACAGCGCAGCCGAGCCTCCCAGATAAGCTTCTGTGGTCACGCCAGGGCTGTTTGTTAGCAGGAAAGTCAGCTAAAAATGTGTGCGATACAAAATAAATGTGTGGAATCTGTTAAGAAGGCAGAGCAGAATTCCATCTGGTCGCTTTCCAGTCTTCTGTCACGTTAGCGTGAAAAAAACAGCAGACTTCCGGTTTAAACTTTCATAATAAATACCGCGAGGATGCTCCTCTGTTTATATTAGTAGAAAAAGAAGTTTAAGCGAGGTTGAAATTTAAACTAAAATAGCTTCTGTTAAGTAGAATATTGTCTTTATTTAAGACTCCAACCGCTAATCTTCCCAGTCGTAAGATATTGTGCCGTCACACGGAAAAAAAGTTTTATTCAATAAATTGCGTCACTTCCTGTAGCAGTTTAGCTGCCGCTAGCTAACTTGACAAAGTTGTATCTTTCCAGCCGCGGATGAGTCGCGTTCACATCAGTTCATATCTAGTGATTCTCCTAACCTCCTCGCCTAAAGTCTTACTTTATTTTACGCATTCAAACTAAAATTAAGTACAGTTTCATTTACAATTTTTTTAAATTTCGAATAAGCCCTGTGAAATGCTGTTTGGGTAGAATTTTCCACCACTGAGAGGGAAAAATAAAAGGGTAAAGAAACCGAAGGTCGGATAGTGTACATATTAGAACGAGCCCCGGGCCAAATTGTGACGGTCTGCATAGGAAAAAGCCCATTGGAGGTAAAATACCACGTGGTTGGAATTACGCATCCGGATAAAAATACATAATTCATAACATTGAGAATTTATCCACGTGTTTTTATGTCTACCGGAAGTTAGAAACTTGTAGAAATTTAGAGGCCTAAATTACTTTTTAAAATTATTATTAAAAAAGAATAACTTTTATTTTAATTTAAAATGTGCTGTTTAAAGAGTTCCAAAAGCACACGTGCCTCATCACTGGTCTAAGTTTACATTAAAAATACTAAATGATTTAAAGAGACACAACATCCCATAAAGGAAACCATCTCAGACTTTATTAAAGCTGCTTTTCATTTTACATACAATTCAGAATTACATATTTACAAATATACAGATATGTCTCATTATAATATCTTTATATCAACACCATACTCAGTAGATACAATAGGAAAATAAAGACAGTGTTGCTGCAATGTGCTGCATAAAAAAGAAACATAAAAAAAAAAAATATATAGAACCCTTCTCATCTCTCCAGCCTACGAGTCTTAACAAATAATTCAGTAAGCTTTATTGTGGGGTCATGATAACACTGACAAGTTTAGTGCCCGCGTCAGCTTCCGTAAGAGGGCAGAAAATAAACTCTCACAAAGTACAACATTGCCTGGTAAAAATACTCGCCGTGTTCGGGACTTTTTACATGAGAGCTTTACAACTGGGGCTAAGAGGAACATGCCACGAAGAGTGATGATATACAGACGGACAGGAGACTCACAAGAACCATGATCCTCTTCACGATACACATGCTCTCACGGAAAACACTGTGAGGTATAGAGGACACATCTGTACAAGTGTAACATACATTTCTCAGTCTTACAGAACTTCCACAGATCAACATATATTTCTTCCTTTATCGGGAAAAGACACTTTTTTGAAATCAAATCTGACAAAACTATGTTGTTGTTGTTTTTTTTCATCCAGTGGGCAAAAAGAATAAAAAAGCTCAGGCTGGTTTTAATTTAACAGCATGCTGCACTTTGTATTTTTCTGCTTAATAACAGAGAAAACATTCAACATGAAAGACGGAAAAAGGAAGAGACTGTTTTACAGTGCGCCTCGTGGATACAGTAGAAATCTTGGGGTATAAAAAAACATGTTCACCCTTAAAAACAAAGCAACAGCACAGGTTCTTTGTGTGCGTGTGTGTGTAAAGAAGGATGTCACAGCATCAACTTGTATCAACATCAAAGGCCAACAGCGCCAGCTGGAAGCTTACGACGAGTGATTTATAGCTTGTGGCCTAAGGCGGAAGGAGATGTGCTTTACAGCTGTCAATTCATGCGTGTGCAGTTTAACTGGCTGAAGTTCAGAACTTTTGTGTTACATCTGTCAGCACTGTCTGAGAAAATGGATATTATCGACCTTCATGATTTTTTTCTACATGTCTCCACCGAACTTTTCGCGCGAGTGCTTGAAATGGATTTTCTTTATCAGTGCTGACTTGCAGTTTTCAGTCACCTGAAATCGCATCCGTTCATATCTAGTAGTTCTCCCAGCCTCCTTGCCTAAAGTCGTACTTTATTTTATGCATTCAAACTGGAATAAGTACAGTTTCATTTACAATTTTTTAAAATTTCGAATATGTCCTGTGAAATGCTGTTTGGATAGAATTTTCCACCACTGAGAGGGAAAAATAAAAGGGTAAAGAACAAAACTTATAAACTGCAAATTTTATGCATAAACATCCATAGAATTGATCTGTACTTGCATGAAACTAGAGTTGCGTAACTCAGCTCCTTCAGCCTCAGGCCATGAACTTATCAATCGACCCTAATCCCACCCCTGTTGTGCAACTCAAACCTGAAAGTTAATCTTTTGTCTTTACTTATTTATTTTGCGCCTTGTTATCTGGCCGTGACGAATACTCAGCTACATCATTTTGTCAAGTAGACAAATATTGGGCTCAGGCCGGTGATGCAAGCATGTCGGGAAGGTCCAGGCTTTGCTTGTAGAGAGGTGACTGTTGTCACATGCCTGAGTGGGGCTGGGAGCACAGGGAGCAGACAAAGCCAGCTTTTGTTGGTTGATAGGTGAGCGCACAAACAGATTTTTATGCAGAATATTGAGATTTATGGGTTTACTGAAGGGCTGGTTGTCAGTTAAACCTGATTCAAAATTAGCACGTGCATGCTTTATAATGACTGTTGAGAGGTCTCTGTGGGGGTGAATGCACACAAATAAAAACATGAAGGCGACGCAAGCAGGTATGCAGTCACACCTGCCTGCCCACCCAACTTCTTGGGCTTCCTGAGAGGTAAATCCAGAGCAGTTCAGAGGAGAGATAGACAATCACTCATGAGGGGGAAAAAAAAACAAGAGGTTCAGACGTTGTCCCAAGCTGCCACTCTCTGTTCAAGTAATCTGTACGTGTAGATGGAGCAGTGCAAGACATCTGCCACCAGGTAGTGCCGTTGGTGACATTCACCCAGTGGTACGTTTGACTTTTGTAGCCATTTTCTGCTCTGCTTCCACACAACAGGGGGTTAACATGCATCACACTGCATGTGCCACACGTACAAAAAAGGGTTACAAGACTTAAAACATCACGCCGTGAACATCTGACCCGCTCCAGATGCACTGAGAGCGTTTGTTCTTGTTGCAGCCAGCTGCCAGTTTTCACAGTGTACGATTAATGTCTGACACTAAAGCCGATGGATCGTGTGAAATACCAGACTCGGAGCGTCCGCGCCAGCCGACGTTCCACACGAGAATCCGCCGCTAGGCTGTCACGTGGTCGACTTGGAGGGGTTTCGGCAAGGTGAGCTGCTACAGCTCTCACAATTAGTGCAGATATTGTCTAATTTGTCTACTTCAGTGCTACATAATCAGGAGGGTTAAATACAGCGCTGCATGTCTGTTCAGTTAGTTAGTAGACAGAAGTTTTAGCTTCTGTCTGTAGTTTGTAGATTGTGATTTTTAAAGACGGCCTGACAGGAGGCGTACATCGCTTGACTGTTCCATGCATGTTAAAAAACTATTTTTGCCTGATGTGGCAATTAAATGAAATTTCTGTTATTTTTTGAATGAACTTTGCAAATATCTATCCCAACATGCTGATCAGTTTGAAGGCAGAAATCATTTCAAATAAGAGTACTAAGTGGAAAAAGGCTTTTTTTTCATTTGCAATTAGACTGACAAAGGAAAAAGATGGATAGCAAACACTCAGCAAAACACGGGGAACATTCGCAGACACAATGAGAGCTTTGGTTTTTGGACCCAGCGTCCGTTGATTCTGTCCCCCTGTCAGGCTTGGCTTTAGGTTTTGGAATTCCACTAGAACTTGTTTCAGGTTATGGGATGGCAGGTCAGGGTTTGATGTCAGAGAAGCTGGTGTAGGTCTCACTGCAGCTAGAAGATGTGCTGAGGTTGCCAGACACGCTGCCATCTGCAGGACAAACACACGAACAGCAGCTGCATTTATATGGAGTGGAACAAAACTTCAACATGCAAGCAGCTACATAGCAAAGTATTACTTTTCTCATTTTTTAAAACATTTTACCAAAGTTCAGGGCTGTGCATCCATCTCAGGAGAACCACTTCTATCAAGTAATGTTACTAGTTTTGGGTCTTAAAGGGCAACTCTGCTGATTTTCAACTTTATCTCAATCTATCCGAATTAGAGATACAATGTGAAACCAAACAACATTTTTTCAAAGTTCTCTGAGTCTCTCGGACACAGCTTCAAATCCCTTGTTCGTCCTGGAACCAGTGACATCACTGGCATCACAAATTTGGAAATGAGGGCAGTGATTCAAGTATTGTGTTGAAATAAGTGTGACAATAGGCCCGACATAGTATGTATGGGGAAAAAATACCTGAGCTGCTGAGTGACTGGGATGACTTGGACTCTGAGATGAGGCTGAGGAGATTTGCTGCGGCCACCCAACCCTCCTTACTGCTGCGGAGGTTCTTCACAAACCTGCAGGAGGTTAAAAAAAAGAGTGATTTTAGCTGAAAAGATAAATGTGTTTGGGTTACAGCTTTTGTTTGATATTTTTGCACGTAGTTATTAAAGGACTAAAATCATTTATTTATGATCAGTGTTGGGTTCGTTACTCAAAAAAGTAATATATTACTCATTACATGTTGCTTTTCAAAAGTACTATCGTTACTTTACTTATTACTCCATGCCAAAAGTAATTCGTTACATTACTCCTTATATTCCTTTCCATAACTCTCAACAAAATTGGTCGTTATAAATCCTTTCAGACCTCGCATGTGAGCCTGTGAATGCGTATATTCGCTAGGGGTTAATGTAACTTGTGGACCTCAGGTAATTTATAATTATTGCAGAGGACGTCTGCGATCTGAATCCTGTATAAATCTGCCATGTCTGTTATTTGTAAAGTAGGGCCTAAAAGTTTGATTACGGCACATTACACGCTGAAAAGACACAATGGTTATATTGACATCTTAAGACGACAGAGAAGGTAATGAGCAACTTTTCAGGCTCAGTCAGTTGTGAGGTGAGAGTGCAGGGACCGTTTAAAAAGCGTAACAGCTGAAAAACTTCAGTAACTTTACGCTCATGCAGTGTGGCGTCACCAAATTCACTCCAAGTGGAAAATTCAAGAGATTACTCATTTCATGGATGTGGGAAGTGATTTTAGTGAGATTACTCTACATAAGGCTGATGTCATTTACTGTTTATGCTGTTCAGTGTTGCAATTTGTAGACAGTCCATGCACACGCGCCTGACAGCAGACTGCACACAAAGATCAATGAATTTGTCCAGCTCATTTAGTAGAACAACAGCTAACGCCGGGTGTGTCTCGCCCCAGAACCCCCGGTGTTGTGTTGAATTCTGTTACCCCCCTTGACCCACCTGGTCACAACAAGGAAACAGATTTCTACACAACACCGACTATGTAAACTGGCAATACAAAAAGCCTGTGAAAACGGTGACTAAGCTAATGCTACCGCACGTCAATGGATTACTCAATAGCCACTACCAAACTCTGATTAGAAACTCCACAGTGCCCCAAAGCAAGTCGAATATGACTTTTCTGTTTTTAGTAAAGCTGCTCTCATCTAATCTGGCTGAATCTTCTACTCTCTTGTCTAATTAGTGGATTAGCAACAGCTGTGTTGCCAGTGTTGCATTTTAGTGAACCAATCAACTGAGAGAGTGAGTTATAGAGCTGCTTGAAGCTAAAAACCTACATGAATTCACACCATCAATATCCAGCCTCCATTCTCCAAGGTAAAAAGGTTAAAAGGCTGCACCTGCCAAACGGAATTAATAAGTAATAAATAATAATAAAAAGTAATCCCTATGTCTCGCTAGCCCACCTCCAGTCCTCCAGGGGGCGAAACAAAAATAAATTGCAGTACGTTGTCTATCTTGAAGAAATTACGACAACTTATGTAACGCTGTAACGAGTTATTTTATTTAGGAGTAACAGTAATTAATGACTGAGACTCTACTGGTATTTAATTACACTACTTGTTACTGGAAAAAGTATTACTATTACAGTAGCGCATTACTGCCCAATAATGTTTACAATCATCTTTGCGTTCTTTCTTGGCTTCTTTTCACTGAAGAAATGTCGGAATATTTACCACTGTCCCTCCTCTCCTTCTCTGATTAGCTGCACCACATCTCCACTCTTGACAGACAGCTCCTGAGGTCCCGCCTTCTCGCAGTCTGCTACCACTGTATACTTTCCTGGAGCCTGAAGGGGTCACAGGTCACCAAAGACAGTGAGTGAGAGGTTGAAGGAGTCAGGAACTAAACAGTAAAATGTAGTTAAAAGATGCTAATGGGAATCACAACTCCCTCACCAGCTTCTTTCCTACTTCGTCCTCGGGGTCAGAGTTCATGGGGTCCTCGCCGCTGGAGTACCCATCATTCTCCTCTGAGGCATCCACGGAGAGAGATGCCTTGTTCCAGCCTATAGGTGGGCAGAGAGGATGAAGACAAGAAGACAGACAGGTGAGGAGATTTAAAGATAAGAAAGTGGAATAACGAGAAACGGGAAATGTAGAGATGATTCACTGTGAAACACATTCACACTCCACATGGCATTAAAATGCTTCCTGGGTCACTACTTCATCAACTAATCCAATCTGTGCTTCTCAGAGTGGATTCATGGATGGAATATAAGGGAGACAAGACATTTTCTGTGAGAAACACACAATGAGCTGACATGTTTGTCAATGTGGATTTGGCCAGGAGCAAACTGAATGCCGCTTGGAAAGAGAGCCGCAATTACACATGAATCTCCAGTGAGGAGCAGAAAAACCACAAGATCTTTACAGTCAAAACTGCCAGAAAAATCAATATGTTTACCCCCAGCACACAGTCAAACACACAAAGGTCAAACCAAACTCTTCCCAAGTCTCAGACAAAATCAATGAAGACAGCAGAAAGCTCCCAGTAAGAGACTTCAAGGAAACAAACGAAAGTTCGTACATTTTTCTAACCCCTATAAGTCTCCACATCACCAACCCAAAACACCCAACAGTGGAAAAAGAGAGAATGATTGATTTGAGGCAGAGCAGTTACCTTGTCATTTAGCCTGGAATTGAGACAGGAAGTCTCATAATTATAGGTAAAAAGAGTATAAACAGCTTTCAGGTAATTGCGAAATTTGAAACTCAAGCTGGTAAGACTCAATGCAAAGCTAAATGGAAGGCAAGTGGGTATTCTGCTACACTTAACCTCTAATAAAAAATCAATCATGACCACCACAAACCACAGCAAACACCCACAGTGGCTGATCCTCAGGGCGGCTCTGTACCTCGCCGCTTGCTCTGTAACAGACTAGAAGTGCTCATCCATTTGGCTCTGGTCAGAGTGACATGAGGAGGCGGCTCTAGACGAGGAGAAACAACCAGCAAATCAGTGAGATGGCTGAACCAGGCAGGGCAGCAGTCAGACAGCTGCTTGAGCTGGGTTAGCTAGTTTTAGCTAGTTAAGGGTGTAGTCAGCAGCAAAAAAAAACAAAATAGACTTCTACACAATTCATTTGGTTCAATCATAACTTAAAGCTGCAGTTGGTAACTTTGGGGTAATAATTTTTTGTGTTCTATTCGGAAAAAACGTCATAATACCCATAGACAGCTGTTAGTAAGTGATGTTGTCTGAAAGTATCGTGAGATCTCTGTGTTTTCCCATCATGCCTCTGCATTCA
>JAQFJA010000017.1:9208012-9218358 GCA_029874485.1 Naso brachycentron
GTTATAATCTATGGCCAAGTGCACTTCCAATGTTGGAAAAAAGAAGGATGCATTCGAAAAGATGCTTCCTGATCCTTTAGAGTAAATGCCAAGCCTTATATAACCAAGAAAACAATCCCAATTGATTAATATTGAATGTCAAAGGAGGGTGTACTGAAATCAATACTAACTGATCTATGCATTAAATATTAACAAGAAGAAAAATAAGCCAGTTTTGTGTGTAAGCAAGCCTAGAGGCATCTCAACAGCTAGCATCGTATCACAGTAATGGCAAGACACACTTCCAGGACAGAAACACAGCTATGTACACTAATAAAACACAAGGAAACATGCAGAAACTAAAACAAATCAAAACATGCATAACAGTTAGCTGAACATAGTTCAGAGTATTGGATGTGTCATAAGCACAATGCCATGAAGAGGCATTACTTTGGGCCCACGCTCAGGTGCCACACTGACACACAGTGCCAGGAGGCCAGAGAGAAGGCGCTTCTTCAATACACACAAAGGTTCTCTCATCAGCAGCACGTGTTATTGTACAATTAGCCATTGTTTGTACAACGTGACACGTTACACAGGAAAGAAACCAGTGGGCTTTATGTAGCTGGCTTGTGATGAACCGTGTGATGAGCTCACTCTGCAGACTGTAATTCCTTGGTGGCCATTTTGAACGTACGTCACATTTTGGCTGGGCTCTACTTGATCAAGTTCAACCAAACTATGTCGTGCTGCAAACATATTAGAATCTAACAAAGACTAAGTATTGATCACTTAATTAAGATAAAATAACCCCAAGAATCCAGGTCATGAAAAAGTTGGTCGACATTTTAATCTGGCCATTTATAGCAATCCTGCACAGTTGGGAAAAAGCTACATTTAGATTTTCCTTTGCATCTTACTAAAAGAAGTGCAACATATTTTGTCCAAAATGACGCACTTTTGACTATCCCAGCATACTCAACATCCTGAACAGGTCAGGTTTGCAATAATAAAAGTATGTTAGCATTAGCTTCAGCTTATAAGTGCTCAGCTAGCCTCAGCAGTTCTAAATTTTTCTGCGTGGTTCAGTTAAAAAAACAAAAACAAAAGAAAAAAAACAGAAAAACAAAAAAACTCTTTTGTATATATGTAATTCATTTCAAGCTACCATCATGTAATACACTGTGACAAAAGAAATGTTTTTATAGAACTTTAGAACTTGGCAAGAAAATTGCCAAATTTGTGCCTGAAAAGTAGCTAGCAGATCAACTAAATTAGATTTTGCAGATTAGCTAAATTTCCTGCTGAGTTTAAGAACTGGTATGTCCACTCTCTTGGAAAGCTAGCTACGGCTACACCACTAGGACAAATCGCATGTAATGATTTGACAGTTTGAACCAGGTTTAATGTTATAAGCTACATTATAATCAAATGGAAATGCTAACTATTTAACCTGTGCTGTACAGTTAAGCTTGCGCTAACCTAGCCAGCAAGGTCACTAGCACTAGTCAGCTAACAGGGCTGCTAGTGCTAACATCATTTCTTGCTTGGATAGGACTAGGCCTTGCTTTGTGGCTGGCGCTAGCCAAAGCTGGGCTGTTTAAATGGCTGTGGCACTAGGGACGGCCTGTGGTGGCTAGCTAGCGCTAAGCATAATGTTAGCATGCTTGCATAACGTTAGCAACTAGTACTACCTCAGCAAACTTAACTGGCAAATTAATTACTTGTCAACACTTTATGTCCAGTTTACAACAAACAATGCCTTTTCTGCTAACTCAACTTGCAATCCTAACACAACGTTGGGAATAGTAGAAAATTAATCAGTAACATTTAACGTTAGTATTTAATAACCACGTAATTCATCCAAGTGGTGTTGCCCTAGCTAGCTGTTCAGCATGGTGGACCTTTTCGCATATGTGCTACTCACATGACGCAAGACTCACATTGTGTACTGACAGTCTTTATTCTTGATTTTCTGTTTCGTACTGACTAATAATTTGATTACATGAAGACATATTTTTCTAAAGGCAAAACCTGATTTTTACGTTTGTAAAAACTGCAAGTAGAGCTTTGGTAGGGTGTTACAGTTATTCAAAATGGCCGCCATGGGATATGGGACTAACCCAAATACAAAACTTTATCAAACATGGTTTGGGTCTGTCCACTCAGTTGTACGATTGAATAGAAACTGTAGGTTAGTTAATGATAAAACCTCAATTTTCTATTATTTCAAGCATACTCTTTCATGTTACTTAAAAGAATATCTACTTCCTGACTCACTGACAAAATGGACTGGCTCACTTCTGCTTTCAAATGGGCAGTTCACCAGTAAACCAAGAATATTCACACATGATTTGGTTGGAGCTCCCGTTGAAAATAAGCCAGCTTCAAACCCAAAAGCGCAGATATAAAGAAGTTGTGATACCTAAACATAGTAGGCAGACGACTCCTTTTGTTTCATAACATATGTGAAAAAATTGTCTCAAAGCAATTTCCACTAGATTAAAAGTCGGAGCATCTCAATTGGAACATAACTGTTGTCAATGCACTTCATCATATAGCAATACATCAAGAGTGATAAATACAGATCAACAAGTCCATGTACTGTATATAACATCAGCGACTTAGTTAATGATACAATTTGTATCAAACAAGGTTTTTCTCCGTCTAGCATGGATTCAGCTGGGATCTGCTACAGACAACAGTAGACGCTGTTCGCTAAAAGCACAGCAGAGGAATCTGTTAAATATATTTACAATAAATACAAGATTGATTAACTGATGTCCAGATGTTCTCTGTCTGTAGCAGATGCCAGGGTTGACCCAAAATAAAGGGCCAGAGATAGAAAGATAGAAAGAGAGAGAAAGAGAGAGAGAGATGTCCCTTACTAAAACTAAGGTACACACGACAGGGTCACCCATCTCTACAGCTACAACTCTGACCGAAACACTGACGTAATCTCAAATAAGACAACGTCTTTCACACACCCATTTTTATCAACATGGAAAAACCCCCACAACACACGCAAAGATCACTATAATACACAGACCTCAGCCAAATAGTAATTTGTAAAGAATCTGGTCATGAAGGTGGTGGAAATTACTTAAGTAGCCTTCTTATCAGTGATATTGGATGCAGGTGACGACTCTACACTAGGTAAAGCAGAAAAAGTGCCTTTTAAATTTGATGTATAACAAATCCTGCATCTAAAAGTGTAAAGCAAAACAAAAACAAAAACAAAAAAACTACCAAATAAATACAAAAAAAAAACAAAAAAAAAACCTGGGAGGTCCAGAGTCATCTCCACAAGTCGCACATAATATCAAAGTCAAAGGTGTTTATCGGATGACTTGCTTGATCCACACTTTTTAAAACTGCGTTGATATAGTTGTCGCTGTGCAGTGACCAAAACTGGATTTTTTGGATTATCTTCAGCATTTTATGTCCTTGACATTATACATTGTCTCATTAATGTCATAAAAAAAATAAGAGATCTCCTTGGGGACAATCCAAAAGCTTCCGGTAGTAAACATTGCACCATGCAAACCCAATGTGTTTTCAAGTGTTGCACAGGCAAATTCCAGCTTGTGTTCCTGATGCAACAAACAGCAGTTTGTGTTTTCCTTTTTCTACTCAAAGTACATAAATGTAATCGAAGATTACATTTTATTATACTTCTTAATAGCCGGTTTGGGCTTTCTCTGCAAGTATAGCTGCTGCCAGCTGCTGGGGGTCTGTGATGTGGGGGCTCCGGGCCATCACCCGGCTCACCAACTCTGAAGGGAAGATGTTACACAAGTTGACGTAAACTTTCTCCCTCACGTCCCCGTAACGGCTGTGTGCAGGGGAGTCCTGGTGCTGCTGCATGTAGGAGGGGGGAGGAGCATGGGGTGGCATTGAAAGGTGAGCGCTGTGAGGCGGGTACGGCGGGAGAGAAGTGCTGGATGGATGAGGCGGGTGAGGAGAGTGGGCAGGAGGTGGCGGGTGGTTTAAGTAATGTGTTGGTGATGGGTGTAGAGCTGGGTGAGAGGAGTGGTGCTGGGCGTAGCCGTCCTGTGCCCAGGGAGGGGCATGCCAGGATGACTGGCGTGTGTCTGGCAGGCTCTGATAGGCAGACGGCTCATACCTGGATGGCGGCATTGGGGGCTGTCTGTAGTACGTGTCCCAGCTGGGCAGAGCTTTCGGCCGATGGTGATGATGCGATGCAGAGAGGTGTTCATACAGATGTGAGTCTGACACACTCTCTGCTCGTGTGGGGGCCAGACAGCGGCCAAGAGGAGAGCCAGGAGGATGAGGGTTGGACTGGGGCAAAGAGTGGTAGTCGCCTGGGCAGCTGGAGCGTGCAGCCAGCGGCTGGTGCTGGAGGTGAGGGGGCAAAGGGTAGAGAGGGCGCTTTGGGGGAGCTTCTGGTGGAGGCTGATCGTGGGCACTGTTCTGCCCACGTGCCATACTCAGGTGGTAGCTGTGTACTCCAGTATTAGAGGAGTGGCTGTGTTGAATATTTGTGTAATCGACAGGATGAAGGCCACAAAGTTCATGGTTTGATGCAGCATGATGGGGATACAGCCGACTGTGGGGATTGGCAAAATGGATGCTGTCTTCTAGCAGGGTGTCTGGGGGACAACCAGGACATGGTCTCTCGCTGTATGAGTCGCAACTGCTGCTGCAACTCACGCTGCTTTCACTGCCGCATTCAGAGCCCGCCGAGCCCATTGAGCCCAGCCGCAGGTCCGTGTCATTGGGGAAGCGACAGTCTGGGCTCCGTCTGGAGGAAAGGCTCAGGCCTGAGTAGGCACGTGTTACGGAGTAGTAGCTCAAGTCTGGTGACTCACAATGAGGGTAAAGGTCATGGCCGGGGGCTGGTAGGCCGTGAGGAGTCCCAGCTCTGGACTGCTGGTCCTGAGGAAGGCTAAAACTTGATGTAGAGCCACCTCCTGGAACTGGAGACATGTTGATACTCCCGCTGCAACTACTGCTACTGCTGCCACACATGCTGCTCTTCTGGCTCTCCGCCCTCCCTTTGGCCAGCAACTTCTCCTCAGCATCACTGTACGACAGAGCTCGGATGCTAGGGTCGGACTGCCTTTTTGGAGCGCCTTTTTTTGCCTCTATGCTGCCAGCTGGCACGCTGTGGCTCTTCACCAGCCCCGTGTCCCCCTGATTTTTCGTGGTAACACAAGTCTTGGCACTGGCACGCAGTTCATCTGCCACAGCACGCTGAGGCTGTGCCCCTCTTTCAGGGTGGTAGTACTTACACTTGTGGCCGTAAGTGCACTTCTTTCCTGGAGCAAACAGACAGAAGGTCTTAGTTTCATTACATAGTAAATATTTCTTGGAGAGCTTTTTATAGAGCACAATATTATTCATTCAGTCATATAATAAACATGTTCGTGACATAACAAAATGTAATGTTATTCTCATCTGTTCCTCTGCAATAAAGTTCTCACCATAAGGGCAAGGCTGCTTCTTCTGCTCAGGCATGACAGGTCTTTTCCTCAGGAAGTTGTCTAAACTGGGGCCATGACGACCAAGAGGGTCGTCTGGGGGCATGAATCTGAGAGACGCGGAGGGAGGATTAGAGAGGACACGATTGTTACATCCTATAAATATAAGGACAACAATGTTTTTAAAGGTCGGTACAAACATTCCTCTTTTTTGGTGTAAAGTGGGGGCAGACAGAATTAAAATAAAATCAAGAGAAAATGTTACACCAAATGTCAGATGTGACAGAAGAATGGCTGGGAATGGGATATGAAAGGTGATCTGATTCTGAGATCTGAGATCAAAATTAGAGGCACAAATGTCACAAACTGACAAAATCTGTCCCTCACAAAACTACCTGTACTTACTTGTCATTGACAAAAGAATACATGAGCAGCCGCTCATCGATGAACTTCTTCCATTCGGGCTTCTCGTTAGCCAGGTCTCGGTAGTTGTCGTTGGAGACGATGATGCCATCTGACTCATAGGCCAGCTTGACAATGAAGCGGTCGTCATAGCAAACCACGCGCCGACCCTGGACACGCCGCGAAGGAGTGAAGACAAGGATCTTTTCCTTCTCAAGGCGACGCAAGATCTCCTGATCTGTATAGAGGGCATTATGATAAGGTTGACAAAAAATGTCCTGAAATAAACTTCATCGCCTGCATTAGAGCGTCAAACAGCCTCTTGCACTCACCTGTTATCGGGGCATCAGGGCGGGACTGCTCTTTCCTCCAGGCAGGCACAAACACTGTGATGTCATGATGACCACGCTCTAGGAACCAGTCTACAGCCAGCTGGATGCCCTGGCAGGAAAATACTTCCTTGTTGCCATGACTATGGACACAGTTGAGAGGCAGAAGGTAATGACAAGCATTAGAGGTTTTCATGTAGGTCCAACAGCAATTTTGAGAAACTAGGATGTAAAAGTCTAGCCAGGCTCCACCCTCCTTCCGCTCAACTCGGATTTCACTGAGATTCAGTCCGGCAACGAGGGTCGTCTTTACAACTTCAGAGGAAAATTTTTAGCTGGACCAATGAACGACTAGGGGGCGGTTCAGTTTGATGACACTGAAGTCAAATTCTTGTTTACCGTAGGTCAATCATGGTGGCAGCCTATGGGTTTGGTTTACTAGGCTAACAAAAACCCCTTGTTACTGAAAACTATGCAATATTAAATACAAGGATGTTCTGACCAGATGGATCGCCTTGGCTCTATTTGAGCGAAGTTTTGCGCACTTGCTCTGCCTCCAGCCTATTTTGATTGGTTGAAATCAATGCTGATGTCTTTCCGTGTCCTCCCCCTGCCTGTCAACAACCAACTCAACCACTCCTTCAGCTGCGACGTCGCTTGTAGCCAGTCCAGACAATGTATTGTGCTTTATCCACTAGAGATCCCTCACATCGCGTCTAGTTAGGAATCATGTCAGGTACAACACAACACGATGAAAAAAACACTGTATAAAAGCATTAAAACTGATGAAAATACCCAATATCACAGCACAATATGTCAACATCTATGTGATTATTTTAAAACTTGTGGAAAACTAAAGTTAGCTTTCCATTTGTCTTGTCTGGAATGGTAGTCCGCAGGCTACCGATGTTTGAGCTGCTGTCTCCTGGGAGCAAGAGGTCAAAGCTTCCGCTGTTAGCTCTGTTAGTTGCAGCCTGTCACTGGATCTACTCAGTGAGTGTGATTGTATTTTAAGTGAAAAAAGTCTAATTGTTTCTTTCTATGACGCATGTCGGGTCAGAATCCCAATTACAACCCAATATAACAGCATTTATGTCATTATGGAACAGATTGTGATGGTTAGCCTTCCCACTCGTCTGTCTGTTCAGCAAAACAGCCGGGCCCACAACATACGTCATACAGTCAATGTCAATGCCAATTGATTTAAGGCTGCTCCAATTGTTATACACTTAACCTGATACCATGCCTACTGGGATTCAAATTCTGCAGATAATCCCCAGTGGAGCATGGTAAGACCCATTTCACAGAGTGAATTTATTTGTCAGTTGAATTTTGGGTCTGGTTTACCAGGCTACTGAATGTTAGCAGTGTGCAATCAGTTAGGAACATTTTACAACACGTCTATTAAAACTCTTTCCTTGGACTGCTCACCTCATGGCTACATTACTGCCGTCCACCACAATGGGCCGCAGGTTGTCCTGGTCACACAGAGAGTCAGAGGGACAGGGCGAGTCCGACCTCTGACCGTCCAGCAAATCAGAACAGCCGCAGGATGAAGAGGAGGATGAGGAAGATGAGGTAGAGGCTAATGATCCGGCTGGTTGCTCACTGTCTGACTTGGTGCCCAGTTTGACCAGCTCTCCCAGTATGTCGTTGATGAGGGTGTCAGGGCCAAGCTTGGACAGCACCAGTCGCACTGTCTCTTCAGAGTAGCCAAGCTTTAGGGCGAAATCGAGCTTCGTCTGGTAATCCTTACCGTCGGCGTCAGATGCCGGGACTGATGTGGAGGGATTGGACAGCGGCTCCTGTGGGTGCTTACATGGGGTGCTGGGTGAGGACTGTGCTGGTGTGTCATGTTCAAGCTCTGATGAGAGTTCGCATGGGGGCTCAGGAGGACCCTCAGTGCCTAAGTCCACACACTGGGTCCGACAAAGTGGCTGGTGGGTGTTTTTACTGTGAGTCAACCCCCCCTCTCCCCCATCTGGGTCGGGGCCGACAGCAAGGGTGGCGCTGGGAGACGGCCCCGGCTCACGCTCTGCATCAGACCCAGCATTTTCCTCCACCGTGGCCGGTGGAGGGGAATTGGCGGTGCTGCTGTTGCCAGAGCTCTCCCCCTGCTCCTCCATAGCAGGGGGCCCGTCAGCGCCGCCAGCCTGCCGGTCAGCCCCTGCTACGTGGAGATATTCCAAGTCCAGCCCCAGGTCGAGGATGTGGCCTGCTCCTGCCTCCACATGGTCCTTCTGGCCCATGGATCTGCCACAGACATCCAGCACACTGGGCTGACTGCTGCCCTCTCACAAAGCTGGACTCATTGGTGCCTAGAGAGACAGAAAGGAGGGTGGTGTGAGTGTGACATGCATACAATACAGGGCCCTAAAACCAGTTTGGATCATCCTTTCACATTATCTGGGCGTGTTAGCTCAACTGAGAAATTCGATTTAGCATGATTTCAGTCGGACTTAAATGCTTACATGCGTTTTAAAAGTCCGGTTTTAGCCGGTTTCTCTCACATCATGTAAACGTACTGAGTGACAGGGTGGTGCTCAACTTGACAAATAAGGGCTCTCCAGTGTTTACGAGAAGATACCAGAGAACACCCCCCTCTGGTTATATTCACAATGTTGTAAGCTGCATTCACGAGAAGATTTTGAGTTCACGAGTTGTGATGTGTTCGCTGTCATTTTCAGAAATAGCATTGGCCCGTACTGGACTAAAAGTACATGTAGACAAGTTGGTAATCCAGATATAAATTGTCACTTTTATCGTCTTGTCTCGTTCCTCCGTGTTGCGTTTAAACACAAAGTAGTAATGCAATATTTCCACATAGAAAGCCAGGAGGAGAACAATGAATCTTTTGGCATCCATATTACTGTTTCCTAGCAACGCTGTTCTTATGCGGTTACCAAGCCCTTCCTGTACTCGAATTCACGACACAACTCCACAAGCTTCTTGTAAAGGCAGCATATGAATTATTAGTATGATTTTTGTCATTGTTTTTTATTCATTAATTTATTTTCCCCTCCTCATTAGGAGAGCAAGTCTTATTTACCACTACTTTTTGGGGTATTTATTTCTGTGTGCAAATTTCACGTGCAACTGTTAGGTTTTTGTTTGGTGCTGGATGCTTTCTATTCATTTGTGCGTTTTGTTTTTTGTCTGTTTGTTTGCGGGAAGCCTGAGATTGGGGAATTTAAAAAAAAATTAGACCTGTATAACAAGTTTACCTGCATTTTACACTCTGTCACGTAATAAAAAAAACCTTGGGGGGAAAAACAAAACATGGCACATTAGGATACCATAAAAGTAAATAGAGCTTCAATATTTGACATTTTCTTTTGTAATGATCAGCACTGGTAGTGATGAAGAAAATGCTGTGAAATGATGATTAAGTGATGTCTGGAACCTTTCAACATCCTTGATCTTGTCTTGTTTAAATTTCGCAATGGCACCTTTAATCCACTACTGCATCATACCAATGTGTCACTCCCCTTTCTTGCCTCCTCCCTGTTGCTCATGTCACCAGTGCGCACCCCTGTGTATTTGAATAGAAATGCCACACCCTGTCTTTGTGTTTTAATTTCATTAGTCTGTTTGAGAAGGTGCCCCTACCTGTCTTTGTTACCATGTCTTCCTTTTGTTGAATTCCTTTTGTTTAGTATTACCCGCTTCACTGTAATGTTGTGGTACTTGAGATTGGTCTGGGTCTCCAGACTGGTCTCAAGGCCACATTTTGAAGGTCTCGTCTTGGAATCGAACACATTTTGACTCGGCCTTGTCTCAGTCTCTGGCACAGCAGACTCAGGATTTTTTATCAAGACCACAAAAGATTTGTTAACGTAATGACTGTTATCGAATGTAAAACCTTCTTTTTCAAATGCAGCCAATAACACAAGTCATTTGCAGTTTGATTTTTTTGATTCATCTCAGTGTGGCCACCTCGATCACAGACAATTCAGAAGCAAAACAACATGCAAGAGAAAACACTCCACAGAGTGCAGGTTTTGCAAGGCAGCGTTTACTGAGATGACCGGGAAAACATTAAACACCTTAAAATCAGAGGGAAAATTTTTAAGACCTTGGTATTGTCTCGATCTCGGCGCATTCTGGTCTCATTCGAGTCTAGGTCTCGGTGGGAGAAAACGATATGTCTCACCAACGGTTCATTTCCTGTATCAGTGTCACATGGTTTCTC
>JAQFJA010000017.1:9240400-9271923 GCA_029874485.1 Naso brachycentron
TGTTTTGTTTGTTTTTTTTTTAAGTCTCAAGATGGATATATGTTCTATGTATTTATTAATACATTCATGTGTAAAGCACATGTATAATTAGAATATTATAGACACTACAACTACTGTTATTAGTATTACAATTTTGTCACTATTGTGGACGTGAGTATGTATATATGTATGTGTTTATGTGTGTAAATATGCATATAGATGTATATATGCATATATATGGGTAGATATAGTAAGACCAGATTGTCAAAGATGTTATTATTACTGTGTAAATGTGTATAAATGTGTGTCTAGTACAATTAGAATATAATAGATTATTACCAGTACGATTATAATTATGATTATAGAAATTATTATTATCATTACTATTGTTATTAATGTTATTATTCTTACCGCAACACATGCCTGGTGGTATCTACTTTCTTTTCATAACAACAGCTGATCACTGTTTGTGCTAAATGTCTCCCCCTCGCTGCCTCTGTCGCCTCACTTTTCTGTTTACTCATAGCAAATGCGTTTAGGCCTGAAACATAAACCAACTACCAAAAAAGAGGAAGCAGTTGAAGAAACTGAGCTAAGTGACACGATCTGTCTGTCTGTCAATCGATCAACAATTTAAACCCTGAGCTGGATATTTTTGTGCCTTAAACTATAAATGAGCACAGTGACAGTGAGTCACTTACAGGTGCAGGGCTTAGAATTCTTCGTGCTTCATGCCAGATCACCAAACCAATGGTGCCATTGATCGGTAAATATTATTCTCCAGCTCCCACAGCGACCATCAGTTTTTAAACAGCGGCCTCATAAAGATATCAAAGCCAAAGTTTATGTGCTTTTGTTTGCATTAGTTTGAAATGTCCTCAGAGATATTTAAGCGTGTGTGTGTGTTTAATTAGCAAATCAACATCAGCTGTGTTCAACTGTAACTTGACATCTTAATATTGGATCTAACTTACAGAGACAGAGAAATCACCCTGATCTGACACTTCGAACAAATGGGCATTATGGCAAAACCGTGAGTCGCGTTGAGGAAACGACTGGATGTACAGCGCTAAAAGGACTTGCTAAACAAAGTTATACAACTTTTGTGTGGACAACTTTACAAATCTGGCAGCCTGAGCGAGAGAGACAAAGTGGTCCCACCTGCCTCTTTTCCAGAAGTTTCAAGCATCAGTTATAATGACTGCTTATGGGAGAAATTGGTGAACTCTTGTCGAACTGAGGCTAGTAGAGCCTAAAGTATATTAGTCCTACTGTTTTCGGATGTTTTTGACATGTTCAATCTTTAGAGACTCTTTGTATAGGCATCAGCCGCGGTGCAACGTTCAGTTCACACGCCGCAACTTTCCCCCGCGATGTTCTAAAACCGTCTAGTTGCGTCGTGAATCTTTGGTGTAAAATGGCCTTTTGAAGAGTAACTCTTGAACAAAATCTAGATAAAACAAACAACTGCACCTGCTGTGAGACCAAAATCTTCATCTCTAAGCCTGCACACTCTGCAACAGTCCATTCCTTGATTATTTGTCTGGGTGACGTGAGGGCGACATACCTCGATGGCAGTGAACTTGTCCAGGGGGTTCTGTGGGGACATGGCAGGACTGGCATAGCTAGATGATGAGAGGAAGGAGGAAGAAGAGGAGGAGGAGGAGGAAGAGGAGGGGATGGTTGTGGAAGAGGAAGGGGAGTGATGGCTCTGCTGGATAAGGTCTGGCAGGTGGTGTATGCGGCTCGCAAAGCCGTTTTTCTCTGGGAGGCCATGACCGGGCGGTTGGGGCTGGCCGTGGCCATGACCAGGGCCAGCCAGGGAAGAAGAGGATGAGGATGAGAGACTGACCAGCCGCTTTATGTCAACGGTGCTCTGGAAGCAAGAACAGGCACACTTGGGCTCGTGCAAGGAGGTGGAGAGAGGGAGGAGTGTGTGTTTGGCTGCTAGTTTGCTGCTTTGTATCACTATTTCTCAATCACCACCCCTTTAACTCATCGTCGGAGACCATCACAGTGCTTGTCGCATTAAACTGTAACTATTTGATGTATTAGATTAGAAATGTGAAAAGTGAAGCACTAAGTCTGTAATGAAAGTAACAACAAAAAAGGTTCTGTAGACAACAAAGAAAATGAGAATGGAGAATGAATTGATAAACACAGACACTAGACGCATGAAATTTCTATTAACTACAGGTATCAACACTCAGGTACTTTTTTAACTAAACGTGGCAATCTTATCAAGTCCAATCAGTCTTCTCTTACCTGTCTGATGACCAGCGTGCCGTCCTTGGAGGGCGTGATGGCTTGCTCGCTCTCCGAGTCCTCGACCAGCACGGTCTTAGCCGACTCCGTCTCGCCGTTACTCAGCCTCCTGCAGAAGCCATGGGGATATCTGACGTCCGTAACCAGACCAGCGTTAAAAGCCATGCAGTGAAGCAATGCATACTGACGGGTCTGACCATGCACAGCACAGTCAATTTAAAGTCCCCAAGAAACGAAAATCGATTTTTTTTTTATTAGATATGTGTTGCTCTTCTCATTGCCTATATGACAATATACGGCCCAACAATGACCAAAAAGTAGCTGTGCAGTTTTGATTAATTTTATTTTACAGTTAAGCATTTCCTGGAAAATGTTTTAAAATATTGACAACCCATCCTGCACTCGGGGGTGCATGTTAATTTTGCGTCCAATAAAATTCTATCTCGACTATTTCTGTCCCCCGCTGTATAAATGCTGTCAGTTATCAACTGTTGCGTGGGACCAAGTATCTCTGCCGGAGTAAGTTCAAGAAGTGCTCGGCCTGCCAGATCAACTCAGGGTCCTGCGGTTACAGAGCACTTACACATTAACCTGCAAAAGATCTCGCGAGAATGATTTATTTTAACCCAAACCGTGATCTTTCTCTAACCCTTACTGCTTATTTTTTTGTTTATAAAATAAGCACATCTTTAACACATCATTGTCACGTTATTATTAACACAGTAAGGTTGTACCAACTGCACAATGAAGAAACAACATGTACAAACAAGTTCTAGAGTTATTGTGACTAGCATGCTAGCATTATTAGCAGATGAAACAGTCATTTTTAAAGTTTGTTTTAAGTTTGTCTTGTAGTCCAACTTGATGGACTGCTTGCACATGTGCAGAAAAGACTGGGTGCTGAAAGCAATAATCAATAATGATGTGAGACCGCCATTCAGCCAATCAAAATGTGTTACATCTTCTGAATGTGCAGGATCCCCAGCCGATCTGGCAGGCTGAGCACATCTGGTGCCAACACCGGCTCAGCGGCGCTGCTGGTTGTAGAGAACGGATCGAACATGTGCGGCCTCACTCCAAAACCTAGTGGCTCTTCTTCCTCCCGTTAATCTCTGTGCAAGTGGCTTATCATTTTTACAGGAAATATCTAAGTTCATGGGAGTAAATGGCACTCTGACATCCGTTTCATGGGGTCTTTAAATATGAAACTAAAGAGAGGAAACTGAATCACATCTTGCAAAAGAGATTAATGCAGCAGACAGCAGAGCGCAACACTGAAATGCACCAACACAGTTCTACCTACCCAGCCCTGGAGTCCTCCGCTCCAGAGGTGGACTCTTCTCCCGCCTCCTGGTCCACCTCCTCATCATCTTCCTCGTCGGTGGTGCCCGACTCCTCGCTGGAGGAGGAGTAGTCTGTAACCTTGTGGGGGGGCTTCACGTCGTCTACAGCACGAAGTTCCTTAGCCAAAGCTGTCAGGTCCTACAAGGAACAGCAAAGACGTCTTAGAGAGCCTTGAGTCAATCTGGTTCCAAACTTAAGTAAACTTGAATTCCCCAAGAAATAAACTAATCTTTCCAAGCAAATCATTTTCTAGGAAACTGAAAGGAGCCTTGAAGTCACTTTATATAAACTGATCAACTTACATAAACCTGTTGTCTTAAATCTCAGGGAATGCCAGTTTCTAATCTTGTTAGACCTGTGCTGAGATCTCAGTTCGTCTAGGATGAGGTGAGTTAAAGGAGAAGTTTGTTTTTTTTGTACTTTAAGCCTTGTAAGGATACTGACGACCATATATTATGTTTTACAGCATTATTATGATGATTGGCGCAGTCATGAGAGCTGGAGCTCATTGCTGATGTCACTGCTAGCTTAGAACAATTGAGGTGAAGGGGCATTAAGTGCTTCGGCAATCCGCGAAAGGAGTCATTTTAAAAGACAAGAATTTCACTGAAAGTTTAGTGGTGCCCTCTCATGTACAGACACTTAAACACAAAGTTAAACAGTGGTTTATAACCCGGAAACAGGTGGTTGTTGGTTTCCTGAAGCAGCTAAAACAGCAGTTTCCGGGTTTTAAACTGTTGTTCAACTTCATGTTTTAGTGTTGGTACATGAGAGGACACCATGATCTTTTTTTGACGGATTGTCGAAGCGTATGAAATGCCCCTTCACCTCCACTGGTTTCAGCTAGGGGTGACATCAGCATGAAGCACCAGCTCTCATGACTGCACTGTTTATTATAATAATGCTGTTGAACATTGAATATGATTGTAAATATCCTTATTATGAGGCTTAAGGTGCAAAAAACCAAAGATCTCCTGTAAGTGTACTATAGGGCTGCACGCTGCGACCAAGTGGTTGCATTTTGTGACCATTTTTTGAGCAAGCACGAGTAATTTTCACAACTACTCACGTGTGTGTGACCTGCAAATTTGCCAACATTTTTTTTTTTTCATGTTGAAAAAAAGGAGGGAGTCCGTCAGTGTAGGCCTAATGCTGGGATCACACTGAGACGTGTTGCACTAAACACAGCCTCTCCAAAAATGCCATCTGAGCACATGTGCGAAACAGCTGGGAGCGCCTGTGGAACGCCTGACCGTCCCGTTTGGGGTTGTAACTCCAAAACCGTTGGTAAGAAAGGGGTAATATTATCAGGAGGTGTTGTTCAGACCTGTCCCTCTCAGTTCATGCTGGATTCCCATCAAAAGGTGGGAAAAACGGCTGCGAGGCTGTGGGAGTGGGAGGCTGTGAAGTGACATTGACAAGCGCTGCAGCTCTGCGTTTTAGCGTCTAAAGTTGAATTTTTTAAAACTTTTATGTGCACCCAAAAAGCGCAAGAAAAACGTGTCCCATTTGTCATGACAGCTGATCACATCTGGATCAACTGTCAGTCAATTCAACAGCAAGTCTCTCTCTCTGTAATGTTACCTAATCAATAAACACCTGCACTGAATAAAAAGCTGCAGTCTGTATTTAAATTGCGCACTGGTCAAGCATGAGGCACACAAATAATTTCTACGGAAGAAAAATTTTTTAATTTTTGATTTATTAGTATTGTCTGTTTTGACTGATGTCCTGATTTTGAGGTCATTATTTAAAGGTGGAGTCAGTAGGATTTTACTAAAAAAATAAAATATAGACATATACAAAAGTAATGCTACTCAATCATCACTTCTGGGCCTCTGTATATGTTTGGTGGTGGCTGTGTATGGAGACACTCCGCCCTCTGCCTGTATTTGGATGTTTTGGCTGACTCAGGACCACCTCGGGATGAGTTACCGTAAATAGCGATGTAGATGCGCAATCAATTTTTAAGTAATGATAGCGTAAGAGTACCACGGAGCACAGCTACTGGATGCCATCCAGACCGGAGAAAGTTACGAATGTGGACATAGCGCAAAGAAAAGGAAATACAGCCCTAGTGAGCAAGCGGATAAAACTTGTTCTTGAGCGAGAGAGTGAGTTTCGGTTTGGCTTTCAGCCGTTTTGGAGCACTGAAAGAGCGGCTGGGAAGAGCGATGCAGAGTTGGGCTACTTTGTGAGGGACAGGTAGGTGCTTAACACTGGCAGTTAGCTTGTTAGCTTGCTAAATTATCAATTTCTCCATTAAACAAATGTAATATTCCAATGTAGCTTGCTGTGTAACATTAGGTAAGCGGTATAGCAGCACATGTAGTACACGCTAAGTTACGATACTTCTGGTGCATTGAGCCGGGAGGAGGGGCCCAGTTTGAATGATGTGTTTACAAACCGCTGTTGTGTTTACAAATGCTACTGACTCCACCTTTAATAACCCAGAATATAATCAAGATATCTTTTGAACACTGGTATTTAATCAGGAGGATAAATGTTTGAATGAATGCAGAGTGTTAAAATTTGCATTGCAGGTTGATTTAAGGTTTGACTCCTAAATTTTCTGCTTGCACTCACTTTTAGTAAGAGGATACAGTGTTCCTAGTAAATAAAATGTTAGTCTGGAGCCCTGATAGTTGAACTGGTTTTCTACTTCCTCTATTAGTGTTGTATCCTCTAGAGTCCATGTCTTGTCACCAGTTTTCCCTCGCCTTGTTTTTTCTTTGCAGACTCTTAACAATGTTGTCTTGTTAGGTCAGTGACGAACAAGAAAAAGGTGGAGGGATTCTCCCTTCGACATGCTCAACAAAGCAAACGGGCCACATTATATCCAACAACAAAGCCACTTGAGATTTGGAGCAATTCTGGCGAGTACATGGAAACAGGAGGTGCGTGTTTGCATTCAAATGTGCTCGCATTCAAATCCAGGCTTCGGAAGCTGCCGCAGAGGGTTAACCCTTCCGACGCCGTCAGTGACGAGTAATAAAGTGAGAAAGAGCTGTGCAGAAGGCGGTTACATCACAGGCAGAAGGGACAGAAACCACAGACAGCTCTATAAAGAATTAGTGCATGAATCTTCACAAAGGAAAACAGCTCTTTCATCACAGACCTTCATTGTATAATGCAGTGAGTGGGGCAATGGTGCAAGCAAAACACAGGTGTGATTATGTAATCTCATTTTAGAGGCTTACCGCATCACCCTGAGAGGTTCCCAAACAAACACGAACCATTGGATTCATGAGAAGTTGGACACAGCAGGCGGTTGAATGATTAGAATAGTAGAAAATAGACCAAATGGAAGAAAGAAAAGTTTTCACCTATTCAGCATCAAACACGTTTAATCAGCACTTTAGCAATTGTGGACTTACAGCTGGTCGAGTAGGCCTGGCGAGGTTCTTTTCATCTTGTTTTTTGGATACATTATCAGGCCGCTGGAGGGGCGACCCTTCAGATTTGGAGGAAGCTTTGAGGGAACAAAAGGAAGTAGCGTTAGTGAGGGGAAACAGAACTGGGCAAAGAGAGTTCTGGCTCTGAAACGATCTTCAATTGCCTGTGTAAAAACGACAGGAAATGTAGCGGAGCGTGAGCAGATAGCTCTGCATGGAAGTGAGCGAGAATGGTGTTATTGCAGCGATGCTGATAATGTGCTAATAGGCGGTTTGTAGCCGAGTACAGTACCAGGGGACTCACAGCGTGGCCTGAAGCGGTCGCCAGGACTGGCCTGGGAGCTGGAGTTGGAGGAGCCAGAGGAGCTGCCGCTGCCCGGCCGAGGCTGCAGCTTCTCCACTCGGTCCCACAGTGGGCGCTGCTCCACGTTACTGTCACAAAGAACAACAGCACATTAACGAGCACAGTGCAAACAAATGGGGATCGTTCAAAGTACACTGCTGGGATGTAGTATTGTTTTCCCCAGAGGAGGTTCTTTAAGATTAATCAAAATATTAATACATGGATACATACATCTTGGAAGATCAACACTGTTGAACTAGTTTCACTTCACATTTGCAGAGTTTCTTTTATCCACCAGCTATCTGTTTAATAAAAGCTCTGTAACTCCAATTGAAATTTAACAGCTTGTAAAATATAAAAGAAATTATCTCATTTGTTACATACTTTCATAATTAAGATAACTTAAAAAATGCACATTCATGTTAAAATAAACTTACATTGGTTAATAGTATTTGTTACATTTCCCATTTTTCTGTAAATATTCGGGGTGTAATGATACACTGATGTATTGATGCATCGAGCTGTAAATCTACGATACAACTACATCGACAGATAAAGAACCAATCACCCTTCTTGTGTGACTTGTATCGACCTAAAATAATTTTTTAAAGTAAAAGGAGACTGTACCAGCACTAAGAATTTGTGCTTTGTATTTAGCATGTCAAATGTTAAGTGGATGTATTTTTCACAGTTATTATAGCAAACAGTTGTAATCAGTGGATCATGGCAGGGACGCATCAAGTGAACGAGAGATTTTCAGTCGGCGTTTGCGGTCCACACAGACTGAGTGGAGGTCTTGCACTGAATGTTTGTCTGGTTCAATGTATCAAGCTTTTCCAGTGTTTTACCTCCTCTATACTCCATAGAAATAGGCATTTTCTTTTCCTCTATTTTTGCCACAAAAGAATCTTACTACATTGATTTGTAGTCACTGAATCTTATCATATCGTATCACTCTAAATGAGTCCGTATAGTTCTTGCATTGTATCGCCAACCTTGCATTGTAATGCGCATCATATCGTTGTTAAAACTTATCGTTACATCCCTAGTAAATACATCTAGACACCAGATGATTTGTACCAATTTATTAGACTGAACAACTGTTTTAATCCTGCCAACCTGTGTTGTCACTGGAAACAGGAGCAATGTTACTGTAATACCTAGTTTGTTTACGTGCGACTTAGTTTAAAAAGAAAGAAGACTCAAGCCAATTAAAAGAAGAAAAACAAAATTTAGGAGTTCTTCACTTACCTGCCGGCGCTCCTCTGTCCACCTTGGTTGCCGGGCTGTGATGGCAGAGGGGACTCTCGGCGTGACAGCACTGGAGACCTGGATGTTGTCCTAACCGGGACCTGGAGAACATAGATTCAAAGGGTCTTCATACAGTGACAGGTGTGTGTATGTGTGCCAGGTGATCCCATTACATTCACACCAATAAGTAAATATCTTTCCAGACAAAAATTCACCTGATAGAAAAATCAACAGTGTCAGCAAACCCCAGTACTCAGATCCACAGTTGCAATAGAACACATTGCACTGCTGATGTGATGTACTGTGATTATATATACTTCAATACAGTAGGTGGCAATGTGGATCTTAGTCCGTCAGTAAAACCAACAAAGACGACGAGCATCCTGATGTCTCAGAGCGAGAACGTAAACAGGACTTTGGACGCAGCCAACAGTACCGTTGGCCACGATATAAAAAAAGAGTTGGAAAAAAGGAGAAAGTGTGTGTGTGTGTGTGTGTGTGCGCGCGTATGTGTTGACAATGAGTTGGTGGCAGCAGCTCAACAAGAGCAAAGCCGTTAACCCAGCTAGTCGAAGACTTAACAGTACACCTATAGCACAGCTAACTGCACGACCTAATCCAGCTCATGGCCACACTTGCGCTCAGAAGCTGTGACCTCTTTTTGGTCACTTAGCTGTTAGAATTGACTGCACATGTTAGTGAATAAGCGTTAAGGTTAGCTTTTTACTCTGACGCTTAATGTTTGCTCCCTCATCTAAATGTGTATTGGAAAGTATTTTGTAAGTCTATTGTTTTGTCTAAGCAGCACACTCTCAATTATGCTGTGTCTCTGCATCAATGCCGAATCTTCCACATCCGCATTGCGATGCGTCTTATAGTCGAGAAATTTCGACACCTCTGGTCGAACTGCAATTACACCGTTAGTTAAAGTTGGAGCAAATAATAAACTGAAACTGAATATAAGTTACTTATGCCGAAATTCCTGCAATACAGACAATAGAGAAGATGTCAAAGGACACGGTGTGTAATACCATTAAACTAATTAAAGCAAAAGGAGAAAGGGGGGGAATTTTCTCTGCTTTGGCCACCATGAAGCATGAACCTACAAGGACATGAGGTGCTAGAAATAACAGTGTGAAAACATTTAAGCAGAGCAGACACAGATTTAATTGAGCAATCATTTTTTACATTATGCCATGATCAAGACAGTTTAGGGTATTTAGGTATCTTCAGTTGTTTGCTGAGGGTTCAGTTGCGGTTCATTCATAAACGGTGTGTCATAGCCATCAAGGGCTCTGCCTTTTTTTTTTTTTACTTTACCCATGTTGTTCCCACCTACATTTAGTTAATCCTTTACAGAGTGTATCTGAGACTTTTTAGACAAGAATGGATCTTTTTTGAGTCATAAATCATCAATATGTCTCTCGCGATTAATCACCAGTAATGCCCTGTTTAGCTTTTATTATCAATTTTTTTAAATCATTACTTAGTTTTGAATTCGCAAAGTACAAACCCCTTTGATATCCTATAAATGCAAAGTTTCCTTGCTTAATTTTAATACAACTTACTGTCTGTTATTAGTTTTTTTTATTTTCCAACGTTCAATTTTGATGTTTAAGAAATGAGACTTAACACAGCAGGACAGACAAACAAACAAGTGGTTGAGCGGTATGGTAAGTGAAGTGACGGCCATGAGAGGAGGTGAATTAGGGGAGAGGGATCGGGGAGGGGGCCCTCAACACCATCTTACCTTGGGAGGAACCTCCTCGCTGCTGACCTGGTGTTCGGGCCTAGTGTGGGCCTGAGGGTGGTGGAGGGGAGGTTGGGGCTGGGGGTCAGAGCGTGCGGGCGATGGGTGGTGGTGGTGGTGAAGGTGGGGGTCCTGGGATCGCAGGTGGAGTTGTGCAAAGCTAGAGGTCACGCCGCCGGGCTCGCTGAAGGACTGGGAGCGAGAGACCACGGGCGGAGGTGGAGGAGAGGGGGCGGCGCTGTTACTGCTTTTTAGAGCAGCCAGGTGAGACCACTGGACCTTTTAGGGAGTGGGGGGGAGGGGAAGAGGAGGAGGAGGAGGGGAGGTGAAACAAGCAGACAACACAGTGAGACATGAGGGAAAGAGGTGTATGGCTTTTCACATACATGTGCTTAGATTTATACACATGCATACAGCAGACAAAGCATGACACGAATGCTTTAAGGAATAGTTCAAGAATGGGAAAGAAGCTCGCCGTCACTTGTCAGTGACATCATGACTTACATAGTGAGCTATAGACACAGTGCTGTTGTCAGTACAGGATGTGAGGCCCATGTCGAGCCCATGAGTCAGGCATGGGCAAAAAAAAATCCGCCATCTTGGACAGCTAGCTACAGCTACACCACTTGGACAAATTCCATGCTAATGTTAAATATTACTGATTAATTTTCTACTATTCTCAACTTTATATTTATGCTAGGATTGCAAGTTGAGTAGGAGGAAAAGATATGGTTGGTGTAAACTGGACGTAAACTGTTGATAAGTAATTTATTTGCCAGTTACAAATAACTGGCAAATAATGCCAGCTGTTTGCCAGTTAGCCAAAGTAGTATTAGCAGCTAATGTTATGCTAACATCTTTACGCCTCACTAGCTAGCAACCACGAGTTGAAATTATAACACAAGCCATTGCAAGTGCCAGAGCTGTTTATTCTGCTCTTAAAAGGCTCTAGCTAGCGCTAGCCACAAAGCCAGGGCTAGCCAAATCCAAGCTAGCAACGATGTTAGCACAAGAAGCCCTGTTAGCTGGCTAGTGCTGGCTTCCTTACTGCCTAGGCTGGCGCGAGCTTTATTATGCAGCACAGGTAAAATAATTAGCATTTTTACTCAGTTATGATGTAGTTTTAAAACCTTAAACTTGATTTAGACTATCAAACTCAGAACGTGACGTGTGGTTTGTCCAAGCGGTGTAGCTGTAGCTAGCTGTGCAAGACAGCGGATGTTTTCGTACATGTGTGACTCACAACGATGTGGGACTCACATCAGGGGCTGACACTGGCATGCACCTCTGGAAAGAATTAAGACTAGCTGTCATGCTTGTTTTTAGTTGTTATGCTAAGCTAAGATAAGCTAAGGTAAGCTTATTTGCTACTGTGGCCTATCTAATTTTAAGCACACAGACAAGCTGTTGCAAATAAGCCAAACTATTCCTTTAACATGATTATTGGAAGTATATATATAACAATTAACATTGTATAGCACTTTAACACAATTATTTTACAAATATATGTAAAAGCTATGGTGTAATTTAGTGGTATGAAGTAGAAAGATCTTTTCTTGAATTGTTGTGTGACTGTAGTGATGACGAACTTCGTAAACACAAATGTATCATAGAGAAATGTTGGAAAAATGATGGGAACATGAGGGGGTTGGTGAGTGAACTATGCTACAGCATCATCTTGAGTTTTGAATTAAGTCCAGATGTTCTTCTTTATTATGTCAGCTATCCAGATTTAGCTCTTTTACTACTGAGGCTACTGGTTAAATCATTTACAGTGGTAGGCTTACTACATGACTGCCCTAAAATGGTCATTACACAATGAACTTTATAATGAAATTGCAAGGTTTAAGTGGAGGGTCCAAAATGGACAGCTTACAGCGACAGTTCACCAAAACAGACCATGTTGTTTCATTGTCTTAATGACCAAGTAATTATTTTACAAGTCATAAGGAAGTCCTACACAAGTCAGAATGCAGTCATCACTGAATGTAATGCCATGAAAACAACAGAGCCTCAATTTACCGTTTTTTAATGCAACTTTAAAGTTGACTGAAGCTGAAAGTTGTTCCGTCGATACATTTTGACCAGCACACTTGCATACTGCAATTGCTTTTATTGTTGATTACTGTGAAGTTTTTGTATGCCAACAAAATGGCATAATTTTTTCAAATATTTTCTGGAGCTCACTACCATAAGCACTTCATTTATCTCTTCTGCAACTGACTGCATGCTGTTGGAGTAAAAGTGTCAACTTGTTGGTAACTTAATCTGTTTAAATTAGAGGTGGAAGTTATGTTTAATAAAATAGTTTTAGTCTTTAAGAGGACATCAAGTAATTTCCGGCCAAAAGGTTCATGTCAAGAAAAGTCTTGAGTCAAGTCCAAATAGAATTTCAAATCTTTTTTGATCTTTTCAGATCTAAAAGTATTAAATTGGTGATGTGAGTGTGACTTAGGTCCAAGTCGTGTGACTTAAGCCCATAGTTCTGCTTTCATCTCCAGCATTTGTTTCTGAAAAGAATGAAGATCGGAGGGCTCAAACATGGGTGCAACAGTCCAACAGTCCGCCTTTGCTGTGGTGTTTCACGTAAGTGTGTGAGTGCACAAATCCTGCAGTGTGGGAGGAAGACATTGAAAGGAGACAGAGGAAAAGGCAAGAGGGGAGGAAGGAGTTACCTGAGGCTCCATGGGGCGGTGCATGGCGGAGGCCTCGGTGGAGCCACCATTGGAGAACGGTTCAGAGGAGCGGGGAGGCAGAGGGGGCTGCTTGGGAGGAGGGGCAGTCTGAGGGGAGCCCTGAATGTTCTTACGGTACCGCTCGTCGGCCTGGGATGAGGGAAACATACAGGACGAAGATGGAATACGGGTCAGGATTTAAATAAAGTGATAAAAATCAAGTAGAAGGGAACCACTTCTTAAGTTTCTAAACAAAAATGGTTCCATTCTACTTGTTTTTTCAAGAACTGACGTCTTTTAGGAGTCTTCTAACATCTGGTGACAATGATATTAAACATGCTTCAAGTCCATTCGAGGCAGCCGTACAGACGCAGGTATATGTGCACAGACAGGGGTGGAGGCGGATTCCATGAGACAAATACATCTTGGAACACATTCGAGTGCTCAATGGTGGGAAAGAGCTTTGTTAATGACACGAAACAGCTCTGTCGGTGACGGTAGACACTGCTTTGGCATCCTACATGTTAGTCTGGGCCTCAGCCATCCACATGCAATGGCCCAATCCACACAGGAGAGACAAAACAGCCATACTGAAGAATAATATCACAGGTTAGACATCCAAGATTAAGAGAAAATCCTAACATGTGGTTCTGTATTTTTCTGAGGAAAGAAGAGGAACCTGACTTTTTTATTTCTGGAGAGACACGACTCGAATAATGGTTGGTACAAGAGTTTAAAAACTACGGGAACTTAAAAAAGAATAAAAGCAAAAAAGATCCTCATGTAAGCGAGAAACTAATTATTTGAATGGAGAAACAAAAACAAATGTTAGTAAAATTAAGTCTAAAAGACTTAAGATTGCTTAGTTTTCACTTTCTCCAAAACCTATAAATTCTTAATTTCTCTTTCTCTTGCTCAGCCTGCTTCAAGTGATAATTAGGACGAAAGCATCTCAAACATCCTAGTGGTTTTAGTAGTCAAGGAGACTAGCAACATTGCAAGTGAGAACAAGTGCCAAGAGAGAGTGGAGGAGAACAGCTCGGTTTAATTCAGGACATAAAAGGGCCGGTGTCTGGTGTCTGGTGGCTGCGAGCTTGTGGGTTTTCATTCTCCACCGTCCTCCCCACTTGTTTCGTTTTAAGGGTCTGGCTGCGAGGACCTGCCTTGTAACAAATTAGTCATTTACTGTGGAATAACACCATCGCATCCTAGACAGAAAATGCCAAATTAGATGCAACTATTTGCTGCTCGCACCACCTCTTATCGTCATGGTCACGGAGGCTGTGTGAAGACAAGCAAGAAGAAGCTGGAAAGAGCAGACAGCGGGGTAGGCAGAGCCGAGGAAGAGGTTCACCTCTCTGATAGGCTGTGGAGGATGATTGACAGGCTCTGCGGGCCTGTCCGGCTCCAAACCTTCAGCCTGGGGAGGCTCAGAGTCATTGGGGGTGTCAGTCGGAGGGGGACTAGGGCTGGGGGAGTTTGAGAGCTGGTTGGCACAAGTCTCATCAGAGTCAGTCTTCTCTGGCAAGGCAAGCTGGGATTTAGTGCTATCCGAAGGGACTGTCTGTAGGGCTCTGGAGGACTCGTAAGCGCCTCTTGTTGCTGAAACAGCACCGTCAAGGACCTGAGCTTGAGGGGTTGTATTGAGGACTCTGTCAGGGGGGAGGGTGGAGGTCTGTGGAGGTTTGCTATGGTCTGAAGGGAGTTTGGTCCTGTCGCCAGGCGGCTGTTTGGATTTGTGCTGGAGCGACAGCAGGTAGGCCTGTTCCTGCTGCAGCCGCTTATGGAGTCGCTCGGCCTTGCGCTGCTCCTCGAGCTCCCGCCACTTGAACTCCTATTGCAGAGTGTGGGGTTGATTCAAGGTGGTGAGAAGAGAAGAAGAGCCAGCAGCCTGCGTTGGCCTCACAAACGTAGGCTGACCAAAAACTAGCCGCATTTTTAAAAATCCTTTCTTAAAAACAGAGTTATTCAGACAGACTTTGGCAGAATTTCTGTAATTTACACTCCAGTAACTTTATTTTATTTATTTATTTCAAAACATAAGTATTTTTTAACAGTATCTCTGTCTTTCGACTCTGGGGTTAATTCATGCTATATAATTTATGCCACAGACTCTTCAAAGCCTTACAATGACAAAATCTGTTCTGGACTAAATGAAATTGAATGAATCTGAGAAATTGTAAAACTGTGGAAGAAGTGACTGAAGTCCAATCTTAAGGGAGATTATTGATTCTGTTTACTTTTCAAAAATAAGGCAAAATGTGATTAAAAAAAAAGATAAAGAAAAGAATATACTGACAAAACATAATAAAAAGCAAGATAAAAAGAACTTTTTGATCCAAAAATTTGATGGTCTAGGACGACTTCCTTATTTGTGTTTAGATTGAACTGTGACTCCTTAGGTTTTACTAATAAACATGTCAGTAAAGAAAATATATAGTTTACTCAAACATGAACTCACATTTAGAAATGTAACACAAGTCTTAATATTATAGAAAGTACCACAAAATGTGTGACAGCGTTAGTTAAAAAGAACTTCTGTGTTAATCTTTCACACTAATATACAATATACAGACATAATATGTAATAATTGTATTCCTTGCGGTAACTGTATCTTTATTTAGCTCCTTCCAGCTTTTAATCATGTCTCAATGGCCTTTTGAAGTAGAATTATTTGTTCGCTGTGTATTATGAGTACTTTGTCTGTGTTGTTTGTTGGCTTTATTATCTGACCTGGTGGTAAACCAGTTTCCCCAATGGGATTAATAAAGCTATCTATCTATCTAATATTCAAGCTAGGGAGGCAACACTTGTAAAGAATTATTTTTCTAGGCGCAATAATATTCGTATCAAGGGCTAACCTCTCTCTCTCTCTCTCTCTCAGTGATTTTTGACCAAATAAAAACAGACGTTCTTTTTAGAAGCAGCCTTCACATTTCCTATATTGTTTCTATACCCTGTTCCGACATGAATGGCAGTGAATGGGGTTTAAAAGTGCAGTCTGAAATCTACTTTAGTATACACATGGACGAATTCAGCAGCATCATTTGTAGAAGATAGAGGTGATCTCCGCTAATGGCGAGAAGTCAAAAATAGACTAGTATGTTCCTTTACGATCATTCAAAACCTGTAATGGTATAAAATGAGTAATGTACTTGACTGTGATGCCACAACGATTCGTATTAGAATATAATAATAAAATGACATCTTGCAATAAAATCAAACTCCAGGAACACTAATGTCAATTAACTACACATTAGAAACTAGTCTTCGAGGAGAATATTAGGAATCAATTGCAATGTAAAAGACTCCTCTTAGCATGACTAAACTGGCCGCTAAGACAGTAGTGTTGACAATATTGTGAAAGTGGCGTGTGTTGTATTTGCGTGTGAGTGACTGACCAGCAGCATGGCCTGTTCACGAAGCAGCTGCTCCTGCAGCATCTCCAGGTGTCTCTGCTCCTCCTCCAGCTGACGCCTGATGTACTCCTGTCAATCAAAGCCAAGCACAGCGGCCAGTGTCATTCGAGGGCATGCTGTCTCTCTACAGCTGACATCATTAAAGCAACACTATGTAATTGTGACTCGTGGCTTCGAAAAACTAAACGATGCACACAAAACAGCAATTTTAGTAAAACTGAGTCATATTTTATAGAGAAAATGTCCTCTGGTTTTCCCTCTGATGTCCTACAACTGCTCTGTCTGTCTGCAGCCTTTTATTTAGTGAAGCTGTCTCCAACAACAACTGGCTGCTGCAGCTGCAGCTTCGGTCTGCAGGCAGCCTACATGTTGCTTTCAGGAACCTCTGTGAATCACAGTTGAGGCAGAGCAGTCATAGGACATCAGAGGGACAACCAGAGGACATTTTTTTCAAAAATATGACCCGGATTTCACTAAAATTGCTGTTTTGTGTGTTTCCCTTTTCAAAGTCACTCAAAGTTACATAGTGCTGCTTTAAATTCTATAAAGTAGAAATTTAAAAAAATTATCTAAATAAACAAAACAAAGAATGCATGCAGTAATTTCAGACCTGTTCACGATCATTCCTTCTCTTCTCGTCCTCAGCCCGCCGGCGTTCTTCTTCCTCTTTGCGTCGACGATCCATCTCTTCAATGCGTCTCTTCTCCTCTTGTTCGCGGCGACGCTGCTCGCGCTCCTGTTGCCTCCTCATCTCCCGTTCACGGCGCTGTTGCTGTGTGTTCAAGTGCAAAGGGACAAAAATATTTTAAATTTTGTTTAAAATTTTTTTTTGGGCAGCTTGATCAGGCTCATCTCATGAAAACTTCATGACAAAAAAAGACAAACATCTTACCTCCTCAAGCCGCCTCCTCTGCTCCTTTTGCTGTTCAATGCGTTTCTGCCTCTCGGCCAGTAGTTGGCGCTTGTACTCCTCCTGCTCCCGGAGCTGCTGCTCCTGGAGGAGCTGCTGGCGACGGAGCGCCTCTGATCGCTCCTTGTTTTCCTGCTGCAGGCGGATGAAGTCCCGGCGCAGTGTTGACTCTCCTGGCACGTTGACAATGGAGCTGAATGAAGAGGAAATTGAACAGAGCAGTCAGATTAGAGAGTCGCTGGGTTGCCTTCCGTTTAGTAAGTGTCCTAAGAAGTGCTGTCACTAACTAGACCATACCTTGGCTCTCCCTCCTGCTCTGGAGGATCCTCTTCCTCCTCCTCACTGCCACTGTACTCATACTCTGTCTCATCTTCAAAAAAAAAAAATTAGAACAAATTAGAATCAACTGAAAATTTTCCATGTTTTCTGTTTTAATAAAAAAAGTAAGAAGCAAAGTAACAAGCGGGCAAGTGCAGACAGAGAGACATACGCACCCTTCTCCCCCCTCTTCTTCTTGGTACGGTCGATGTGGTCTTTCAGCTGAATGCGGACTTGCCTCTCATTGGGCTGGTCTCGGATGAAGGGGTGCTTCAGCAGCTGCTCTGTCGGAGGGCGCTGCGTGTAGTTCTTCACCAGACAGCTCTCGATGAAGCTGAAAAACTTTTTGGACCTGCAGGGATGATAGACGAAGAGCGGGAAAGGAGAGTCAACAGGGGGGAAACAATGCATGACAGAGAGGGGGACATATAAAAAAGAGACAGCGAGTGCCAGACAAATATTTCAGCCATGAAAGGACAGAGCACGTCCAAGCATGCTGAGTGAAACGGACATCTCTGCAAACAAGCTTGAAACAAGATTGAAAATTGGCCATCAGTTTTACCAACACCCCATCCCTCCATGTCTCTGCAACACTTCACTGCCTTGCAGCTTCTGGTTTCTCTGTGTTAATTGAGTTTAATGCATGTGGGCAAGCAGCATTGAACCTTTCATCACGTATAATCCATGAAAACTCGGAAATATGGGGCGCAGCGCAATGAAATTCTCAACGCCATTGCACCTGCAGTCATTAATTAGTGTCATTATTTGCTCAAGCCTTTTTTTTCCCCAACAAAAATGTCAAAATATTTGCTGTTCTCAGCCTTTTTATTGTATTGACTTGCTGTTTTGTTTATTATCTATGATAGTAAATGAAGAGTTTATTGGTTTTGGATATTGGCTGGACATAAAAAGCAATCTTACAACGGCACTTTGGGCTCTGATACATTAAAATTGGCTTGTTTTTTAAAAGGGTTTTTTTTTGACATTTTAAAGACTGAACGTTTAATCGATTAGCAGTGACAGCAGCTGGCAGATTAATCCATTCTCAAAATAATCGGTAGTTGCAGCAAAACAATCTATCATTTAATGCAAGACAGGATCCATAAGAAAGACAAAGCCAATACATACCACAACTTCTGATAAAATAGGGGGAGTCAGAAGTTGGATGTTTTTTTCCTTCTTCTGTTTTTTTCGCAATGCATTCAGAGCAGCGCTGTGTTTGCCAGGAGAGGCTGTGCCTGCCAAAGCAGGTGTAGAACAGATGTTTATCTCTGCAGCAAACTGCAGAAGGAAGACCAACCTCTGATTCAACCCTCTGTGGCTGCCTGATCAAATGTCAGAGATAAAATCTAAATACACAAAAGTAAACATTTAGAACCGAGCAGGAGCTCACTTTAAGAGCGTTGTTGCCTTTCCTTCTTCTTTATTAACTAGACGCTCAATTCTATTTAAATGGAGGGATATAACCCCTCCAGCACACAATCAATAGATCAGAGACAGGATGCAGAACATAAAGCTTGAAACAAAAATCACCCTAAGTGGTTCCCTAAAACGATTTCACAGGACCTGGGATCCATTTATAAACTATGTGAATAGTTGCCCTGGCCTGGAACTATGATTTGCATCTTTATACATGAGATGTCCAATCTGTGCCTGACTTCTGGCTTGAATACATACCAGGGCTGGACGTTTTCTTTTTTTCTAGGGAGCAAAAAAGAAAGCATCCAGCTCCTATGTTGAAAAATTTAGGGGCACAGAAAGAACTTAGGGCTCCAATGACAATTTATCAAGTGATGTTTTTTTTAGTGCTGTCAATCGATTAAAATATTTAATCGCGATTAATCGCATGATTTCCATAGTTAACTCGCGATTAATCGCAAATTAATCGCACCTTTTTAAACTGTTAGTTCTGAATGTACCTTTAAAGGATATTTTACAAGTTTTTAATACTCTTATCAGCATGGGAGTGGAAAAAATGTACTTGCTTTATGCAAATGTATATTTATTATTATTGCAACAATCCAAATCAAGGGAAAATACTGTGATATATGTTTGACTGTTTAGTAGCGTATATGCAAATTAGTCATGTGCTTTTTATGCAAATTAGACATGTGCTTTTTATGCAAATTAGTCATGTGCTGCATGATGACTGCGGACAGAAACGAAACAGTGGTCAGAGACCATCATCGCTGGATGGGAATATTAATGACGCTGCTCAGCAAACAAACTATTAAAATTATTAGGTTTGCTAAATAATGGAGGAGTAACGTTAAGTAGGTCAAAGTAATTAAGTGGCGTCTTAGTTCGTAACATGATTTTAGCTGTTGATTTTATTTTTAGCTCACTGTAACTTAACTGCAAACATCGGCTGCTCATTCGTGAGTTAGCGGGATGAGGGTTGGGGTTTTATTAGGAAAAAATTGGGCAAATTGCAATGCATTGACGAGTCAATTTTTTTGCCCAGACCTACACAGAACGTGCACCAGTTAATCGCGCTTTTAAAAAATAAACAGTGTTAAAATTAATTAGTGTTAACGCGTCATTAATGTGTTAACTTTGACAGCACTAGTTTTTTTTGTTTGCTTTTTTTTTTTAAATAAAAGTGATACAAGAAGACATTTACAAGCAAAACTGTAAAATTTTATTTGATTTTTTTCAAATAGTCGCCCACCTCTGAGCAGGAATTGTTTCTGAGGTTTCTACCTGCTAAAAGGAAGTTTTTCATTGCCACTGTTGCAAAGTGTTGCTCTTGTGGACATTTCTTTCAATTGTTGGATTCTAATAAGTTTAATTATAGCGTGTGGTCTATACCTACTCGGAGACAATTTATGTTGTGATTTGGCAAACAGTAATTAACCAGTAAGGTTACTGTTTCAATTTCGTTAAGTCTTTGTCATCATTCTAATCTGTGTCATCGTCCGCTTTATTGTGTGTAACTTTTGAAACTAATTTGATGCTCCATTCAGTGTTTTGAAATAAGAACTGATGGGTTTCATAGTTTGTGTCCAGTGTGGTCGTCACTCTCGTGTGGTCGGGGGGGGCTAGGCTTCTCTCCACAAAAAAAGTGGATCATGTGATTTTTTCAACAGACAACATTCGTTCAGCAATTCAGCGCCGTGACTTCTGCTGCATTCAAGAGACTTTGGAAAAACAACTTATGACTTGTTAAAAAATGTATTATTGAATTTATTAGTCGCACACGTGCCCCCGGTGACATTTTGCAGTTTGCACACATCTTTTTGTTAGTCTAAATGAGTGAAATCCTCACACTGTCCAGCCCTGCATATTGTGCTGCACTTATTTTCTCTCCTGCCATCCATTTGTTGTGTTGTCTCTGTTGTTGTTTTTTTTGTCCTCTTTTTCTATACATAGCTTTGAGCCTATGTGTCCAGGTTTCACCATAAATGTAAAATGTTCATAAATAACATGTTAAAAGAAAGCAGAAAAGAAACCAAGAAGGATATCTATTGATGAAATATGTAAAAATCTTCTTGTGTCAGGATTTATTATGATGAAAACATGATTGACGGGGACAGAAATGTTCACGCATGCACAAAGAACACAACCTTTGCAGGTGATACCCACCATTTTTTAGATTTGAGCCTGGGAGGAGGGTTTCTCGGAATGAGGAAGAGCGCACGCATGGGGTGCATGTCACAAAGCGCTGGAAGAAGACACACACGTAGATCGATATTAATATCAGGAGCCACAATCGACATAAACACAGTGATCTTTGAAAAAAGAAAAAGTACTCACGTGGCGCTCCTTCAGCCATTTCAATAGCTGTGATACCACAAGACCACAGATCACTCTGCGAGAAAAAAACAACACTTATTAAGCAAAACCACACCAGGCAAACATGCTCAGGCAGATCGAGGTGCTTGCAGGTGCACTGCACCTGCTGTACACGACTTCTCTGGAGGCTCTTACTCTGTAATCGTACGTGGCGTCCGGGTTCTCGTCACAAGCTATGACCTCAGGGGCCATCCAGTAAGGGGTCCCGATGAAAGTGTTTCTCCTCCCGACTGTCCGGTCCAGCTGGGCACTCACGCCAAAGTCAACTAGAGGGAAAAATCAGAGTGACTGTCAGCAAGGTGCTGTGCATTCATATTCTGAAGGCGTTTTCACACCAGAGCTGCTTGGTCCAGTTAAAATGGACTCTGGTGCGGTTTCCACCTTAGTATGGTTCGTTTGGCCTGGTGTGAATTCACCAATCTAACTCAGATGCAGATCAAAACAACCGCTTACAAACGAACTCTGGTGCAGTTCGTTTGTGGTATGAAGGCAATCCGACCTCAATCAGACCCAAGTGCAGCGAGCATTGCGCATTGTTGGACTGAACCAGCTCTCGTAGCATTAAGATTGACAAACGGGAAAACAAAACACTTTGCAACGCTAAAGAAATGCTATTCAAAACTGAGAAGTAAACGGAGATAAGTGCTGCTGCTCACACGCAGCAAGAAAACAGTCGGTCATCTCTCGCTCTGCTGCACACTCTCTCACTACGGGCAGAACCAGGGTGGTATGAATAACGTGACATATCCCGGAAGAAAAATCCTCCTTTCTTCACAAGCAAAACCCACGAGATTTGTGACCAATGAACGGGCGACAGCTCTCAGGTGGCTTTTTTGCAGTTAGGTTTCGATTCGCTTGACATTTTGCCTGCGTGCAATGAAACCAAGCAAGGGGGACACGCACCGAGTCCGCCAACTCATCAACTGATTCGGATCAGAGCAAACAAACTATATGTGTGAAAACGCCCTTAGGCTCAAGTGAAAACAAAACATTAACTTCATGACAGACAGGCTTTCATTTCTGTTGCATATTAGTGACAGCTGAAGCACCTTTATTGCTGTGACAACAATTCAACCATGAGATACCAGCAGTAGACATTTAATGTATTTGCATTCTGTAATTACCTCTCGATAAAAAGTCTTCATGGTTGTATCTTCATTGTTAGAGGTGGAGTCTTTAAATGTTATTTATTGCAACTATTTTCTTGGTTTCTTTTTCTAAAAAAAAAAGGGAATTTTGATTCTTAAATGGGGGAAGAGAGGTGTTAGTATCTGGCTGGATTTTTTTAGGAGTGTGGAGGAGGAAGGCTGTCACATGTCTTCATTTCTGTTTTGGAGACAGACTAAAGGCGCCTTGACTGCAATGACAACAAACATTGGAAGTCACACTGGGTGACTCTAATGAGGTCCCAATCTGTGTCAGAGAGGGCAAAATAATTATGATGAGTGTGGGATTGTAGGAAGACTATCAGCTGAATCACAGTGCTACAATATAAACAGAAACAAACAAAAAAATAAACAAACAAGCAAAACACAGATGCAATCAGACACGTGAACTTCTGTCATCTATTTGCATCAAGCTCATTTTTAGAGCATAGGAAAACAACTTAACCGACACCATTTTTATTCGTTCACTGAAGCTTTAAAGGCCTTTTTTACAACCAGATTCTTCCTCTGAGTGATACACTTCTTTGAAAAAGTGTTTAATATTCAAATCCGACTACAGACGCTCCAATATCATTTTTCTCTTTCCGATATTGATTCCGATACCCAAACTTGGGTATTGGCTGATACCAAATACCGATCCGATACCCGCTTACAACAAAGAATTCCTGACACATCTCCTTTGACTTTAAAGTGCAAAATATTGCAGAATGCAGAAATTTTGCTAGCTCTGTCAGCTCTCTTCTTTCTTCTTCTTCGCTCTTAAAAATAGTAGACAGTGGCAGCACAGCGAACTTCCTGAGTATTGTTTTAGAGCGGCAAAGAAAACTTGATATCAGGTATGTAACGTCAGTCAGAGCTAACTAAGCTAGTTCGAAAGTATCGTTTTGGGGCTAATCGGCAGTATCGGCAGCATTTCCAAATACTGGTATCGGTATAGTAACAACTCTAAATCTGACCGATCAAATTTTGGTCAAAGTTCCTATTTTTTGCGTCAAAAAGCTTTTTTCCTCCGAGCCCTTCTTAAAACGTTTTCCCACATAATCTGATACAGGAAAAATGTTTAGGAAAGAGAGCTTCCTGAACTCAAAATGCGTAATGTTTGAGGTGCTTTTTAGACTATGTACAGAAAAAAATCACAAAAAACTCCAAGGCACTCTCTTTTGAAAATAGTAAAAAGCCTTTATTGTAACAGCATGGTCATGTGGGACCTTAAAACAAACAAACTGACCCATTTCACATGACCATGCCGTTACAATAAAGGCTTTTTAATATTTTCAAAAGCGAGTGCCTTGGAGTTCTTTGTGATTTATGAGTTATCAGATAAAAGTTTCCGCATAATGATGTTGCTACATTTGAGGGTTGACTCACAGGTTTGTGGCCTAAAACAGAAGGAGACAAGTTTGGCAGCACTCATAACATGCACCTGCCATTCAACTTTGAAGTGTTTATGCAGAGAGTTTTAAGTTATTAACTTTTGTGGTTTTTCTGTTAAGGGTAATGCAAAATTTCAAGCCAGCACTGCCTAAGGGAATGACAACACTGACGACATCAGTGTTTGTGCAGTCATCCGCTGCCTCCATCTCATGGGCATAATAAATCAAATCTACAAGGATCTGTCAGTAACACTAAGGGAGGGATCACTCCTCTTACGGCACAGTGAAAATGTGGGACCCTGAATTCAAACCTGTCAGGAAGAGATGGCTTGAAGGTTCATGACGTATATTTTCCTCAGCATCATATTCTGATCCTTTTTTTTTTTTCTCAAATCTCTGAGGCCAACTTGCGCATGAATCTCCAAGTTTCAGCTACCACAAACTTCTATGTAGGGTCATGCAAGGGGAGGCATCAGATCTATAACTTATGACACTGCCTCTTACAAACAGCTGAGTGGAGGATTCCATTTAAATACCTTGAAAAGAAGGCAGATGCAGTCTGCCACGCTTCAAAAGAGCAAGTGTGTAATTTGTGTCACACTACAATCTAAGACCACTGTTTCTGATTAATGACAACATATTTTACCACATTTCTCGTTGTAGTTGTAGTCAGTGGCGCCGGCAGCCGTAATTCTGTACGCACTGCGATAAATTATGTCATTTCACATGCATTCAGACGCAGCATGTCAATATATTTGCAAACGGATTATTTCCTACAGCTGCAGCTTCACATTTAAAGCATTTAACTGACAAAATGCAAACGACTGTTTGGTCAGTTACAGGAAATACAACAACGTGTTTGGTTAGCTTGGTTAGCTAATCGCTAAATGTGTTTGTAGAGCAAAACAGTGGGCATTTTCAGCATTTTTTGACACCAGATCGTTTTTAAATATGAATGGGAGTAGTTTTATACCGTCTGTGAAAGTGACGGCAATGGAACAAGAGCAGACCCGTTGGATGAATCGCTTCAAGTGGCAGGTAACAAACTAACCTTAACGTTATTTCTCTTTCACTCAAGTTTTCAGCTTCTCTCTTAGCATCCGAAATGCTATGAAGTAGGTGCTTTTGCATTTGGTTTTGACAACTAACATTCATCATCTGCCGTTGTACCGTCCGGCTGGTCAACTCTCCTTACTCTCGTCATATTATCAGTGTATGTCACAGCGTGTGCCTGTAGCAACTCTGTGCAGCCTCAGCTGCTGGTCTCGCAGCAGAGGCGAGAGTGTCAGTCCGTCTGACAGTAACGTTATTGGTTTTTAAAAAGGCAAAATGATGTAGGGGCGCCAGTGGGCAAGTAACATTAATGTAATAAGTTTAAGTTATGCCACACCAGCATGTAAAACAAGGAGCACAGTTATTCATAGTAACTGTGTTCCCGGTGGGAACCGAGGCGTTGAAGGTACACTACGGGCGGGCGGGCGGTTCATGTGCATACTATGAAATATAATCCTGCCAGCGCCTCTGGTTGTAGTTGTGAACTTTCATTTGAGACAGCCCACAATGGTACAGCGTAAATTGACAGAACATCCTCAGCAAGAAGACAACTGCTGACACTGATCTCAGAAAAAGTGAGTAGATACATGGAAAAACATGCTGGCACTTACCTAGTTTAACTTCAGCATTCTCAGTCAACAGGACGTTCTGGCCTTTGATGTCACGGTGGATGACATGGTGGGCATGTAGGTGGGCAAGACCCTAAGAGAGAGAGAAACAAACACAGGACATGAAAGACTGTGGGAGAGGAGAGGAGGGGAGGGGAGAGGAGGGGAGAAGAGGGGAGAGGAGAGGAAACTCACCCTGAGGATCTCTCTGGAGATGTATGCGATCCAGTCTTCCTTCAGCTGGTTCCCCTTTGTGTTCTTCACCAGGTCTGTGATCGAACCAGCTCCACAGAACTCCATCACCAACTAAAAAACAGGTACAAAGTATTAATCATCAGAGGATAAATCAATAATGTTTCACCAAACAACAACAGCTTACGCAAACGATCTAGTATTAGGAGAGGTCTCGTTTCAACTGAGTGGTACAGTTTGGTTTAGTATGGTGTGAAAAACTTCAGAATGGCACCCCTAAATCTGGCTCGCGTTTCCACTGCTTCCTTACAATTGCAATCCTTGCTTGGTGGGTGAGTGGGTGTAGCGCTTCCAGAGTGCACCGTGAGGGCGCTCTGCCATTTTTTTCTCTAGGTGAAAAATATATTTACTGACATAAACCAGAAGAAATTCAGGCGCAATTTTACAAGTTGTAACGATCCAATCATTACTAAAGCATGTCACCATGCAAGAAAGGCAAAAGCAAATGAATTTCAGTTGATGTGTAAACATTTCACTGTCATACATGTACGACATGTATGCGTGACAAATAAATCCTCTTAAATCCTCTTCAAGTTGTCATATTGGCATTTAAGGTGGAATGATTAATCCGTGGCGTAACTTGTGCATCGAACAACAACTTTAAAAGATGCATCTGAGCGGCACAGCCAAATTATCTCTTTTTTTCACTAGTAACATTAAACTTATGGCAAAGAATCGACATGAAAAGGCAGCAAAGCATCTTTTCGTTCCTGTTTCATGTTTTAAAATGCTACGGAAAATATTACGTCCAGCATCAAATATCTGCACAGATCATCAGTTCATTGGAGAATTTTCTCTCTGAGGTGACAGCATGAGGATGTGGGGGTTGCGGGTGGCAGACAGGCTGGGCTCACCCTCAAGCTGTGGCTCCTCCAAAGTCCAAAGACCTTGTGACTGTGATTTTTTACGCAAGCATTATTTAGTTAAACTGACATATTTGGAATTTGGAATCTACATGGTAACATTCTCGCACCAAAAAATACATATTAAACTTACTGAGGTGTTTTAGTAACAGTTCTATCACAATCTTTAAAAACAGATTTCTGCCTGCTTCCAGGAAACGAATGCAGCGTGTGTAACTCCACCCATCTGGACCCTTTTATGGGACCAACTAAAAAGGGTGACCAAAATAGGTACAGTACGGTTATTTGGTACCCTTCTGACAGTGGAAACGCAAATAACTGCACAGCGTACCGTACAAAATCAAACTGTAACGCTCAGTGGAAACCAGATTGAAAGGAGTGTAAACCAGAGAAAAAATTATGAGAGGGTCAGGGAGAAAAGAACTACTGGAAAAAAAACGAAAATTGTAGCATTTAAAAGAACTGTAAAAATAAAGTGGATAGGGGAAATAATCTTGGCTGCTGCATATTTTCTTCTTTTCATGCTTCTGCACAACCATAATTTCTTGAATGGATTGAGGGACTTACCCATAGCTGGTCATCGTGTCCCGGGGGGCTCTTTTTAATGAAAGCACCGTAGTAGGTGGCTATGTTTCTGTGATGGGAATACTTCTTCAGCATATTGATCTCCAGTTTAATTTCCTCCTCTTCATCCTAGACACAGAAATGAATACACACACGCAAACACACTTTAGAGAGGTAGAAAAACCGGACAATCTTTTCGGAAACATAATACAATCACTGTGTGGACATCAGACTTTAATCGTCATTTGGCCTTGAGCTACATCTCATTTCAGATTCAGATCAATTTATTTTCATACTTAGGGTCACCGCAAGGGTCAAGCTATGTGACAACGCCCCGGCGTCGTTTAATTCCAGCCTGACCAGACCAAATACATTTTGCTTCTAGGACTCAGCTATGTAACAATGCAGCAGGAGTCGTCTGTCTACTGGCAAATGATTCCTTTGTTTAGGGATTAATGATGCATGAGTGAGTTTCATTGTGTCTTGATGTGTACAGTAGCCATTACCAGTAATCTCTTGTAAAAAAGATTTTTAAAAAAACCCTGAACATGCATTAGATCGATGGCAAATCCCCTACAGATATACATTAGTGTCAGGCTGATATTATCTGCAATGGAGTTGAAATAGTCTGGCCTCACCACTTGCTGAAAACGCAGTAAATATCACGCATGCTGGGTGTAGGATCACTTAAAGAAGAGTAATAATGATGATAAAGCAGAGAGCCTGTAAATAAATAGTAAAGTGGAATGGGGAAATCAGAGGGTTTATCCAGAGTTTAAAAAAGCTAAATACCACTGCCAGAGGTAGCTTTGCTCTCTTGGAAATAGCTTTTAGTGAAAGTGAAAGAAGCAGACATGTCCATTATCATATCTTGATGTAAAAGGTCACAGCTAGCTGCAGTGCTAACTCCCTGCCTGCACCCAATAGCAAGTTGACAATGATTAACAGTGACACACTAATTGAACACATGCAGGGATCAAGCCGCAAGTGATTTGCTTTACAGTTACTGGGCTTCTCCTATAGAAATTACAGCGGGAGGAGGGGGACAGAAACTGAAGGTTGGGGGAGGCTGCACGGCATTATCACCGCAGATGAGCCTACAAATTGTGCCTCTTTATATTAAATGTGATTTAATTCAATTATCACGAGGATGCAGAGCATTAAAACGTAGCGGAATTAAGAGAAAGGGGATGCCATGTGCGCATAGTGCTCCACTGAGCTGTGTTTATGCATCATCTACAGTGAAATAGCAGTTGGCTGTCTATGCAGGCAGTCATGCCGCTGCTGCATGACTTGTTTAAGTTGACGTAAGCCTTTCTGTTGTGCGCAACCCCCCCCAACCCTCTCCCCCCCTCCATCCACCCCCTCTCTGCTGTGCAGCTGTTGGATTATCACACTAGCGACAGTGAAAGCCTCGCTGCCACATGTCAGGTGGTGAGGTGAGGTAAAGACGGAAACACACTGTGTGTGTCAGAGAGAGAAGGAAAGAGAGATGCAATGAGGAGTGGAGATTTATCAAATGACAGCGCCCAAAGATATCATTGAAGACAATGTGGCAATACACAATACACTAAATTATTTATGTACTCGTCTGTAGTGCTAAATCTCTTCCAGACTTTATAGAGGTAGTACGCAGCAGCTACACAACAACAAAGCCACTATCTGCCCAGTCACCTTGTCAGCTCTGAAATGAAGGATCAAAGGTTTAAATATACAATAAAATAGAGCCAAAGTACAAAAGGGAAGCATTTGTTAGCTCGAGGGTCATATGGCTGCACAGAGGAGGAGTGGAAAAGTGTTTGGGTTTGGGAATGTGAAGTAGCAATGAGAATGTGGGTCAGAGTGACACTGGACAGACCCGGACGGAGGAAGGGAGGGAGTGCATAATGGCCTCATAAGAAAACCATTTGAGTGTGATAAGGGTGCTTTCACACCTGGATCGTTTGGAGAAGTTGGTCTGTACCGAGGAGCCTTTCCCCCCTTAGCCCAATTTGTTCGCACCCAAAAGACGTGCAATTAAAAAGGATACAACAGAATGGGCTCTGGAAAAAGAGTTGTTCCGATACCGATACAAGTATCAGAAAAGGCTACTGATATCACCAAAAATGCTAGTATCATTATCAGAGTATGCCAGCCTGTGAACCTATTACATATCATGTTATTTATTAGCTGTTAAACAGTACTAAGCTACTTACCCATATCTCAGTTAGCTCTGACTGATGTTACATTCCTGGAACAAATTTTTCTTTCTTCGCCTTAAAACATTACTCAGGTAGTTGTGCTGTGCTGCCGCTGTCAATTTCTATTTTTAATAGTGGTGAAGAAGAGGGGAAAGAGCCGACCAAACGGGCAAAATGTCTGTGTTCAGCAATATATTTAAATGGAAAGTCAAAGGAGACGTGTAAGGAATCATCTTGTATGCGCTGGCATCATATCAGTACTATAAGTATTGTCCGATCCAAAAGTTTGGGTACCAGAATCTGTATCGGGAAGGAAAAAATAGTATTGGAACATTTCTATCTGGAACACTTTGCAAAACCAGTTTGTTTGCAAATGATATTCTTTTTTATGTATGCTTTACACAGCATCAGAGCTTAAAGGGAAGCTGGGTTGTACACTAGCACCTCTCAAAGTGCAGTCATTTCGCACCAATTACATCAATATCCACTACAACAATGCAAGTTTGTCATCATAATGGATTAACATAGTGTTTGATGCAAATTAAATCAGTCACAGTGACTTAAAATCACTGACAGAGATCGACTAGTAAGTCAGTTTATCGATTTTATCGAGTTTCGGGGTGAAGACAATACATGATGAATGATGTAAAGGTACATCTGGCTTAGGATAGCACATTTGCTACAGCGCAAGCTAGCGTAAAAGGCACACACCCAATGTTAGTCATTGTTATGTACAGTGTCTAAAACAGCTGAGCTCTGTTGCAATGTGCACGGCCGCCTTGAAGATGCAGACAGGTGACAAATCACAGGAAATGAACACAAATCATCTGAGTGGGGTGATGGGCAGCCATAAACCTTTAGAGCAGCTTTAATGCAGCTTGACACTGACTCTCAGACTGTAAAACATAATGCAAATAAATCCTTTTCACATAATTAAATCAATAAGCCATGTACGTGGCCAGAAACGTTCGTTAATTATGTTTCTTGACTCACATTTTCCCTTTAATTTGTTACCTTAAATACTAAATAATTGACTATTGCACTTGACAAGAAGTGACAAGCAGCAATCATTTCTCTTACATGGTAAAACCAGTTTAGTCTCAGTCAGCCCCTTCTCTACGTCACAAATAGTTACCAAGATAAGCATGGCTGCTTATAAGTTACTACATGTCTAGAAGGCACACCTACAGCAGTTTCCGGTCACACAGAACAGAAAACTGTTGAGTAATATTCTGCATACCTGTTACACATGATAAAAGTGTGTCGGTCTGACTCATCATGACGTAGGCTTATGTGAGGAGTGGCAGCAGGCAAGTTGGGACACAGGGATTTTTGCTGATTGCCAGAAGCTTCTTTCAACCTCCTCAGGGTTTCGTTGATTAAAGTGCCAGTCAGTACGTTTACATGCACAGTTAAGTGGAGCTACGGTTAGAGCTCCAGGCTATTTAATTGGACTACTGTTCTTGTCCCAGTATACATGAGGGAGAATCGATTTATTGTTCGACTCCGCTACGGTAGGCAGTGATATGCCCCGTTCAGCTGGTTGCTATTTGACCTTCTTCCGGTTAGCCAAGGAAGCTACAAACAAGTTAGCCAGCGGCTAGCAAAATCCATGTCAAATGGTGAAAACATTTCCAACTTTACAGTGCTGTACACTTCAAATAACGCTTTACTTTTGGTAATAATTTGATGTGCTTAGGGGATTTTTGTTTTCTTACTGGCTTTCTTCTGCAAATTCATGCTGTTCGAGTTCAGATCAAAGATATCGCGGGGACTATCGATCGTGCCAAGATTGCTTAGGTCAGTCCAGGTCTGGTTGAGGCACGTGCAGGAGTACTTCGACTTCCAATCACGTTATCTGGGTGTGTAAGCCCGGGCCGACCAATATAGGATTTTGCCGATGCTGATATTAGGGAGTAAGAAAATTTCAATATCTGATATATTGGTCAATATTCTATATATAATATTTTGAATGTGGTTATCAAATACCTATGGCAAAGATACCTAACGAAGGAGGGAT
>JAQFJA010000017.1:9346733-9358569 GCA_029874485.1 Naso brachycentron
GGAAATGCCACTCCATTGGTCTGTTGAGCAGGTGGAGGGGCTGGGGGAGGAGGAAAGAAAGCAGGTGGGGCAGCTGGGCTTGGAGGTCCTAGTTTTAAGACAGCCATGGCTGACCCGGGGGTGGGCATGGATGGTGGAGGGGGAGGAGGTGGTGGAGGGGGAGGCGGGACATTAGTCCTTGCCGCAATGTGATTCACATTGGGTTTGACCTGCGCTGCAGGTGGTGTCGGAGCGGGGGGAAGAACCTGCTGAGCTGTTGCATGGAGGTGAAGGGGCAACTTGTGGTGATTGGCGGCCTGGGAGGCCTTCTGGTTCTGCAGCCTGGTGATGGTGCTGTACTTGTACATGGTGGGAGCCGGCGAGTGGTGTGACACCATCTGAACTGGGGGTGGGGGAGGAGGGGGAGGCGGCGGAGGTGGAGGGGGTGGAGGAGCCACCTCTTGCTGCTGCGGGGGCATGTGGTTGTGGTTACTGCTGGCCTGTAGCTGCTGTGGCTGCTGTTGGGGGGACTGCGGTGTTTGTGGAGGGCGCTGAGGCAGCTGATGCGGAGGCTGTGGCGCCACTTGAGGAGACTGAGACACGGGATGTGGATGCTGGTGTTGTGGCTGGGTTGGTGTCTGGGGGTGTGATGATGGCTGCTGAGGCTGTGGTTGGTGCTGCTGCTGGGGTTGGAGCTGAGGCTGCTGCACCTGAGGCTGGGGAGGGGGCGTCATAGCTGGGTGATCAACTGAATGCTGACTGTGATGCCGGTGACTGTGGGAGGCATGCGGCAGGGTGGCGCCTCTGGATGCCTCCATTTTCATCTGCTAGTGAGAGAGCATGTGTTAGTTAAGTGAAGTGACATATTCCGAAACAAAGAGCAGCTTCAACAGGTAACTCTAAATCTGACTTTTGTTTTTGAAAGAAAACCATACCTTGGTGCTTTCCTCGATCTGGGTACCTCTCTTCCAGGCCTCGGAGAAAATGGAGCTCACCACACTCTGGGACCGGCCATGAGAAGAGCCTGTGTCCACCCCACTGTCTGAATGGCCTGAATGATTCGACTGAGACTCTGTAAGTGCAAACAAACAACAGAAAGGCTTTCTCAGATACAATTATTTTCAATACAAACAAAGGCTAACGTCAGATACATCTCACCCCCAGAACCCTCGTGTTGTGTCGAATTGTGGTTCCCCCTAGACCCACCTGATCTTGACAATGACACAGGAATAGACACAACATACTGTGTAAACTGGCAGTACGTAAGGCCTGTGAAAGCTGCGACTAAGCTAATGCTAACGCTAGTGCAGGTCAATGGATTTCTCAATAGCCACTAAAAAAAAAAAACCCTTTAAAAACTCCACAGCGCAGCCGAAGCAAGTCCAATATGACGACAGTCTATGGAGGTGAATTCGAGTGTTCGTAGCTTAATTTAATAAGCCAAACTACGGATGAATTTCTTTCATTTTTGACTCTGGTTGCATTAAAGATACACTTAGCAGCAACAGGAAATACATTCAGCAGCTCCTATGGTATGTCATTACAAAGTTATACCGCCAACGACAGGCCTGGCATGTATACTACACAGATTTTTTTTGCACAGAGGAAAGACTTATTAGTTTATGGCAGAGCTGCTCTTGTCTAATCCCGCTGAATCTCCTACTCTCTTGTCTAATTAGTAGATTAGTAACAGCTGTGTTGTCAGCGTTGCATTTTAGTGAACCAAACAGGTTGTTGTGACTAAGAGAGCGAGCTACAGAGCTGCTTGCAGCTGAAAAGATGGCTGAATGTAAATAATTGTGAACTGAATGCTTTATTTTACATCTCTTATATTGATGGGTATAAGACACTGAACTAACCAGGTATGCTGGCGGAACTGGAGCCTGATCGGATGCTGGAGGTAGAGAGAGAGGACCAATCGTAGGCTGCCTCTGTCCTCTTCATAGCATCTTGGTAGTTCACATACAGTTGTTTCCCATACTACACACAAACACAAACATTAGAAAAAAAACAGTGACATGGAATAAATTAGCAAAGATCCCTTAGAAGTGCAACAAAGAAATATTTTTGGCTTTTTTGCAGACTAAACAAACAAGAGCAGAGACTCAGATAAGACGCACCTTGGCGATGCGGATTCCGTTCACCCATTGGTGCAGGGTTCTGACATCATCACAGCACAAATACTTGATGTACTGGGACTTCTTCTGGATTTGTGGATGCTGCAAAAAGAAATATACATGTATTTTACCATCCACCAATGCCTTCAAAATCCACTCGAATATAGGTCAAAGTATTTATGCTTTATAAGGAGCTACAAGTTTTAAAAGCATCTTCTGTCCATTTACAAGACAATTTCTTCATTTTTACATAATTATATGTCACTTATAAATTGGCAATCTTTAAAGTAAACAATTCTAATTGACATGATTGGACGCACTTTGTGGAGCGCTTTTAATATTTGGTATTATCTAATGGAAGTCATTAAGTCAGTGAAGGAATTAAAGATGCTTGTCTGCTCCAATATTACAAGTCTCTAAGGACCATTAGAAGAATTTCACATGTTCACAGTTGCTGTTTTAAATCCCTACACAAGGCGAGAAATTCACACTCTGTCAGGGTGTGTGCTAAGGTAGTACATTCAGTCTCTGTTGTTGTGAATACTTTTCCGCAACATGTAAAGACTGGAAGATTTTAAAGGATCATACCAGCGTTACTACATGTCATTGTCCTTTGTCAACATCAGCCACACAGGTGACATACACTCCACCCATTTTTCCCAAAGTAGTTTTGTCCATATTTAATAAACGTTTACTTTAAGTATAATGACCATTATTATGAGTAGTATTACTATTTATTAAATATTTATTCAACCCAACCGGTGCTGTTAGATCACCGCCCACCTTGAGTCGTAAGTCTGTTTTGAGTTTTCTGTTTTTCTGTGCCACTGTTGCCAAGTGCTTGCTCATGGGGGAACTGCTTTCAATTGCTGGGTCCAAAAAACATAATATATTTTAAATATAGAGTGTGGTCTTAACCAACTCTATATGTGAAGTGTCTTGAGACAACTTTGTTGTGATTTGACGCCATATAAACAAAACTGACTTGATTTGTTTACGATAATATTCCAGCTAGGAAGGCAGCACTTGTATGGAACTATTTTTCCAGGCGTAATAACATTTTTCTCAGGCTTTTCTCTCAATTTTTGACCAAATACTTGCAGACATTCTCTTTAGAAGGGTGAATTACCTATACCTGGCAACTTCCACGTGTCCTTTAGTGATTCTATATGCTGTTTCAACATGAATGACAGTGAATGGGGTTTAAAAATGTCGTCTGAGATCTACTGAAGTGAACACGTGGTTGAATTTTAACAACATTTGAAGAAAAGAGGGGTGATCTCTGCTGATGATGAGAAGTCAAAAACAGACTGGTATGGTCCTTTAAGTCAAAGAAAACCAAATTTCTCCACCCTGTGGAAAATATAGGAGTGGGGCTTCACCTTCAGGGCCAGGCAGTAGTCAGTAGGAGCCTTGTATTTGCTGCGATAGTCCTGCCCGTAATACACGTTAACATGGTCCAACTGCAGGAAGCACACCAGATCCCTGGATGCCTGCAGAGAGGGAGACAGAGGAGGATGGAGAGATGCATGGGAGACCTCAAAAAAGGAGCAGACTGGGTGATCTCGCGTGCTTGTCCATGATGCCTAAATAACTGGAGGCATGAAGTTTCCCCTACAGGTACATCTAACAGACTAGATTTACAGTCTAAATTTCATATTAATGATCTAAATGTATTTTTGAAGTACATGCAGTTTTTGTGCTTGAGTGAAGTTGCTTTTAATTGACTTTAAATAATTATGAGAGTCTAAGTCCCACTGTAGTTCAAATCTAGAGTGTGCACGTGTATAAGAGGATGATTATACAGATCTAAATTAAATGTATAATGCTTTTTTCAATGTCAGAGCTGGCACTATAATGTATTGAAGGACTATGTAGCTCAAGCTCAGACAAGTTAGCAGAATTTCAATGAGGCCAGAAAAAAGCAGCTACTGAATACTGATGTGGTATCACTGAAGACTGTGCGAGGAGTGTTAGAGTCTGGAAATGACTTTGGAGGATGATATAGTGCTAAAAATAGAGCACATGTGCACAACAAAATCTTCTCTGGTTGTGTTCAAAGCGATCGAGCACTAAACAGGAAATACCACAGGGCAGACGGCATGATTCTGGTTCTCATAACCTCTACCCACATTTCTGCTCCCTATCTTCGTGACTGTCATGACTGATGTGCCTGACTGACCTTGGCTTTGCCTTTGGGGACGTAGTAGATTCCAGAAGCCCGGAGGAGGAAGTAGCGTTTCTTCCATGACTTCTTCCCATCCTCCTTCAGCCACAGGATGCCCTCAATCTCTGGAACGGACACCGAGCCGCCACAGAAGCACTCCTGATAGATGATAGACGCGCACATGCACAGAATTCAACTTTAAAGCTTATCTTGTGCGTCATGATTTGCAGGCATGAAAGTAAACTCAGTAGAATGCATAATCTCACCTCTAATAGAGCCTCTTTGTTCCTGTCAGCCATCTCAGAAGTCTCCTTCCGTCCCAACAAATAGTTCTGAAGATGATTGAGAGAAACAGTGGAGTAAATTGTGCGGAGGGAGAGGATGAAGGGGCTCACCTCATCTTAAATAAATTATTCACCTTTACTCGCCTTAGAGCTTTGACCTACTTCCAACTCTCCTACACAAACACACTCCCTTGTTCACTCTCTAGGCTGTGTAGGCGCTGAGCATGCATAAACAATGTGTTTGTGTGTATAGCATATGCTTAAGCATTTATACAGTGAACGCGTATCGGCTATAGAGGGTAGTGAGAAGATGATCCGTCCTCGCTTCGCCGTAAATGTGTGCTGGAGTGTAACGGACAGTCACCTGAGGGTTCTTGAAGAGAGCGTATTTCTCAATGCGCTCAATGAACATAAGCTTGTTGTGGCTGTCTCGGGTCCAGTTTAATAGATTCTCCACCAGGTTCTCATGATCTTCAAATATACGCTCTAGGAGAAAGAAAGAGGAGAAGAGGGAGTAATTAAGATAAGATGCAAGATTTGCATTTTTAAATTTTTTTTTTTTTGCAGACCTGCACATGTGCACTTCCCTCCAGAGGCCTGAACTATGACGTGACTTCAACATGCCCTGAATGTCTTTGCATTACCCGGCTTCACTAAACCTAACAAAAGAGATCCAGCTAAGCAGTCACCGAAGCTGGTTATAAACTTGATAAATTAAGTGCGTTCACATAAAAGAGGTGGTGTTTGCAGTGTGTGACCAATCACAAATATGGATTAGCAGTCTAGTGGCAGCAGAGCGGCATGTTTTTAGTAAGAGGAGCAAACTAATACATAATACAGACGAAAAACAACGCAATTGCAGCTGTCAGGTGCAGAAAGAAGGTCCTGGTTTGCATATTCTGGGTTTCCTCCGGGTGCTCCGGTTTCCCCCCACCATCAAAAACATGCATGTTAGGCACAGTAGGTCCAAACAGGTTTCAGGGTGATTAAAAATAAATCTACAATATAATTCAAAGCAGTTAGTAGGTTTAAGTTTGATACCTTAAAAAAAATTGTTTTGCCTAAGTTCGCACGGATTTGGACCCGATCACAGGCATAGCAACTACATAAAAATAACAGTCTTTTCTCTGAAGGTCTCGTTTGCTGTTACAGGACATTTACAATCATCAGAGAAACCATGAGACTGTTTCATAAATACTTAAAAGTTCCTTGTAGTCACTTTAAGCCCAAAAAGGAAAACGCTTTAGTGCTTCCTTCATTCTCTACAGCAAACAGTTTAAGACACTGACATAGATAATTCATTTTTATAAAACCCATCAGATAAATTTAAAGAGGTTTGTCGGTCTGTGAACATTCCTTCCCTCCTCAGAGACTCTCTCACAATCCGCACTCTGCGCTCAACGGGATCTTTTATGAATGGTGATGTCATTTTCCAAGAGAACTGACTGATCTGATTGGTCAGTGGGCGGTGCTTTTATACCTGTTGATCTCTTATCTCAAACATAACCTGCTCCGGAGCAGGTTAGGCGTTCAGAGTAAGTTACTGCAGTGATACAGCCATGTAAAAATCAACCTTCATAGGACTGAAACCCAGAGTTAAACCTGAAGTTACATCGCTAAGCATAATTCCTGCTTCGTAGTACAGGCCAAAGGGAATTTCTGGCTTTTGGGGTGGGGCAGAAGCTTTAAATGCAAGTCTTGACAGTAAGTCTGAAGTCACAAACAGGGACTATTCTTAGATCACAGATAATTATAACAGTGTATGTTTGTCGCCCACATTGTTTACATTGCCTCTACCACCATCTGTAACCCCCCCATGTGCCACCGGTGCAAACCATAAACAGTGTTTATTTCAAACAGGTGTGGTGAGACTATCCGCAGCTGCTCCCTTACCCATCTGAAGCTCAGTGATGGTTTCCACAAGAGACCAGTCAGGGCTGTAGCCACAGTGGGACTTATCCAGCAGGCTGTCCAGCACCTGCCTGACTGTCTGCCGCTCGTCTACCATCATCGTCTTTGAGCTCTCATCTGACATGTGGACCCTGATGACCAGCTGAGGAAGAGGAAGGAGAAACACCACTTAAATCACTATTCTCTCATTAAAGGATATCAGAGAATTTCATTATTTGAAGTTAGCATTTTTATTAAAGCTACAGTTGGCAATTTTGGATAGCTATAAAAAAAATTGTATTCTATTTAGGAAAAAATGTCCTAATACCCATAGACAGCTCTTAGTAAGTGATGTGGTCTGAGAGTATCGCGAGATCTCTGTGTTTTCCCATCACGTCTCTGTATTCAGGATTGGTAAAAATTACATTGCTCCCGTTCTACTGGCCCAGTCAGTGACACACACTGTACTCTCTGTCCTGATTGGCTGGTCCACCCTGTGCTTCTTAGTGACAGGTGATGAGTTAATTAACTGTTTGAGCAATGACAAACGTAATAAAATGCTAGCCGGAGTAAACAGCCGTAGCTAAGTTGTTTCTAACTAGTCTCACACTACAGCTAACGTTAGCTTGCTAGCCCGTTAGCAGAAGTTATCTCCTTCAATTACACAAATTTTAGACTTTAAATCAAATTTAAAATCAAGCATTTTTATGACAGGTTTAATTTATGTTTTTTTAACAATTTAAGGATTCCAACTATGTATTCATGCTCACTACAGTTTATATGCTGTACTGCCCATCATATTGGGAACCTATGAAAAAAGCAAAAGATATTATTGGCATTTCAAAGCTAATTTTTTAGTAATAATTAACCTAGCTAGCAATTCTTAGTGACCTTTTACTTAAAGGACCACTATAGTGTTCCTACATGTCATTGTCCTTTGACCTTTTGATTGGCCACATAGGTTACATAAACCCCACAATTTTTTTTCCAAAATAGCTTCATCTATGATATCGTTTCTGATTGCATTTTGTCTTTTTTCAATAAACCTTACAGAGAGTAGCTGAAAGCGTGACAACGTTAGTTAACAAGAACGTCCGTGTCAAAATCCCTCCTCACGCTAATATTTGGTCTAGGAAGGCAGCACTTGTAAGGAACTATTTTTCCAAGTGTAATAACTTGTGTCCCAACGGTTTCTGGCTCCCCTGTCTCTCTGCTAAGTGATTTTACTTTAGTGATTTTACCAAATAAATGCAGACCATCTCATTAGAAGGGTGAATTACATATATCTAGCAACTTTTATGTGTCCTATAGTGTTTCTATGACCTGTTTCAACGTGAATGGCAGTTAATGGGGTTTAAAAATGCAGTCTGAAATCTACTAAAGTAAACACATGGTTCAATTTTAACAACATCATCATCAACATTTGCAGAAGACGGATGATCTTTGCTTATGGTGAGAAGACAAAAATAACTGGCACGGTCCTTTAAAATTATCACCGGACTGCATTACTATTCATTCATCATTTTAAAATTTTTAAAATATTAACAGCACCATGTTGTTACTCAGCAATTCGTAGCTTGGAACAGGAATCTCTGAGGACAAACTGGTGATTATCATCATCTTGCTTTACTTTGCAGGAAGCATGACCAAAGGAACAATAACCTTCCAAAAGTTCCCGTAACTCCCTGAAGGCCACTGGGTTATGATTTTCATGCAACATTTTGCAATAAATTAGCTTTTTATGTACATATTTCAAGGCACTGAATCTTTTTGGGTATAGCTTCAGTAGACTGAAAGGATGACATCTGATCAAGTGCTCACAGGTCTTGTTTCAAATTTCTTAAACTATTTATAGGGTCACCACAGTCACAATGCCACATATACAGAGACTAAACACTAAAACCCAATAATCTGGCTAAAGTTTTGCATCCATAGGCAACCAAAAGTCCCCCATAACAAGTGAGCTTAAACTAAGCTGGATGAGACAAACACACACGTGCCAAATCCAGCCTCGCACAATCGCAACCTACATAAGGCTTGTCATGTTGTGGAAGCAAATAAAGCCCTCAATTCCTTGACCTCCTGTTTGTTCCCTCCCACTGGGGCTCTGACGTCCAATCAGTCTGTGGGTGCAGTTGGTTTAACAGAGGCTCAGACCAATGAGAAAGCTGGGGGAGCTGTGAGACTTAGACATGGGGAGTCTGACCTACATTTCTCACAGGGGAGACCCCCTCAAACCCCCTAGTCTGGAAGAAGAAGAAGTTTAATCATCCCCTAAAAATCCCACTGCTTCAAGTTCAACCAGATACATTTCTGAACCTTCTATCTAAAGGCAATCAAACCAGCTTCAATGTCTAAAATCCAATAAAAAGAGAGAATTATTAGGCATATAATAATTCAGCACATCACAGCATTTTGCAAAGCTGACCAATGTTTTTATGTGCTGGCTGTACCAGTTCTCTTTATCTTGTCATACTTCCCAAAAAGAAGTCTAGCCCTGTCTGCTCAAACACTATTGGGTCTCATCTATTCATTGGGTATTACAGGCCACCATTCTGTTGCTTTCATTCATAGACACAGTTTATTCACTGGTGGAAACACTGGTTAAAAATGGCCTGCCTGTGGAGCACCATGCCGACTTCCCAATGGAGACACACACACACGCCTTGGCTTTCAATGGAGCATGGCGCCGCAGTCATTCTCCGAAAAATCAGCGCTCTTTTTGTGGACTGGTGTAAATAAGATGTTTTGTGGAGAACGCGTCCGCATTGTCTTGCAGCATCCTCCTTCCGAAGCCTCTTTCTGATTTCTCGCACCCTCCCCGGCAGAAACACACACATAATCAAACACTGCAATGACCTATTTTCTCCGCGCCTCACTGCCTCGCTGTGAATGAAGTTCACAAAGAAATGCAGCGTGCAGCCAATATGACAAGACAGCGATTATTACGAGTCACAATGGTCTTTTAAAGGAGAAACTGAGTCGATGAGTAAGGGAGTGTGTGCACAAAAGGAAAGAGGTGGTCCTACCTTTTTGACTTGCGCTTCCTTGATTTTTTCCAAGGCGACTCGGATCCTCTCCGCCTTGAGTTTGGCAGCTTGCTCCTCCTAGAAGGACACACAGAAGAATGGTTACCACAGTCATTATGCACATGTAACATCACAGAAAACCCTGACAAAACCAGAAAGCGCTATCACAGCCTTGCCTCATCCTCTTCACTCATGTCTTTCATTCTTCTCTGGCAGGAATAAGACATCATGCACACACACACAACTTCATTAAATAGTAAGCAGCCTTCAGAACCATTTAAATGCAGAAGCCTCTGGCAGGATGGCGCATGGTGTCATGTGCAAAAACCAGATCCAATCCTTCCACGCTTTGGGTTGCTTACCTGCCCCCTCCAACAAGACGCCATCACCTCCATTCCGCAGGTTGTGTGCGTTTCCACGTGTGTAAAGTGGGTGCGCTTTGTCACTTGTGTGAATATTCGATCAAACACAAATAAGTGCCTAGATGCTAAACCGCTTTATTGTGACATCTCTCCGGCGTTCCCTCAAATATGGCGCTCCATTCCCCGTCTATGGATCCATATTGGATTCATATGGAGCTGCGGCCGCTTTCTTTGATCTCGCTGTACAGCAGAAGGGAAACAATGGTAGAAGCTCCCGAAGGGCGAGAAGCTGCAGTTGAGTGTAGGGTGAGTTCAGAGAGCCTTCCAATCAAGGATGTAATGATCTCGAGCAAAGAAGAGATCTCAAGGGCAAAAACGCAAAAAATGTCCAGGTAGGTCCATAATTCAAGACAAAAACTGCTTTTTTCTGAGTTGTCTTTCAATATCAAGCTTGCCACCTCCCACAGTGTGAAACAAAAGTTATCCTACAACGATCATCAGTGGGTGAAATCCACATCTTCCGCCACTCACGGTGACAGCAGGTAAGCTAGCCGAGACTGTGCTGAGCAGACACTCTGTGACAGCGCAGGTTCACGGGCTCGCAGACATGTGCGCCCGAGATGAACACAACTTGACTTAAACCCCGAGTGAGACAGTGGGTGGAAAGCCCCTCCCCCCCTCTCCTCCTGCCTCCCACCCCCCCGCTCTCTCTCTCTCTCTCTCCATCACTCTCTTCATACATCAGATGCGAGGGTTTGGGAGCGTGCCCAATTGATGGAGCATAATCCCCCACCAAAATAGTAGAATGAGGGCGTGAGCCAACCAGCGAACCCCCACTGCAAGACCCCTCCGCCCTTTAGCCAATCAGGGTGCGGCGGGGGACCGTGACCGACACTAGACCCCGGAGCTAAACTACAGTGACAAGGACAGGGATTGGAGAGTGGAATTTGGGTGAATGAAAAGCTGAGGTGGTGAATATTTGAAGTCATGTGAGTGTACACACAAGCAGAGGGGGTGCGGGGTATTAACAAGCGCTCCCCAAGCCTCTTATCTCAAGAACCCCCCTCCCCTGGACTCCTTGACCCAGTCTACCTTTTCCACATGACCAGCTCTGAGGCACATGCACATTAATGCAATAAAGCCAACATTCTGTTTGGTCGACACATAGCGGCAGGCTTTTAGTCAGCCGAGAGAGAGTGTGTGCGAGCAACAGTGAGGGGAGAGGTCACGGGGGTTGTCCAGATTACAGTCCAGAGTCAATCTAAGTCACACTGTAGGTTTAGCCCCATAATGTCAGTGTAGCTGCACACATCTCCCCTCTATTCTCCATTATTTCCTCTCCATATCACACCCACACCCTGCTTTTTATCAGACATTAGTCTGATTCCTATTCCACAGGCGTTTTCCTCTCCACTTTCACACCGAGCCACACCAGAGCCAATGTTAAAAGGCTCTTGCCTAGCCGGAAAATAAATATATAAATAAATAAATAAAGCTTCGCAGCCTTTCCCTTTGATGTCTCACCACTCTCTCTCTCCCCTCGCTTGTTCCTAAACATCCCGCGTTCATTCAGGATTCTGCTTTGCGAGCAAGGAGCGAGAGAAATTGTGGGTCCGGGCGATCGAGGCTCCCTCTCTCCCGTTCTCTGGTTAACAGTGTAACACTAACACATAAACTCCCTCACAGCCTGCACGCCGCGGGCGATCTATCCTCTTCCCCTTTTAAAAAAAAACACTTAATGCTCCCCGCACAGCGCACACACTGACAGACTGAGAGTTGATGCGCCAGAAACCAATAGCCGCAAACGTTGAATTCATTCCATTGTTTTATAAGGCAAAAAGAAAAAGTAAGAAACTGCCCCCCTTCAAAGATTTTGGCTGCATTATTTGAGCGAAGCTGATTTATGTGGATATTACTGTGAGTGTCAGCCAGCTTCACTGTGGGCCTTCATTGTATTCAAATAAATTGAGTTAACTTTAGAATTTTGGACAGAAATCTACAATTCAAT
>JAQFJA010000017.1:9432164-9442565 GCA_029874485.1 Naso brachycentron
TAATCTGGGTCTAAAAATAACACAATATAGTAAATAAACAAGACACAGTCACACAGGACCGTTTAGAGTTGTTTGAACTGACTTTAGGTGGAGGCAGGCTAACACTTCCCATTGACTACCAGTATTTGAGCTAAGCTAATTAGCAGTCTCTTCCTTGTTACTGCACAGTTGAAAAAATGGGATCTATCTTTTTGTCTGGAACTCGGGAGGGAGGTAAATAAAAGGAAAAAACGAGCCATTCACAAATGTATTGTTATCATCGTCTGCTGAGAGGAAGCAGGAAACCCCTGTGACGGGTGTGTCAATGGGATAAAATAGCAGCATGCTATTGACAAGACTTTTTTTTTTAAATAGTGCATTAATCACGGCCTGCATTCATGCTGACAGCTGTAGTACATAATCAAAAACAGTGCAAACACAAATATATCTCAATAAGTAAATGCAAACCTCAGGGAGTCAGAGGTGACAAGAAATTCCAATTCTAATCAGATTAACATTCATCTCAGTGTTTTGTATCTTTGGCTTAAATCAATCATGCTCAATCTGATGACTTTTTAAAATTGATAGCAGAGTCATTCAGACTAACTGCTGGTTCAAACAAGCACCAGACTCGAGGAATCTCAAATACCTTTGGAAAGCATTCAGACTTGCTGAGCTAACTAGCATCCTGTCAAATTGAACTACACTTCTAATAGCAAACCAAACAAAGCATTCAGAAGTCAAGGAGACATTAGGAAGAGGACGAGCTTTAAAAAGCAAAAGAGGAGGAAGAAAAACACAGAAGCTGGACGCCAGCTGTCTGGAGTTACTTACATGCAGCCATGTCATTGGGTAAGAGACAGCATGAAATATGGACAAAGGGTGGGAGCGGAAGGGTTAATAAAGGACACCATAAAAGAAGACACATTGAACAAAAAAACCACCATAACAAAAAAATTGTCAACATCAAAAGCTGTTAATCGCAGCACTGTTAGTTACTGAAAAAAGAGGCAAACCGAGACGGCAGTAGGAGAGGTCTGTCAGAGGGAAAATGTAACAGGCGTGCAGAAGTTACACAAACCAGATGTTACAGAGGAGCAACAGTGGGATCATTTATCAGACATGGCATTAGCATAAAACATCTTTTAAAATAGTACAAACCCTAAGATTTTGATCCAAATTTAACATGTTTTGCTTCACATAACAAGTCTGACACAAATTTCAACTTCAATTGAAATTTTTAAGTGGATTTCTTCTAATCTTACTACACAGGAGTACTTCCTGTTTGTTCTGAATTACATACTTTGCATTAAGAAGCTCTTAGCAGAACTATAACCTTATCTTAGCTGAGCTTGGCTGCACTGTTCTCTTACCTGCGTTGTGCTTGGCCAGGTATTTGTCCTTGTACTGCTTCTTCTTCTTGCCGAACCAGGTACAACTGGCCTGCTGTTCCTGTTTGGTCTTCTCCATGGCTATACACGCCACACGCCTGAAAAAAAAACACACGTACTGTTCATTCAGAAAGCCTCGTCTGCCTTCCAGTAATTATGTGGTTTTTACATTATAAAAGCCAAAGAACTCTACGTACAGGCAAGAAATTATTTTTCTCTTTATGCTATTTATACACACATATATACAAAGACAAGCATGACTGCTGCAGCTTATTTAGACACTAGTACATGTCTGTATAAAGTAGTATATGAGTACTACATCTGTCACATTTCACTGAAGCACCAGGTTCAAATCCAGGCATTACAATGTTTTCTCAGCCATTATTATGAGGTGTTGTAAAGAAAGTAACACAGACATGCTGACAGAGAGCTTTGACTTACTACAAGAGTGTTTAAAAAAAGAACATTTTCTAACTGTCCTGAAATTGTAACTTAAAGCACCAATATGCAACTTTTGTACAACTTCAAAATGTAGAAAAATAGTGTGTGGGGTTGTTAAATGAGCTATATATAAACTAGATTTCGGGAAACATATTTTGCTATGTTAAGAACTAGTGGCGTGTTGACGTCTTAAATGGAAAGTGACATCACACATCCTCTGTGTGTGTTATTATTAAGCATCTCAGTTTCTTTGTTTCGGTAGCCATGACCACCGCATGTTCATGTTAACCTCCTCTCACTGAAATCACTGACCCCGCCCCCTTTTAAAATGCCACAGCGAGTGAGGAGCAGTCAAACAGAGTTTTATATTTAACCCAGGCCTGGCTAACTTTAAAGACAGGCGAGTGGGAAGGCTAACGACACAAGCTGTTAGATAATCACATAAATGATTTTACATTGTGCTGTCACTGAAATTTTGACACAACACTCAGCGGAAAGAGACAATTAGACGTTTTTCCACTATGTTGTGTTGTACTTTAGGCTGCCTGGCAGTTAGCTTTGTAAGCACTGAATGGCTACGCATAGCTGCGGCTACATTTAAAGCAATCCTACTAAAAATGGAAAGGTCTTTCCTTTGCGTCTTCAAAATGTGTCCGTGTTTAAACAAACACCTGAAAGCGCCGTAGTGTGCATGCCAGGCTGGTAACCGGCAGTGTAAATTTGTTATGGCATACGTCAGAGCTGCTGAAGTTTTTAACTTCTCGTTGCGGTCAAACTCTAAGCAGCCACAAGTTGAAGAAATTCAGCCGTAGTTTGACTTCTAAAATTATGCTATGACCACTTCAATTCACCTCAGTAGACTGTCGTCATATTTAACTTGCTTTGGGTGCGCTGCGGAGGGTTTAGAGTTTGGTACTGACTAGAGAGGAGCGCACTGATTTGCACTAGCATTGGTTTCAAAAGATTCCACTCTGGAATCTGGTTTCAAATGTTTGCGGTTTCTGGGGCGCAGGCATGATGTTGTCATGTAAAAGGACGGCCAAACCGCAACAGAAGTGTTTGATGCCAGAACTTGGGCCGTGTCAGCTGCGCCCCCGCCTCAGGACGGCACCGCACAGAGCGGTAGAGAGATGCCTACTACAGGCTCCTATTCATCCCTACATGTAGTGATCACCACACAACAGCACTTGCCTGGTCACTAAGGTTCTCATCTGTCCCATCTGATTATTTCTTTTATTTTAATACTTTGTAGTTTTTAATAGAGGGATTTTCAGACCACCTGAGCCTGAAAACTCCTCTTAAAGCAAACATGGCATTGGCATTGAGCAGAGTTGTTGAGAACAGGAGGCGGGTGGAGTGCCAGGGTAAAGGAGAGGTTTGGCTGACACACAGGTTTTGTTTTGGTGTAAAGCTGATACTCAACTGTGACCACTAGTGAATCCATTTCTAAAACTGGACATTATAACCAACACAAAGGACAGATTTATGAAAGAAGGGTTGTATTAGACTTACTAAGCTATAGAAATGCATACCAAATAAATAAAGAACTGTGAAAATACTACAGATTTGTGTTTTGTTGTCTGCAGGGTGTTCTTACCACTCCTGAAGCTCAGGTGAGGGGATGAGGCCCGCGGTGCCGTTCTTGGTGTTCTCCAGCTTTCCCTGCCACCAGTTGTGGTCGTCCTTGGAGATAATCTGAATGATGTCACCCACTCGGAAGCGAATGCCTGCCTCCTTACATGGAATTAGGTCGTCTTTCGCCGGATCATACTCAAACTGAGCACGTACATAAATCTGAAAGGGCAAAACAGTCAGACACAAAATTTGTTAAGTGCTGACAAAGTGGGAAAAATATTAGGATTGCGATCACAGGAGAATACATGGCAAAAAAAAAAAAAAAAGACGGGCCAAGCTGCCCATATGAAAGGAGTCTGGCTGCTAAATAGTTAAGAAGTTAGAAATGCAGCGCTGACGTTTGTCAATAAAGAGACAGCAGAGGGAAAATCAAGAGTGTAGCGTAAAAGCTGAAGCGGGAAAAGGCACAGACATTTAGATAAATGAACAGCAGGACAAAATGGCCGCACAAAGCACTTCACCACATCTCCGCCTGTGGGCGAATCCGCATAATCAACGGCTTATGCACATACATACACTTTTTTTTTGGTTGCGTTTTATGTCTACTGACAAACCAGGTATGAAGACTAAGCCTTGATAGCTAGCATGGTATCTAGACACCACTACGATGAGGAACCGAACTTTGCGATGGGTGTGGGAGGAGTTGGGATCTACTTCTACGAAGGGTCCACTTGAGACATCTTACCTTGATGGACAATTTGTCCTTGATAGCAGATCTGGAGATCTATGGGGTTGAAAGCATCACACACACACTTACACATATATCATGCAGTAGAAAACGTTGAGGGGGGTATAAACAAAGAAGGGGCGACGAAGGACCCACAATTGGATGCTGAGTCTAATCTATAACAGTGTTTGTACTGCATTTTGTGTGAGTGTGTGTGTGACCTCAGAGCATGATAAACACGTCACGAAACAGACAAAAATGGACGAAATCAACAAATAAAAAAATGCATTTGGGAGGACGTTGTGGTCAAGACAAATCAGGGTTCCGAACATTTTCCATTTCTTGTCAAATTATCCTATAGACTCAATTTCCTCTCAGTAAAACTAGCAGTGAAACACTCCTGTAAACAAGGCTATATTAACCAACAATGTAATATTTTTACGTTTTCCCCTCAAACATCTGCTCATTTTTCACAACTGTGCAGGAATCCTTTCCAATGTTCAACAGAAGCCAAAGCAGACTAGAGTTGAAGGAGAAGTTTGGGTTTTTTTGCACAATAAACAGTATCATAGGGGTCATTTCCATCACATACAATGTTCTACAGCATTGTAATGATGAACAGTACAGTCCAGAGAGCCGGAGCTCATTGCTGACATCAGCGCCAACCATGGAGGTAAAGGGAGCACTCACCGAATTCGTCAAAAAACACAATAAGCACTCGTTTTAAAGACGAAAAACTCATCAAATGTTTAGTGGTGTCCTCTCATGTTCCAACACTATGACAGGAATGTAAACAAGGGCATATAATAGAGATGGGCATGATTAATCGATTATTGATCGCTGAGGACTTTGTCATTTGTGTGGAACTTCTATCGATTAAACGTAACGTGGATAGCCTACAGGTTGTGCTGCGTAGTGTGAGTCTTAAAGCGATGCAATTAATTTCACTACGCGGCAGCAACAGGATGTTTTACCAAAGGGTATTTCTTTTAGGAGACAGAAGAGGAAACTACACACACAGGAGAGGGAGAGTCACTTAACAAAAGGAGGGAGACACCCCTGCTGTTCCCCCTAAATCTGTGATATGGCAATGTAAAGTCTAAAGCACTGCTGTAGTGCCCCCTATGGGTGCATTGTAATAAAGTCTGGTACTGATCAGAGCAATGGCCACAGAGTTTTGGCCATTTAAAGTCAGAAACACAGCTGTAGCGCCCCCTATGGGTGCAGCGACATGTCCGATTTGCCCCCGAATTTAATGGGTTCATCCTTGGCCCAGTCTACAGCCTTCCTCCAAGTTTCATGGGAATTGGCCCAGTAGTTTTTCCATAATCCTGCTCACGAACAGACAAACAAACGGCACCAAAAACAACATTCGGTGAGTTTGTCATCTTTTAAATCTCGCTTTTATTCTCTTCTTTCTTTTTTTTTTGTTTTATTTGTTGTTGTTACTGTTATACTGATTCGGTGAGTGCCCCTTTCCCTCCTCGCAGTGATGTCATCAATAAGCTCCTCTCAGGACGGCACAATTTGTCATAACATCACTATTTACCATTGTATGTGATCGAAATGAACCCCACTGTATGGCTTAATGTGCAAAAAAACTGACCCTCTCCTTTAAGGCCAGACATTGGAGAACAATTGGTGTAGACAAATAGATGTAATGAGAATGAAAGACTGCAATCACATCAGTACATACATGCAGATTTGGACTGACTGTATATCAGTGGTGCATTGTGAGGAAAAGGGAAAAAGATATGATCTAACTGAAGGACTGCAGTCTTGGTGTGAGGAATTAGAAAATCTCACCAGACGGCCTTTGGGCTGGATCGTCGATGGCAGGTCCTAGTTGGAATGACAGACGTGGTTGTGTAAGCACTTGTTTTACAAGAACGACAACCTAAAGCCCGACTAAGTTAAACTGATACCCCAACTTTTTTTTCTTTTTTTTGTTATTTGCCTCCCTCCAGAGTTCCAGACAACAAGATAGATACCATTCTTTCGACTGTGCGTGCAGTAACAAGGAAGAGACGGGCTCAGCTTGCCCACTGCTAATTAGCTTAGCTCAAACACTGGTAGTCAATGGGAAGTGCTAGCCTGCCTCTGCCAAAAGTCATCAGATAAACTTTTCAATAACTCTAAACGGTCCTGTGTGCTTGTTGTGACTTGTTCATTAACTGCGTAATGCTATTTTTAGACTCACATTAGCACTTTATGTAATTTTCTTCTGCTTTTCTTTTTTTATTTGATTCTAAAATTAAATTAGTTACTAGTCTGAGTCTAAAAATAACATTACCTGGTAATAACCAAGTCACAACAAGCACACAGGACCGTTTAGAGTTACTGAAAATTTTATCTGATGTCTTTAGGCAGAGGCAGGCTAGCACTTCCCATTGACTACCAGTGTTTGAGCTAAGCTAATTAGCGGTGGGCGTGCTCTGCCCGTCTCTCTTGTTACTGCACGCACAGTCTAGGGAACGGCATATATCTTCTTGTCTGAAGAAGGGAGGGAGACAGATAAAAAGAAAAAAAAGTTGGTGTGTCCCTTTAAATGACAGCGGAGAGGTAGTGTCAAATTTCATGTTTGTAGCTGGAGGGAAGTGCACACACATAAGCAAAAAAACAGCAGACTAAATTAGGCAGTCTCAAGTTATTTCAAATGACTTGGTGCAACATTTGAATAAACTGTTTAAAAAAGACAGACGTCATGTTGAGAGAACACAACAATGCACCTATTTTGAATTACTGCAAGATTTAAAGACAGAAGGGCGGCGTCACGACTAAAATATATTATGAGTGATTTGTTTGACCTGGACACATGACACTACACACCTTTGGACAGGGTGAGCCTCAGCATGTTGAACTGCGGTGGGAGAAAAACACAATTAGCAGCAGATCATGACCTAAAAGTCTGTTTAATTAAACCAACAATGCATGACTTTCTTTGACACAGAACATAGTATTGACTACTAAAATTACTTTTTGAATTTTTGTAATGTCATGACTGAATAATGACACTAGAGAACAAACCCTCGACAGGACTTGTGTTAATGCAAATCTTAAAAAAGTATGTTGAAACACACAGTGTAATCACTGACACACAGTCTGGCTGCTTTCTCCATCCAGCGTAGGCGCTGTTAGACAACTATACAAATATAGTTTTAACTGGCTCAGCAGCAGTGGATTGGGCAATAGTTGACAAAGCCTGTTGCATCAAAAAAAGGTCTTGGCTTACCGGTAATGATGGGCAACTTGGGCTTCCATCTCTCCAGTAGCATGAGTCCAAGCAGAGACACACTCAACAAGAACAGAGGCCTCAGGGAGGTGGATGACAGGAGCCTGGGACACAGGTAAACAGCCTGCCAGTTGGCTTTTGTTCAACTTGTAAACATAACTAATAAACATACAAATAAAGGTGACTTATCTCTCTTTCATCTACATAGCAGCTGTATTGGCTGTTACTGACTGCTGGTTAATAAGGCCTGGGCCAATCAGCATGACATGACATGTTAGGGTCAATATTAGCAAACGCTAATAAGTGTAACAACTCAAATTAACTCTAGTTGTCTATTATGTCAGCGCCATATTATTTCTTTTAATGAAAAGTTACCACATGAGGACATTTGCCGTGTGAAAATTAAGTTTTGACTAGCTTACAAGCTACGTTAGCATTAAGCTAAAGACGTGGGATTAGCTAACTTATCTTGACATTCACTCGTAATAGCCCCGCTGACGTTAGCCAGGTGTCTAACGTTGTTAGAGGGAGTCTTATTATTGTGAAAAGGGCGGAAAACGGAATTAAACACGGACTCGACGCTTACCAGAATAAAGTGTTGAGTGTCAGGGCGACAGAGATGCTGTACAACGGCCTCTCCCAGACCAACAGCCTCTGCACCCACAGCAGCAGGGTCTCATACTGCGATAGCCAGCCCTGAAGACGCTCCCGCAGGCGAACGAGCTCCGGGTTTACCTCCCCGCAAACCTGCTCCGACGTCCCCGCAGGGAACAAATCCTCCAGGCCCACCGAAGACGAGGTAACCGAGGGGCGTCTTCTGGCCTCCTCTTCGCTCGCCATGTTTCCCCCACTTTGTTATGTTGTTTTGGATATCACGGGGTATATAGAAAGCTCAGCGTCAAGAGTGGCAGACTTAAAAAAAATAAGCTTCCGGTTGTCACTTCCAAAATAAAATGGCTACATACACACACCCCCATAGCTAGTACACAACGTTACTAAGGGAAAATATTTATTTGGACAGAAAAAATACTAATTTAAAAAAAATTAAAATCACAATTATGGAATGACTGGTGTAAAACTGAACAAAAAAAGACGGAATTGTGAAAATACAAACTAACATTAGTGATGTAACAAAAATGACATTCATGTCTACCAATTTCAAAATAAAAGTAAAAGATGTTTTGCTAAACGGCTAACTCAATTCAGAGCATACATGTCAGAATCAGAAACAGATATTAGATTTATTGGTCAAGTGTACACATAAGGAATTTGACGTTTCATTGCTCTTATATGTCGATATAATCTTGGTTAATTGAGCCAACACACGTTACAAAACATGGTACTGATCATAACTTACAAACTGTAATCCAAAACAATACAGAACGCCAAGAAAAACAGACAACCTCATATTTAAGACAGTGATTAATTGTTCAAATAAACAATGATGACAGAGATGCCCTTTAGTTTACTTTGGAAAACAATAATCATTTCCGGCGTCATTCTTGATCATTTCTGGTAACTTGACGTACTTATGACACAGATGGGCGGACGGATCTCAAGGCCTGTCACGGATGAGAAAAAAAAGTCACGTGTTTCCTTGTTTACTGTACAGAGAGTATTGGGTTAAAGCTGAAGTGTACCACCGTGTGGCTGAAGATATTGCAGCTACTTTTACATCTGCATCATGTTTGGTATTTATTTTTTATTTTGTAAACTCCTGTACATAAGCACTTTTCAACCACAGTCCACATATTTCTCCAGGAAATATACACTGAAAACACCAGCAAGGATTGATACAAATGTAAAGTAATATAAAGAAATATATAGTAAACATATATCGATCAATTTGATCATATGCGGCCATTATGGACGGTGTGCTGGAGACCTATAAAGATGTATATTGTTACATAAACACAGCACATGTACCACAGAAGACATCTTAATGTAAACAGAAGCACAACCAGGGAATTCTTCTTCCTCCTGTGATCTCACATTTCACTTAGAAGTTGATTTCTGAAAGACATAAGCAAAAGCTACTCAGTAACTATCATGGATATCCCCAAAAATACAGATGATTCTTGCTTGCAAAGCATCAGCAAATCAGCACACGCATTCGTGTGTGTTTTGATGTGAAAGCAGCATAAGTTTCCTATGCACAAAGATGAAAAGATGGCTTCTGGGGCTAAAGCCTTTTTTTTAATACTGGTAACCAGACAACAGGGTGGGATGGGGTTGGCTGGGGGGAGAAAGAGGCTCCAGGGCCTACCTGGCTGGGTAAACGACCAGGTCTCAAGTCTACACAGGCGGTAAAGGAGGGAAGGGGACCGTCTGTCCCCTGGTGCTAAGACAAAAGGGCTTCAATACCTGCAGGGGTTAAGACCATGGCCTGCAGAAGGTCAGACAGAGAGATGATGCCCCTCACCACATCGGCCCTGTCCACCAGGACCAGCCGATGGACCTGGAACACGCAGGAAAGTGTCAAGAAAAGAACTGCCCTTTATTTCAATAATTTCAAAAAACTGTCAGGACTAAATTCTTTGGGAAAAATAATCCACCTCAGCTTTGACTATACGGTCTATGATGGTTTCCAAGGTTTCATCGGGATAGCACTTGATCACTCCCTCAACAAAACACGTGCGCCTGCGAACGGCCTCCTGCATGGTCATGTCCAGATTGTTGTAGGTCTTCTGGGCTGCTAGATTCTGCTTAGAGCAAACACACACACAAGCACACACACAAATGTCTGAGCAGGGGTCAGCAGACAATGCTATGCTACATTTAAGGGATACGCCAACATTTTTTTTTTTTTAATTTGCCTCCTGCCCGAGTTCCAGACAGGAAGATAGATAACGTTCTTTCGACTTTGTGTGCAGGAACAAGGAAGAGACGGGCAGAGCTCACAAACTGCTAATTAGCTCAGCTCAAACACTGGTAGTCAATGGGAAGTGCTAGCCTGCCTTCACCTTAAGTCATCAGATAAACTTTCCAACAACTCTAAATGGTCCTGTGTGCTTGTTGTGACTTGTTTATTTACCACATTATGTTATTTTTAGACT
>JAQFJA010000017.1:9482353-9498312 GCA_029874485.1 Naso brachycentron
TTTTCAGTGACTTTGCAGGCGCGTCACTTTGTCAGAAATTAAACTAAGCATTGTGTGTGTGTGTGTGTGTGTGTGTGATGAGATAGAGAAAAAGAGAGAGGGATTGCTAAGGTGGCAGTTTGAATGATGTTTAACCGGAGCTCAGCACAGTTGAATGAGGCTGTAAATCCGCTTTCTCCTGGGTGCAGTTACTCAGAGCGCCATGGTAGGGAACCATCACACAGAGAGGCATGTCACCACATTGCAGCCGCACGCACACACATACACACACGCACTATTTCTACCTCCGACAAGGCATAAAATACAACCCATGCCATCAACAGCAACCCACTCAGAGGATTGCGGATATACACAGAGCTCCGAGCTCCATCCCACATTAGCCAAACATAGAGAGAGCTTCTCCTCTCTTGAGGCTTCACATCCACGCTGGCCTCACGGGCACATAATCTCCCTGTGCCACATCACTTTTCCTCACAGCTTACACTGCTTATGATCAATTCATGAAAACAACAAGGCAGCCCGAGCGGCAGCTGCAATTTCATGCCAAATGAAAATCAGAGTGTATAAATAAAACGAAGACCGGGAGAAGTGTTTATGAGGTCATGTGCTTTAAGATGTGTAGCCATGTCTTAATCTTTTACTATATTTATATCTCAGCTAATGCACATTTAATATAGCAAGTAGCAGCAATACGAGGCACTGCTGCAGTTCTGGCTGCAGTGTCCAGCATCATCAAAGGGGCAAACATGGCTGGCGTTCGTAGAAAAGACACTCTGTAAACACACGTTACTTGTGAAGCTAATTTGATTCAGATGAGGAGATTTATGTGCCGAGCCGAGGAGACTCGGGAGTTGTTGTTTTTGGTTTTTTTTTGAAGGGTAGAATCGTCAATTATTTTGGAACAGATGGGTCTCAAAGTGCAATTGAATTTGATTATCGCCTCAATGGAATACATAATGAAAGAGCCCTAATTTGGAGAGAAAGTTATGAGAAGGCCGTTTCAATTACCTCGCGTGCTAAACTTGGGCAGCAGCCTCGCTCGGCAGATTTAGTTATACAGATGATTTTCTGTTTCTTAGTTTCTTTTTCTCTTTTTCTTTTAATGGCAGCGAGAGTGAATCATGATGAGCGCAGCTGTTTATTTGCTCGTCCCTGAAATCTGCCCCAGCTGCGTTCTCGAAAGCGCCATGTTTTTGTCATTGTTAATTGATTACCACTTTTCAAGAAATACAACTTTGTTTTTCGCTCTATTATGGACACGCTCGTTCAAATAATAACAGGCTTGGCGACTTGACTCCGTTGAAGTTATTTGACAGATTGGGAGTAAAGCGGCGTCTGCGGCGCCAGCGTCGGACAGATTATTGCAGAGCTTTAAGATGTTTTGTCCAAATGCTGACAACCTGTCAAGTGTGATTGCCTCACTCGCGGCTTTGTCTCACTTAACTTGTGATTGACAGATTAATTTTTAGCTCACTTTTGCTCTCAGGATCAAAAGTTCATATTGATTAAGACTTCATACAACTTTTTTGATCTTTTTAGAGATGTGTTTTGTTAAAACTTCTTAGTTTCATAAGTTCTTCCAGCACATTGATCACTCTTTTCCACTGAATGCAATTTTAAAAATGAGGAATGTGCTTCAAAATCGTATACTTTTGGTTTTCATTTGTAGTACATTCTGCAGCTGCCCTCACAATATACATACGTTGCATGCAGTTTGCATACAATTGGGACATACATGAAAAAGCACTTTGATGTTTCTATATTCATTGCAGCCTTTGCACAACATTTTGGAGCAACTTACAAGTTGAGTGAAAATGTTAAGCCAGAGACGGTTAATAAAAAGCGGGACCTCTCTCTGACCGTCCATTTCCTGTGTCAGTGTCACATGGGTTTTGAAACGCCCCGCCCCTTTAGGAGACTTGAAGCAGTCTTGAGTCCATTCATTCTTATGGGAGAAATGAATGTGATCACAGATTATGACCAATTCTTTCACCTCTTCATCACCAAGATGCATACTGGACCCAAAATGGCATTTTTCAGACACACAAATCAGAAGAAAATGAACTTTGTTCGAGACCTGTGTCTGTCTCTAATCACTATTGTATTCCTACCTCCATCTCTTCCTCTCTTCCTTAATCTCTCTTCCTTCCCCTCATTACTTCCACCTCACTTCTTTATTTTTTGACCAATAAATTTGCACATTGACAAAGAACAACCCCTTCCCTCATGTCGTTAGTTAAATACCATCTAGGTGTGCAAGTCACTGCTAACAAAGGTCGTGATGAAGACCCATGCTGGTCGCGACATGTTGGTTGCTTTTAAAGGAATTGCCAAGTAAAATAATTACTAATAATTAATTTTTGCATTAATCCCAGAGTGTGCCCTGGAATGTTTTTGAAGGAGAATTACACCTTATGATTTCTACCAAGATTGTTTTTAAAACCTCTCAACGAACCCTTCAACGAGCAGATTGCACCTGAAGTTTCCAAAGAGCACCTGTATGTGATCATCTAAAAGGCCCACCAGAGATTTCACTCCACTTTCTCCATTCTAAGGTAATTTTTGTTCAAATATAAGTTAACATTTGCACTCATTTATAGGCTTTGAGCAGCAATAGTATATTCATATATTAACTGTAGGCTATATATGCTTAAATACACTGACGTGTCATTGTGGCCTTCAGCAAAATCCAACCGGAGGTAGTAGAACATCCTTGTACTTCTGGCATACTGCATTTCCCATACTAGGTATTAGGTAATAATAAATCTCTTTGCGGCATACTAAATAATAGGATAGTGTGAATAATGGAACACAGCCTTAACTGCGAACGAATGAACAGGATGTTCAAGACAGGATCCTAACCAAACAGGAACAAGTTATTGAGATTTATTTGTATGTGAGGAAATGTTACTAGATTTTTTATTTTTATTTCATTGTTTATTTAGCAGGGGAAATGTACAAACATGTATTGCACCAGATCGAGCTAAAAGCTAATTTCCTCCTTTTGTCCCTGGGCGAAGAATGCCACTACTGCACAGGTTGCAAAATAAATAAAGATCAATTATAGTAAACGGAAAACTTTACAGTTAATTCAATCAATAAAACGTAACCAATGAGACAAAACCAAAATGAAACAACTCTCCTGACACAAAAAGACAACAAAGTTATTAACCTAACAATTTGTGAATGATATAAATTATCCCCCAAGACATGAAGTGCTAGTGCTGGCTCTGTTTGCTGTATGTACGCGCCTGATTGCCCTTCAGCCATGTTTTCAGATGAGCACTGAGCTCTCTGATTCTCAGTGTGAAAGAGTTGCACATGCCGCCATCCTTTAGTGAGAAGCAACTTTGATTTTTTTGTGATACATTAAAAGGAAGCTTCTCCCTTTTTTGCACATCAAAGTCTAATCACAGGTGTTTTGGAGTAAATGTGAAAAACTTAAAAGCTCACCAGACATCTGTAGTCTGCAACTCATCTCTGCTCGAGGTTAAAGGCTTGAGCTTTCATTAGCTTCTGCAAACATTCCACACCTGAGTCTGTCTGAACCATCAGAGTTGCATTATGGGTAGTGTAGGCACTGGTTATTGACAAGAAACATGTCTGTTTCCTGCAACACTGATTTTTTTTCTCTCTCTTTTCTTTAAATGTCCATTATGTATCTGACAGTGGGACTAAGTCCACAGATTCCTCTTTATAAATTGTAAAGTTACATTAACCACAGATTTTGAAGAATAAAGGATATTTCTGCTTCTTCAGCGCTTCAAGACTAACAAATCGGGTCTCTGCATCAAGCACTTGAGAAGCAACACCTTCACTCAAACACTCCAGACAGATGGTTTGGACCCACTGCGAGAGGCCTCCCACCATGCCTGATAACAAGTTTCTTGCGCATTATAGAGCAACCGTGACTGTAAACACACCAGCCCCAAGTGGAGCGAACAGGTGGCCCGCCACATAGGACCACTGGTCACGCAGCGTGTCCACAACAAAAGTTATGAGTTATGAAGAAATGCTGGAGTCGGCACCATACGATGGTTCCAAATCTGAGATGCTTATGTGAAATCAAGTCCAGAGCTCTGGGGCCCCATTTATAAAACGGAGTATAACTTAAAACCACATGTAATCAGTTATGTAGAAAAACTTACTTTGACGTGGAAATGATCCTATCTTTAAGCAAAGACCAGACTTGACATAAGTGATTTTCCTGCTGCGCTTCTTTGGGATTAAAATAATGCCAATATTTGATTCTGGGGGGAAAAAAAGCAGCTCCAAAAGGTTGGAGCTCTGTTTGAGAGTTTGACATATTGTCAAAAAGGTTTTGCAAGAGTGAAAAAATGGTTTGATGGCTTGCAAAAAGTTCCGATTAGCTGAAAAACAAATTCAAATCTCTGCAAACAGTTTATATTTGAGTTTTCCTTTTTTTTAAAACTGCAACACTTTTTTACAGTATTTCTCCAACACATTTTCAGAGTTTTAAATATGTCACTGTTCACCCACTGTGTTGGTTTGTGTTCACGGTTTAAACCTTGTAAATGGTGATCTGAAAACAGGTGTGGATATGCTCAGAAAAAAGTTTTTGAAATGTAGAAACTGTTGTTTTGAAAGGGCAAAACTTTTATTTTGAAACTTTGCAGGGTGTGCATCTTCAGTTTTACAGATTACTTATTTAAAAACTGAGTTTTCAACACCCACTTTTCAGAAATTTGACCACACAGTTGCAAGCTTTCCAGTCATGATATTTTTGGCACTGTTCTCTCTCAAGTTTGGTTTGACACTTAGGAACATATGGTTAAAAAAAAAAAGAAAACACAACTATTGAGAGGAATCAAATTCAAGGACCATATCAGTCTATTTTGACTTCTCACCATTGGCAGAGATCACTCCTATCTTCTACAAATGTTGCTAAAATTCAACCATGTGTACATTTTAGTAGACTGCATTTCTAAACCCCATTCACTGCCATCCATGTTGAAACGAGTATAGAAACACTACAGGACACGTGAAAGTTTCTAGGTGCAGGTAATTCACTCTTCTAAAGAGAACATCTGCATTTATTTGGTGGGAGCCATGAAGAAAAAAGACAAGACTTTTTATGCCTGGAAAAATAGTACCTTATAAGTGCCTTCTTCCTAGCTTGAATATTAGCACAAAGAGGGATTTTTACTCAGACGTTCTTTTAAAAACATTTCCTGGCACTGGCTGTAACATTTATTGAATATAGACAACACAAAATCTTATAGGTAAAACTATTTTAAGAAAAATGTGTGGGGTGTATGTACCTGCTTGGCCGATGTTGACAAATGACAATGACATATAACACTGGTATGGTCCTTTTAGCTAAATTTAGATTTATAGATCATAGGTGCAAAAATCAAAGATGGGATTTTTAAAACCTTCTCAAGGTTTTTTCTTCCCTCAGTATCTTTTATGAATCAAATGCAAGCACATTATCTTAAGATTAAGTTCAAGTATAAATCTGAAGGCATTTTTTATAAATGAGGCCATTGGCTCCAAATATTGCAGAGGCATTAGCTTCCCTCTATTAGCGGCCAAAAGCATCAAATCATCCTCAGTATCTTTTTATCAAGTTCATTTCCTCTCTGCTGCTTCACAATGACAAGAAAGCCGGCCTGGTTGAAGCTGAATGGGGCTTTTCTCATTCCAATCATTTCCTCCATATATTTGTTTTCGGAGGCAGTATCCTCTGGTGGAAGAGGGATGATAATGTCACGGAGGAAGGAAAGTGATGGTCCGCCTGGTGTTTATGCAAGGCTTTGGCATTTGTTGTCATTTGGTCTGTCGTCATTGGCAGGCGAGTTGCCACAGAGCCCCTCTCCATCCTCTACACACACACACACACACACACACACACAAACACACACACACCCTCCCTGCTCTGACCCATATAGGTGCTTTGAACCGCTGGCAGGCCCGACAAGATTATCTGGGCCCCCTTCCCAGGAAGACCACTGGGATGTGGGTGCATGGCGGTGTGCGTGTGTGCATGAAACATGTAAGCTGTCAGTCTCTGCATGTGCATGTGTATATGCAACACGGCTGCGGTTTGTGACAGCACTTTGGATGCTGTTGAAAGAGATGTAAGGTTTAGTCTCCAGGTGATTCTCTTCAAACTGTCACTGAAGGTGCGAGAAGGAGGATATGGAGGATGTTTGAATTTATGAGTGTCTCCTGAGAAGGTATAATTCTGTTTTAATAATATTATGCATATCACCAGCAATTTCTACTATATCTCAATACGCCCAGGCTTCACTATGCAACGGGCCTCCATGTAATAATATAAAGGAAGTACTGAGTAATTAAGTTAGAAAACTAAACAAAGTTTTCTCCCTGACTGTTATGACTAACATGGCGCCTGTTTGCCCTCTCTTCCATCTTGATTACATAATCCCCAGATTAATTAGCTGTGTGCTGCAGTCACTTCCTGTGGCGCGACCCTCAAATCGGCTCCCTCCGCAATCTGGCCTATCGACTTACAGGGTGCCAGAGCTTTTTCTTTGAAGGCCGCCTCGGCTTCAGAGGCAAAAGAACTCTCTGATCTGGCGGCTAAAGGAAAGGGCCCCTGCAGTGTGCCGTTACAGACTGATAAAAAAGCCTAGAAAAACAACATTTGGGTAACACACACACTCCAGGGAGAAAAAAAAGGAATAATTTGGTTGTGAAAACAAGAGGTGGTATGGAACAATGACAATCTGGCTCCTTTGGTAATTTCCTGTCGGCGTTCATTCGTGTGATGTGGTCGTGACTGTTCTGCCGGGATCAATCAAACCTGTGAGCAGATGGCATCGCACTCCTCCGGCGGACTGGGGATTGTCTGTGTTTTTTCAGTGGCGGTAATTGGCCCGCTATGTCACGGACCGGAGCGTGCTAACAGCCACTGCCACCGCCGCTGTGGAGCGCCGACACGTGTTGTTCAGCTTTGAATGGCTCATAATTCGGTACCTGTGCTACACGCTCCGCTGCTATCAACTCGAAGTTCTGTAAATGTTGCTGTAATTAACAAGCAATGTGATGACAGCCTATTTCAGGGCGGAAAAACACATTTCAGGAGAGCACACACGCTAAGAAATGCAACATTAACTTTGGCACTCTCATTAATCTTCCAAGTCATGACTAAAACAGCCTCTACTGGCATCCAGGAGACCCCAAAGAGTCAAAAATATCACATTCTGGATCTGTAACTGTGCTGCGTTTGCTAACAGGGTCTGCATTAAGGTGAGGAAAGCTTATGTGGATAAATGGAACCTTGTGTGGGAGACTCAGCAAGCTGTATAAAAGAGAAACAGGGTAATTGCATGTGTACTGTATGGGTCTGTGTGTGTGTGTGTGTGTGTGTGTGTGTGTGGCTGAGACAGCAGGCACTTCAAAGCTTTGATGTTGAAGCTTCTAAATGAGGGCCACCAGAGGTCCAGACTAATGGGACATCATGGGGAGATTAGAGGCCAATGTAGCAGGCAGACAACATAGTATTATGTATGTATGTGTGTGTGACAGGGAAAGAGCAGGAACATGAGTTTGTTGTGTGTATGTGTGTGTGCACTACCCCATGTGTATTCTTTTTTCAAATTAAAAGTGAAAGTTTGGCTCCAAGTTCAGATGAAGTTTGTGGGTAATTGGACAGGAAGTGTTTACTTGTGTCCACAAGTACTGCAGGAATGTCAATAATAAAAACAGGGGCTACCACCACATAAGCTATGTCTCACCCCCAGAGCCCCCCAGTGTTGTGTCAAATCCCATTTTCCCCCCCAAGTCCCACCTGATCATGACGGAGAAACAGAATTCGACACAATAGAGTGCCTTCACTCCCCTTCCAGTGGACCCCATGGGACCTTACTTATGAACTGTAGCCAATGGGGAAAGTAAAATTATTTTTTGATCCTGTTTGACTTGTGCCCTGAATTACACATATGATGTTTGGCAATTTTTCCTGTGGAAACAAAAGTCTGTTTGTGGTCAAACGGTTGATGTATGAGCTTGTGAATATGCGTAATTATAAAGACTACAACACCAGTCGCATAACTGACATTATGACATGTTCCCTCCTCTGACAGCCAAGATGCCTAACTCTTCTTTTGAGTAACTGCAAGTCTCAGTATGACCCGATTTATAATGGTTTTCACCTCTGTTAATATTTTCCCCCTCGTCCTGGAAAAACGCTGTGAAATCTGCCAAGCTAACCGCCATGTCTGTGTTGATGACGTAAATTGTCAGAGATGAGACACGTAGTTCAGAGTGATCTCACAAAAAACGTTGCTTTATATTAGTGTTTGATGACAAAACTGGACTTTCTTTTCTTGAAAAAGTATCTTTTAAATTGCCAACCATATGTGTAATTCAGGGCACAAGCCGATGCTAATGCTAACGCTAGCACAAAACAATGGATTTCTCAATGAACCACGACCAAACTCTGATTAAAAACTCCACACTGCATCCAAAGCAAGTCTAATATGACATTAGTCAATGGAGGTGAATTTGAGTGTTTGTAACATAATTTAAGAAGTCAAACTACAGCTGAATTTCTTTAATTTTTGGCTCTGGTTACGGTAAAAATACAGTTGGCGGCAACAGGAAGTAAACAAATTCAGCAGCTCCTGTGGTACATCATTACAAATTACACAGCCAACTGCCAGCAGACTTATTTTTTTAACACAAAGGAAAGACTTTTCAGTTTTTAGTAGAGCTGCTCTGGTCTAATCTGGCTGAATCTTCTTCTCTCTTGTCTAATTAGTGGATTAGTAACAGCTGTGTTAGCAGCATTGCATTTTAGCGAGCCAACCACCAAAGAAAGCGAGCTTTAGGGCTGCTTACAGCTAAAAAGTTACATGAATTCACCCCATCAATATTCAGTCTCCATTCTTCCAAGGTAAAAAAGGCTAATAGGCTGCACCTAGCCAATGCAATTTGAGGCTGCACCCAGTCAACATGATATGATTGGCTAAAAACGTCAACGTTTCCAGCCCTGAAAATTTAACATTTCTCACCTGACCAGCCTAATGCTATTTGATTGGTTAAAAATTGTAACAATTTCCACCTGACCTGCCCAATGTAATGGGATTGGTTAAAAACACACAAGTTTTCACATCAAACAAAACACTTTTTTTTTGTAGTTCAGCCTTCCTAATGGCATGCTGGTGCCTCTGAAACAGCAAATGTTTGAAACCAGTTCCAGAGTGGAATCTTTTGAAACAGCAACATTCTTGCAAGTTTACACCGACTGTGTAAACTGGCAAGTGGCGTGCCGGCGAACGTGGTGATGACGCTAATGCTAATGCTAGCGCTAGCGCAAGTCAATGTATTCTGCTCTAGCCACTACCAAACTCGGATTAAACAGTCATTAAACATTTCAGAGGTAAATCTATGACTGAATTTCTTTAATTTGTGGCTGCTTAGGGCTTAGCAGCAACAGGAGGTAAACAACTTTGGCAACTCCGACGGCATGTCATTCCAAATCTCACTGCCGACTACTGGCCTGGCATGCACACTACAGCATTATCGGTTGTTTGTGTAAACTCAAACATATTTTAAAGACGTAAAGGAAAGACCTTTTCCTTTTTAGCAGGGCTGCTCCCATGTAAACTTGGCCACAGACACACAGAAAGAGTAATCCCCCTGTCTCGCCAACCCACCCCTGGTTTTCCAGGAGGCGAAACAAAAACTGTTCTTTTACACATTTCATGAATAAATCACAGGAAGAAAACCTTGTGCAGCTTTTTCCTCAGTATGGTATAAATCCTTTATTAAATAATCATAACAATAATTATAATAACAATCATAAAAAGAGCATTTCTGTACAAAGACCCCTTTAAAACAACAACAACAGCAGTCCGAGCAGTGCGAAAGGGGGGATCCTGTCCTTTTTTAAGTGTTTGGTCCACCCAGGCAGAAGGGGGCGCTGTGACTGTCACTGTCAGCATCAAATGTATCTGACACCGGCTCCAAAGGCAAGCTGGATCCCCGAGACTCCAAGGCACTTTGAAGAGAGTCGGTGGGGTCCAAAGAAGCGGGCCTCAGAGGAGAGGGACAGCTTGCGTGTGTGTGTGTGTGTGTGTATGGTGATGGTAAAGGAATGTAATGTGCATGTGTGTGTTATGTACTTCCATGGTCTCGAATATAAACCTCAGGCGTCTCAGCAGTAGACATTGTTCCCTTCATTTTTCAATTTGAGTGCCTCTCTGTGTTTGTGTCCAAGAGGTTGTGTGTTCATGTTCTGTATACACATCTGTATATACAAGCGGAGCGATGTGTGTGTGTGCGTGTGTGCACGGGAGGGAACTTCCTTCACCCTCTCCTTCTCATGGCTTACGTGTCCGCTCAAAGCGTGCGAGACGAGAGCCTTTGCGATTGGTTCAAAACCGTCCCGAAGAATGGCCGCCTTGCTGTGCGAGAGCCTACATGGAGAAAAACAAAACTACTTCTGAAAATAGGCCACAAGTAGCCAGTCGCTTGAGGTGGGGTTGCTGTGATGTGCGTGTGTATGTGTGACTTGAAGGGGGAGTAGGTCCTTTAGTTTAGATCATGGCTTTTGAGGTCCACGTGTGAAGAGAGATTAACACCTCCTCTCTTGTCGTGCTGTCGCCTCAATGTTCCTTTTTCAACTTTTCCGCGAACAGTTTGCTTTTAAGGCGTGTTGTGTGTTCGCGCACACACTCAGTCAGATTGAGAAGAGCTGCTTCTGGCATTTGCTTTTGATCCCATTTGTTTTCCGTCCTTGCAAAAAAGCACAACATCACCAGTGCGAGAGAGAGAGAGAGCAAGGCAGTCATAGTCTCTCTCACTTGTTCTGTTTCTCTCCTTCAGTGGTTTTCAGTCTCTGCCCTTACCAGCAATCCATAGGTTGCACCCACTGAAAGCTTCTTGACCTTTCACCATTAACCACAATGTAAACATGACCTTCTGTTTGACAGGAACCAGCAACAACAGTCTCCGAAACTAAACCTAACAATAACTCTATCTGTCGTTAAAAGAATGTGTTAAAATGCCCCCCCTTCCCTCCCAGTTTCTACACACATACACTTTCTCCACCTCTTTTTTTTCCTACTTATCTGCCATCACACGCTGGCAACAGGCCGGAATGAAAACATTAAACAGAAAGAGAGTGACCGAAAGACAAGCTTGATGGATGTCGTCGACCAAAAAAATGACCACAGACTGTCAGGAACTAAGAGGATAACTGAGGCTGATAGGTAGCAGAATCCAAGAGGGAACAAAAAAAAGCCAACGGGCCACACAAAGGAGCTAAGTTCTAGGCCACTGTGTTCACATGTGATCAAAAAAGACGCTTTCTAAGCACGTTCCTAACCTACTACCTTTCAAACACAATGTGTTCTGACTCGGTATGTGTAGCTTACAGTATCCAGTTTCAAAACTAGACCTCTTACAAATCTAGGATGCATTTATAAACACTTCTCTTTTGGTGGAGNNNNAATCTGTAATTGATATGTGTAGATATTTATTTTTTGAGGCCCAACAACTTGACGATGGAGCAATCCATCTGGCTAAGCCCAGTCTTTCTCTCAGTGGTGCTTTCGCCACAAAAACTACCAACACTGGACGGTGCCACGTTTTCCAAACCGGAAACGAGTTCTCATTGGAGCTAAAAAAGTGGCTTCTTGTTGTCCGTGTGTACGGGGATCTGCGCCACCGAGGAAGTAAACTGACACTAAAGTGAACTGGAGGAAATGAAGAAAATAGTGAGAGGTTTTCACAAAATGGCTGTATCTCTCGCTCTCGCTCCGTCTCCTTTCGCGCATCCTCCCTTGACATCTTCACGCCTCGGTGCAGCAGCGCTGTTGGTTCAGTTTGACCTTGTGCTTGAGGCCGTCGTACAGTTCGAAGTTGTAGTTCTCCAGGGTGGTGGAGGAGCGTGACGACAGGCCGCTGTAGGAGCAGGTGCAGTACAGGAGGAGGCCGGCGCAGACGGCCCCGAGCAGGACGCCCAGGGAGCTCATGACGATGATGGTGACCAGGATGGGGTCCAGGGTGTACAACCACGAGTTGTCCTTCTCTGAAACACGGGTCACCGGAGGCTCGGATGACGGGGATGCTGTGTTCCACTCAGGGTACTGTAAACCTGTCCCAGGAAAGTGGAAAAACAGACGAGTCGTGACTGTCTAGATAGAAAAACAACACGAATACTTCATTCAAAACCAGATTCTGTTTGGTCCTTGTGCCTTACCTAAACCTGGTGCATCTCCGTCACTGAAAAGTCGTCCATCTCCAAATCCATTCAGTCTCTTAACTGTCAGAGAGAAACACAGGAAACACGGCCTTTAAGCATCAAGCAGCTACTACACAAATTTAATGCTACATAGCATAGCAATGTAACTTTTGTAATGCAAACAATCAGCAACAACTTGTACTGGTTATGAGCACTGACTATAAAAAATAAAGCCAAAACATCTGGATCGCCTCCTGGTGGCTACAGCATAGGTCTTAAATCGTGCCCTCCATATTAGCAAAATGGTCATGAATCTTTGGGGTAAATATCCATAGCTTTTTTGTGTTCTGTTTGGAAAAATATGTCAAAATACACAGACAGTGACGTGGTCTGAGAGTATGGCAAGATCTCTGTGTCTTCCCATCATGCCTCTGTATTCAGGATTGGTAAAAATCCTATCACTCTGGTTGTATTTGCCCAATCAGTGACACTCTCTGTACTCTGTCCTAATTAGCTGGTCTACACTGCGCTTCTTAGCGACAGGTGATGTCAGTACGAGCTAATTAACTGTTCATCAATCTCATCAATCTCGGTTCAAATGGGACTTAAAAGAGAGAGCAACAACAAACAAAATGCGACGCTAACGGCCGCAGTGGAGTTGCTTCCCAACGAGTTTCATGCTAAAGCTAACGTTAGCTTGCTAGCAAAACTTTTAAAATGAAAATAAATGAAATAAACTTCCCCAAAGATGAATTCTTTTTTTTTTTTAGGTGGTTCTTATCACAATTTTGTATGTTCAAGTGATTTATTTCTCTGATAGGTTTGGTTTCAGTTAGTTACTTGAGGCCAAAACAGGGGTGTAACCTCATGATTGACAGCTAGCCCTAACCAGATGGTAACGCCTGTAACAGAAATATTTTGGCTTCATTTTTCCATTTTTTAAAATTTTTGTGGGAGGAAGTGGAGACTCATCCATCTTTTTTTTTTTTAAACATTGTTTAGAATTTATTTATTATTTTTTAAACCATTACTAGAATACTTACTTACAAATAACCATTTGGATATTCCAAATTCATATTCACTGGTTTCTACAAGCGATTTTGCACCCAATAATATACAAAAGTCTTGGACTAATAGAAAAATATGACTTTATTAGTAGAGAAAGATCATTATGATACATTCCTGTCAAACACACAGTCATCACATAACATACTGATGGTATAAGACTGTTCATTCCGTGTGAATAAAGATGCAAACGTCATCATCAAAAAACAACAAAAAAAATAACATTACCCATCATTATCACCATTAAAATCATTGACACTATTACTGTCAAGTTTAAGATTGGTGCATAAGATGATCACAGAAAGAAAAAAAAAAAAAGGACACAAATGTGAACATTTAAGTAGTGCTCGTAACAGTCTTGACAGCACTGGCAGGCGATGTGAACAGAAAATTGATCGGTGTGTGAGTGTCTCAATTGGAAGATTACAAGTGTGGTAAAACTAGCAGCGGCTGCAGCACTTTAGTCGAGCCCAATAGCTCAAGTGTACTTATACTTTCAATGAGTTTTCTTTTACTTTTTGTGTGTGTGTGCATGTGCGTTCGTGTATATGCGTGTGTGAGGGTGTGTTTGCGCTCGCTGCTCTTGGCAAGCATGCAGGAGTGGGAGTAACTGCTTGGCAAGGCACACGTCTAGATCTGGAGGTCTTTGATGGCCATTGGCGTTATTAATGCTGTTTCCAGGGCAACTGGATTTGGCAGCGGATTGGGCGACGGAGGTGCGGTAGATGGGAGGGAAAAGTGCTTACCGCAGCCTTAATAAATGTTATCTGTCCATTAACTAATTACAACTATTAGAGGCTTGGAGCGTAACGGTGTTGAGATGGACCAGTAAGGGTGTTCAATCCCTCCTCCCCGAGTTGATTTAAAAGCACAAAGCGAGAGTGTGCCAAGTGTGGGGTTTTTTTTTTCACTCTGCAGAGAAAAGTTCAGCTTCTAAATTATGGCGACAAATCGAGGTGCATTCTGCTGAGCTGCGGGCTAGCGGGTGATGGATATTTGCTGGTGTGACACGGCCAGTTAAGCCATAGAGTGAGGACCTCGATTTCATTCAATCCAGGGTGTTAAACTGAGCTCGTGTCGAATCAAACTACCTCTGTAGCGACTGATGAGAGAGAAATTGGTGCCAATTTGAGAGATTTCACAATAAAATAGGGCTTTATAGCTTCCAGATATGTTACATATTAGTAAATATTATCTCATTTAAGCCATTCATGGCGTCATGTGGCACTAAAGGAGGAGTCTTAAAAAGCTGGAGCTCTGCTCTGGTTTTCATAATGTCTTGGATTCTTTCTCAAGGGTGAACATATACAAAACACTGCATTTATGGATTCCAGCTGCTCCAGCGACACTGCGGGATTTGTAGGAGTGTAAATCAAGGAAAAAAAAAAAGTGTTCATGGCAGGCAGCTGCGTCTATTTACAACCCTAAAAACAACAAGCACATATTCCCACTGAAAACGCAACAAGGCCCAGCTCGGCATGGCTTTCATCTGGGCAGCTCAAAGACACGGCGAACAACGGGAGTGGGTGGTACGGAGCGAGAAATGGGAGTGGAGCATCGTGCTTTATTACGCCAGAGAATCAAGATGAAACACTAAACACTGCGGACGGCTGCATCCATCACCGGCTGATGCCTTTATCAGGCGAAGACAAGACGTTCAATCAAACGAGCTGGTTATCTCCGTTTGTGATGCGGGACTTAAAGTATGATGGATTTGCATTCCTTTTGTTTTAAATGTGCACATGCTTTGTTGAAGAGGACAATGGAAGGATTTGTTCTCCTCCTTTACAATACCATCACTATCATCGCAACTATCTCTTGTTTTCATTATAGAGACACCAAGAGCTTTATTTTCTGGGCCTTGCCAGATCATTTCCACAGCTATCCCACTGAATGCCTCTCAGCCTAACAGTTTTCTCCTCTCCCTCTCAGCTCTGCAGAGCTCCTTGAGTCTCAGGGGTCTTGTTTTTTAGCTTGTGGTTTGGCAGCTCTGGCTGGCTTTCGCAGCAGAACCAGCTCGACCGCCCCCCCCCCCTTCCTCCTCCTCCTCCTCCTCCCAGCGCACACATGTCTGTGTGCGAGTCCATGCTGGGGTCATTTCAGGAGGAGCGATGGAGTTACGAGGAGCCAGACGGCACTCAATGGTCCGAAACGAGCTATTCAGATAAATCACTTACTCAGACTTCAGTCCTCTCATCAGGAGCAGCATAGTGTGAAATGTCAACAACAAACTCCTTAATGGAACAAAGAAGAAAACAGCAACCGAAGCGACATCCATTAGAGACACAGAGAGAGAGCACAGTGTTTCTTTGCAAAGTTTCTCTTGGCAGTTTGGGGCAACATCTGCGTCATCATCACCCTTGCAATAACAAACTAAATGAGGGAGGGTATCGTCGAGTGGATGATCTGTCAATCTTGCGGCACACACTGCCACTGACATCACAAGTTGGCGTCCTGCTCGGCCAAACACAACGCGGCTAAGTGCTCCTTTTTTTTTTAGCAGAGGGTACGGTGGCGGTCCCGGCTGTCCAACCTCACTGTCAGGACTGGCTCCACCCCTGGGGTGGCCATACTGGAGGACCAGTTAGAATACTGGAAGCACTGCGAGGAGCTGTGATAGGCCACTGACAGCTGGCTCTTCTTGGTGGCCAGGTGTTGTCGGCAGCAACAGAGGGCTCTGACCAAGATGGCCACCGCCAGGAGAAGGAGGGCGCCC
>JAQFJA010000017.1:9545498-9556426 GCA_029874485.1 Naso brachycentron
ACATGCATTTTAAAAGTCCAGTTTTAGCCGGATTTTCTCTAGCGTCATGTAAACATAATGACTGTCTGACTTGTAGAAACAGTGTGCAAGGGTCAGTCTGGACTGTCTGTTCAAGAGGGGAAGGAAGCTGAACACACACACACACACACACACACACACACACACATCTCCCAGCTGTGTCTCAGATTTTTATCTCAGCAAGGACGCACCCTTTAAAAACACATACGCACCCATAAACACAGACCCACACTCTGTATACACACTGTGCTATTAATATCCAGGATTGCCGCCACACTTTGATACTCACTTTATAAGCAAAGTTGCAAAATGCATATTTACAATCGCTGTCTGTCTACCAATGCTACATAGAAGTTACAAGTACACAAAAATGCAACTAACGTCCATTAACGAGGGTAAAAGTAATGGTGGTGTAATTACTTCCACTCTGGTAAATAAACACATCTCAGCCGAGATCTCCGCGTTCCCGTCACAAGTTGTAAGCTGTATTTAGTGGGAACCCGTGGCCCAGGCCTGCCTCGCAAAGACAAACAGCAATGATGAGAGAGCGTGCAGGCGCTGCAAACGCAGTAATTAACACATGGCCTCAATCACGCATCCTGAATACATTTTCGCTCTCTGACTCACTCCTCCTTTGTCGGCTTGTCTCCCTTCACCCCAATCATTTTCCCACCGTATCTGTCTCCGTTTGTCTGTCTCTCTACCTCTCTCACTCGCAAACACACACACACACACACACACACACACACACACACAAACGTGCATCTATCATTCCACCTCCGCATACATACAGACAGACAGGATCTCACACAACAAGCTGAGTGGAACCACCCACACATGCAGCGAGCAGACACCTACATGTGCTCGCACACTGACGGAATCTCTTATACCCCCTGAATTTATACCAGGATCTTGTTATGCCATGGCAACCGCATCCCCCATCCACCAGCCTTCAATCCATCCTGCGTGTGTGTGTGTGTGTGTGTGTGAGTGTTTGAGACAGATGCAATCTATACTATTACATTGCCGGGGTTCGAGCTGGTGGCCTTGGTAACCGAGCTGAGCATCAAATCTGGGTCGCATTCATTTGACACAAAACTAGAGATATTGTTCAAGGTAGGAGGTGATAACTCAATACTCAGTTCTATTAGATGCTCACTTTGTGCTCCATAAACCCTGATTTTTTTCTTTTCTTCAAAGCCTTTCAACTGAAACACTCTTTAATTTGTAGGGGTGGGGGAAAAAAATCGATACAGCATAATACTGTAATATTTTGCACAGACTGGAGATGCACAGACACCAGGTATCAATATCTTATTACATTAATTCTTAATAAATGTTGCAAATACAAAGTCAACTTTTTGAGTAATAGAGTAATAAAAATTAACTGACCGAATGTCTTGTCAGTCGACTACATGGTGCTAAGCGCTCAGTTTATAATGTGGTAATGAAAAATTCAATAAAAAATTATTGAAGTAAGATGATTAGACTGAAAATTTTATCTAATAAGATTAAACAGATGATACTGACTAAGTTTTAATTTTGAAAAATTATTTGCAGTTAAAAAATGGTAATAGAAATCGCAGTATATGATATTGCAATACTCAATAGTGCAATATCATGATATAACATATCGTGTATCGTGATGATATTGTGTTGTGGGGCTGCTGGTGTTTCCCAGCTCTATTAATTTGACTGTTTTTCAATCGTGACACATTATAAGCCCTGAAAGTCTGAATTCAAATGAATGTTGGCCTGCTGTACAGCCACTAAACGCTTACAAATCAGCCAGTAACTCACCTAACATAAATCTCTTAGCTGCCTCAAGGCCTCCTGCCCATTTCACCTCTTCCTCTACTATGCACACACACCTCACCACCACCAAAACAAATATACTTTCCGCTCCAGCCTCACCTGCAGCGCGCACTTCAACTCGTGCACCTCAACGACCTCAAGAAAATTCCATTTCGGCACACACTCATCCCCATCCATCTCCTCGCCTCCGCCTCTACCCATAAACCTTTAACCTTAAGTCCAACTCCAAGTTGCCTTGGAGCCCTCTCCATCATCCCACACCCGCCTCCCACACCGAGCCCTCCTCATCTCCCTCTAGAGGAAGCGGATCCTGCTCCAATTAAGCCAGCATTCCTCAAATGCTTTCAGGCGGCTTGAAAGTAGTTAGTGTTTTTTCCACTCCTCTTTAACTTTTGTTTACATGCCCGGCTGCTTCTGCTGATGTAAATTGTTGTGAGAGTGTTGGGGAGCGCTGGGGTGAATGATCACAGGTTTCGGACCATTAACGGGGGGCAAAGAAGTGGCACAAGGACAAAATCATTAACTTGAGTGTTAATGTAAAGCAGAGCCTTATGTGTGGTTCAGTGTGGGGAAAAGTCGTTTAAAACTCATGCTTCCCACAAAGCTCTGTGAGATAAATCACTTGTACATGCAATGAGCTGTAGACCCTGGCCCACAGTGGTTACAGACAAGAACAGTGACTGAGCAGCTGTAGCCTTTTTAGTGACATTTTGTCCATATTGTAAAAATAAGCAACATGAGTCCAACATTAATCACCAACTGTATTCCAAATTGTACATCAATATTACGTCAAACTCTGACAAAATTATAATAAACAGTCAAGAAACACTTCACACACTCTGTTCTTTGCTGAATATCTAACATAAAACATTTCTATCTAATGTAAAGTTTTGCTTTAAAGCAACATAATGTAACTATTTTACGTTAAAATAACAGCTTCAAAATCGTTATGATGGTTTGTTGATGTAATACGAAGAATGTTGTCTCTTTCATTCAACTGTCAGAGGTGCTCAATGCTTTTAGGCACTACGTCAAACAACACAAATTAAGTCTACAGCTAGCTTTAAGAAGCTAGCTTGGTTCTCAAAGATTTTATGTCATATTGGAGAAGCAAAGAGGATGTTGATGTAGGAGGCAACGTGAAAGATAGACCAAACTTGACAAACTAATCATGCAAAATGCATTTCTGGTCCAGTTCCTCACCTGTTTTGAAGATCTCATAGCGCAGAGAGAAGCCCGCCCCCTGGTGGGCGTAGTCTGAGACAAATCTGATCTGGAGGGAGGGCCCAGATGAGATGATCGGCGCCGGGGCGATGTTGCTGCAGTGTCGACCGAGAACATCTGCGTTTTCTGAAGTGCCATCGCGGATCTCGATGAAGTCGTACCTGAGAGCCACAAAAAAAGTGAAAAAGACAAAAAAAGAGATTATTTCCTGTTGATTAAAAATAATTTCCCACAGGAGCTCCTTTGGAAAACAACCATAACATTCAATACTACTGTGCATGATGCAGCAGGAAGGGATTAAGAGAGGAAAATCGATAAAAGTGGAGCAGCAGAGGGTAGATAAAAACATAGATAGATAGTTACTGGCTTATGCAACAAGCTAAGCTAATAAAAAACAGACAGGTGTGGATGTATTTGCTATTAGACTTCAGCCTGCGGACAAAATACACCAAGCAAAGCATTTAAGAACACAAGAGAACAATAAGACACCAGAAAATACATCTACCACAGACACACCTGGCTCTCAGTCAAAGCATCTCCACCTTGTTTCTGTTCTCTCCTCTCAGCTGCATTCAATAAATTTAGCTCTTACAACCCAGTTTTGCTCAGGACAACACAACTCGCTTCCTTTTTACAGCAGCTTGAGGCGAGCAATCGCTGAATCATTAAATTTGGGATCACAGGAAAGAAAATGAAGGGAGGGCTGTGTTTTTAAAAGAACATATTTGAACAAGTGGCTGCAATCAGAGAGTGAAGATGCAGGCAAATAGACAGCTGGACAGATTCATTAATAAGAAGTGTAAAAATAGACAGACAAGCTCATGAAAAAATAAAGAGGTGAGGGCTTGGGGGGAGGAAAGGTGAGGGCATTAGCAGCACAGGGGGTTGAGAGTGAGAAATCAGGATAAATAAATGTTAAGACGCCTCGTTCTTTAGCTTCCACATGCTTAAGCTCTCAGCTCATTATGACCTTTGACTAGCCAACTGACCCTGAACGATAAAGCAAATTCTTAACTGTCAGGTCAAAGACTGTGTCTGGGTATGTCTCCGTTTTTACGTGTGTGAGAGAGAGAGAGAGAAAAAAAGAGACCACCTGGCTGATCCAGAATTAGCTCAGAGCCATTTGTGTCACTGCTTTCACATTTTCAGACACATGTAGCAGCACAAAGACACACTTAACTGTCTCTGGTTGATATTTTATTTTACCGTTGTCATATCAGTCAGTCACACTACATTTGAACTTCTTTTGTACGCGTGTTTAGATTAAATTTGTTACAATTCATCTTCTACATGTTATCACAAACGACAAATGTCACACCTCATTTCTGCTTACGTTGGTGTCTGTCGATTCATAAATATGTGAAAAATGCTCCTAGCGTCCTATGCAAGGACATGCAACTCTTTTTAACCAAATGATACAAACCACCTGTTTTAGCCTGTATTTAATATTAAACTGTTTCGACTATCTGACTACATTTCCTGACGTTAATGTTGTGATGTTTCCTGTAAAACATGACGTGGTTGCCAGGTCATGTATATCTACATTTCTTTTTTTATTTTTCTATCTATCTACCTACCCATCTTTGTAACAGAAAGGACAGAATAAAAGAGAAAAAGAAGAGATGTAGAGGGTGTAAACAACCCCAGTGAAGCCCAGCCACTGCTCACATATACAGCATACAGCTAAATTTGGTCTCTGCATTAAAACGTCCCTGAGGAGCAGTGGGCAGCCACACACCCGGGGACGAACTCCAGATTCTGAGCCTGTGCCTTGGTCAAGGGTACTGAGTGGAGAGATAGACCTGTATACATGTTTTGATGTTGGGGGAAACCGGAGCACCTGGAGGAAACCTACGTGAACCTGTGGAGAACATGCAAACTCCTCATAGAAAGGCCTCGGGCAGGAATAGAACCCAGGACCTTCTTGCTATGAGGCGACAGTGCTCACCACTAAGCCACCGTGCCACCCATGACAAATACAGAACATCTTTGTCCTTATGTATCACTGATTTTAAAGCTAAAGCTCCCTAGCATTACTTTCAGTATATTTGTATGACTTCCACACTCACTGATACACTAAAATGGCCCTACGTGTGTGGCAAAGAATCTGCTACTCCAGATGTTGTTTCCAAAGAAAGTTCAATCCCTCACTTATTTCACAATACTTCCAGGTCTTAGGCGGGAAAGTACTGTACAATTACTTACTATAAAACACAGTTCTCTATGCATTCCTTCTAACAAATGATACCATAGCATTGTTGATATGATTAAGAAAAAGCCAGCCCATGCCTTAGAGCTGGCAGTGAACCACCAGGTTTTAAAGAACTAATTTGGGGTTTGTGACTATACTGAAAGGTGTGGAAAACTCCTTAATTTGTGTTTGCTACTATCTCAGTGCCTAAATGCTGTTTTTAGTAAGTTACACTGAATTTTACTTTAGCACTGCTCTTCCTAAACAGGCAGTCATAAAAAAGATAATCTTCACTTTTCTCCCTCTTCCCCAAGCAGGTCTTTTTGCTGGTTCTTTATGTGTTTGTATCTGCATTTTCTGCTAAATATGCATGTCATATTTCAACTCGCACAACTGTGACTAATTTCCTCGTAATTTTTGTCTCCCTACTATTCATCACTGCTTCTCTCTCTCTCTCCAGTGCTAACAAGTGTCTCTTCACCCCTCTCACTTTGATTTCTGGCGTAACTAACTGCATCGTAGCAGGAACCCTGCAGCTACGTTGACGACACCCTCCTGACATGCAAACACGCAAACACACTCTCCTCAATTAGTTTGTATGACGAAGCCGTCAAAAAACAACAGAGCCGCGCTGTTGTCTCGCTAATTACTGTGATGGGCTCTTTGATGCTGAATAAGCATCACCGACGTCTTTGGGTTTTGAGCCAATTTTAGACACAAAGTCTTTCTAATACTCTAAACAGGAAACCGGTGGTGTTTTTTCTTACTAGTTCTTCCAACTAAAGTAGTATTCAGTAAAGCTGCGGGGCACCAATCAACATTAAGCTGTGTTTCTCTGTGGTGTCTAAGCACTAAGACTGCTTTTGTACTTCAGCTTGGAATAAAACCTGGATTAAGTGGAGTCACTAAGCCTCTTTTTTTGGCTATCTCATTCCTGCAGCGTATTGATTCCCCTACAGAGCATTCAAGCTAAGACTGCTGATGGAGGGATAATCCCAGTCACATTAATCTGGGTCAGAGTTGTATACGTACAGGTGAGGATCAAAGTGTGAAAATGCTGCAATGAGCCTGTATTGCCACTACAACACTGTCAACATGCAAGCAACTGAGAGATGACAATGATGTTTCATTAAGCTAAAAAAGGTTTAAAAGTTCAAACAAGTGCCATTTGTTAAATTTACAAGCAATGTGTAAGATATGGGACTACACATCAACAGAGTAACTGCCAACTCGGCCGACTATAACCATCCTCTTTGCTGTTGCTCTCTTTTGCTGTAGCTAGCTACCATTAGCTTGTTAGCTTAGTTAGCTGATGAATGTTGGTGTTCACCCCAACTCTTTGCGACCTCCCACTGATCAACACACAGCCTCCAAGACCCACTGAGGCCAGTTTAACAACAGGCTTAACAGTAACAAAGTTATATAGACCCCGTTTAGACAGCACAAGTTTTTTTTTACATCAAACGGTACATTTTTGTTGTGGTTCAACCCTCCTTTTACATGCTAACGGTGTGCTAGCACCCCTGAAAACGCAAATTTTTGAAACAGGGTTCAGAGTGCAATCTTTTGAAAACACAACCTTGTTTCCAGCTGTGTGAACTGTCAAACCACAAAGCCTGTGAAAGTGGTGACAAAGCTAATGCTAATGCATTAGCTAATAAAGCCACTGCATTCTGCAGTACCCACAAACAAACTCTTACTAAACACTCCACAGTGCGCCCAAAGCAAGTTGAATATGACAACAGTCTATTAAGGCAAATTTGAGTGTTCATAGCATAATTTCTAGAAGTCAGACTATGCCTAAATTTCTTTAATTTGTGGCTGCTTAGGGCTTAGCAGCAACAGGAAGTAGAGAACTTGTGCATTTTTCGATTGTGTGTCATTACAAACTTACACAGCCGACTACTGGCCTGGCATGCATACTACAACGCTTTTGGCTCTTCATGTAAACGTGGATTTTTTTTAATGAAGGAAAGACTTTTCTGGCTTTAGTATGGCTACTCTTGTCTAAACAGGGCCAAAGAGTGACTCGGACCAGGACTCTGACTCCAGGGACTACCAAGACATGTCAAGGACAGTCAAGCATTGCCAGCTGGGATTTTCACATCTATCTCTGAATAAAGGATTATTAAAGAGTTAATGATCATTGAAAGAGTGAAGGGACAAACCAAGATGGCTTTGATGAGTTCTGTTTTCTTTATTTTCTCCTGAGTTTGGATGAAGTGTGCTTTTTTTTGGTTAACAAGTCAATAAAGGTCAAAACATTAGGAGCTGAGGCTAGCTTGTTAGCATGCTAACTTCAGTAGATTACTTTTTTATATTTCTCCTTTAGGGGAAAATTAGTTAGAAAACAAGGAGCTGGAGTATTAAACATGATTGTGTTTATAAGGGATAGAGTGTTTAATGAAAGGTGATACCAGGGTTGAATTGTGGGCAGTGCAGAATCCAGCATTTTTTACCAAAACTCAGAATATATCTGCTGCTATTACAGCATTTTTGGCTGTTCTTCCTCTCTGTCTGTCTCTCTTTAGTCCCTCAACTGTATGGAAGAGCAACACATAATATTGCTGGAGTGCTCCTTGGCCAATTCATATTATATCTGCACACCAGCATGGAGGAACATATGTGAATTATTCAAAAACAGATGTCACTCCCCGTTAAAGCAATCCATATTGTAAAACTACGTCCCATGACATTGGTTAGGAAGACGTACGAGTGTCCCACTATATAATGTCTAAAAGTTAAAGTATGTCATGGTTGGGGCAGAAGCTAATAGGCACAAAAGTAGGCCTGAAGAGTACTTGTGTCGGTGAGTAAAGAAGCAGTTGTCCAATTCTCTTATACATGTCTTGGTTGTAATCCCGCATTACAAAGGCGATCGCGAAGGCTTTAGCTGCAAGCTCCCACCGTGAGCCTGTAAGAGCCATGGCTATCCCTAAGTACGCCTGCTTAGGGCTGTAACTGACACACGCTTAGGGAAAACACACACTCAAACATGGGCCAACAAACACACGCAGATAGACAGACATTTACACACGAGCACACGCAGATATAGACAAACACAGGCGAGCGCGTACACACTCAACGCCGTATCGCCAACACCAAGGATAAAAGGCCTGCAAAAGAGCTGAGAGCCTAATTAGGTTTTAATTGATTTTGGAGTGGGTCTCTATCCTTCTCTCTCTCTCTCTTTCTGTCTCGCTCTCTCTCCTGTCGTGGATTAGCGTCAGTGAGTGAGTGTTCCTCAGATGTGATTATTGACCTGTTCGCTCAGCCTCTCCCCGGGCTCTGATGAATACATGCATGAGGGCCTGACGTGTGAGAGCCCGCTGTCTGTCTCTCTCAGACGCACACTCGAACGCATTCCACGACACACTGCACACACACATACAGTAAATGTTTGCACATGCGCACATGTACACACATTAGACACACCACTCTCAAAGACATTTAAGCATTCACGCAGCCCCCCATGCAGGTCCAGATTCCATTAGGAGTTGTTTTGATCCAAAACTCCGCCTACGTCTGACACCATCCGCTCCCCATTCCCAGCTTTCTGTCCGTCTGGGAGTCTGTCTGGGTCTGCATGACTGGCCCCGTGTTTAGGGAGCCATTACAGGGCACTGGTTTCACCCCTCCCTTCATTTGGCCCGTTGAGAATAGCTGCAGCAAAGGGAGAGGGGTTAAGGAAACTAAAACCCCTTACGGGCCAGTAATTCTGCACCAGTCCAGACATGTCCTCTCTTCCTCTGCTCTCATACATCACTTCACCCCTCCGCCAAAACAACTAATTGCCTTTCACACCTTTGCTGTTTGTTGGGGAGCGGAGACATTTTCTTCAGGCATCCATGTAACCACAGAGTGACACAAGTGCAGTATGTATACACTGTATGTATATTTGTAGATCTTTCAGCTAGCTCTTATGGCTGTCAGTACGGTGGCCTTGAAGTGCCCTCACAATCACAAAATGAAATTACAACTGCAAAAAGGAAAAAAACACAACAAATAATTAAACATAATCACAAATAGGAAAAAACACAACTGCAAATAGACAAAACACAACCAATTTGTAAAACACAACAACAAATTGATGAAACAGAACAACAAGAAGAGACAACAATCGCAAAAAGAAAATACAAAAAACAAAAAGTCCTCGTTAGAGTTCATGTTGGCATGTGAATGGCGTCTCTCTTTCCTGTTTGAAGACGCACAGTGCATCCGTCCAATCAGCAACAACCCCCGCTCATAGACAGTATCTACCCTTTGTGGTTTAAGTTAATGTCGTTGCGCTTTCTGATTTGTTGTTGTGTTTTTTTCTTTTTGTTATTGTGTTTCATTAATTTGTTGTATTTTTTGGTTTTGCTATTTTTCCTTTGGTGTTTTTCTTTTTGTTGTTTCATCAATTTGTTGTTATGTTTTTTGTTTTTGCAGTTTTTTCTTTTTGCGGTTGCATTTTTCTTTTTGTTGTGTTTCATCAATTTGTTGTTATGTGTTTGTTGTCGTGTTTTTGTTGTTGTGTTTTGCCTATTTGCAGTTATGTTTTTTCCTATTTGCGGTTGTGTTTTCGTTTTGCGGTCGTCTTTCCCTATTTATAGTTGTGCTCAGTGATTATGCTGTTGTGTTTTCCTTTTTACTGTTGTGTTTTCATTTTGTGGTTGGCACTTCAGGGCCACCGTACTTCAGGACTCAACTCGGGGCCATAAAAAGCAGTAAAACCCTGTCACTGCATCCGTCTTTCATCTTTTGTGCAATCAGTGAAAGGACTTCTCATTTAACAATCTGTCTGTCTACAATTAGCAGCAGCTAGTAGCTTGGGATATTGTGTTTAATTCAGTTTAACTCAAATGCCTACGTCAACTCATAAAGCATTCACTGGGACATTCAAAATTATACAAAAGATTAAAGCATAATTTGCTTTGGGTGCGTCACGCTTGTGTAATTTCTTTTGTTTATGCTGATGAAAGTGCAACAGCTGTTTGAGAATATCAGCAAACCAAACTTGGCTGTACTCAGACACTTGAGGCCTTCTGTTGAAATGAGCTTCCTCGCGCCTCCGTTGTGTTTTTCCACTCTCACAGCACAAAAACCCAAAAGATCCCGATCCGGTAAACAATGAACAACTGCCTGTCGTTCCTGCTTCTGATGCACGGAAGCAGAAATTAAGGAAGGCTGAGAGTGCGCTGTAGACACACACCCACATGCACAAGCATCTACATACACACAAACACGCTACCGCCCGCTCCACCCGCCCTCGATGGGGACTCTAATAAACCATAAGTGCCTCTGAAATATTAACTAGATTCTGCGAGCAAAATCCCTGCAGATCCACAGGGCCTGCCATCTTCAATCTAGCCCCAAAAACAAATAGCACTCCCCTTCCTCGTCTCCTCATGCCTCACCTCCTTCCTCTGCTGCCCGTCACAGATTCATACTTACAGATGACTGGGGCCAAACCGCTGACCACAGGCAGTCTGGGCTCGGCCCCAGACCTTCTAGTGCGCCATCGATCTGAAACATCAGACTGTAACTGCCGTCTGAGCCGAGGCCGCGACCCTGCTGCCCCTGCTGGATGCAATTTAATCGACCTATATCAACATGCTGTATATTTGTGATGGAGATTTCCCTCGCTGTGTTGCGATTCATCCGGACACTAGAGGACTGCAGAGCTTCACAAAGAGAG
>JAQFJA010000017.1:9556548-9566593 GCA_029874485.1 Naso brachycentron
GGTTTTCAATTTAGTCATACCTGCTGCTTATTATATCATCATTAAAGCAACTGTAATAGGCTTGACTGCTGGACGTTGATGACCATGATCTTGTCCTAAACGCCGGCTTCGTGCCAGATATTGACGGATCCGAACCTGAACAACTCCCTTCAGTCTTGACCTCTGGCAGCTCATCTGTCTCTCCTTTCATCCTCCTCCTCTTCATCTCTTTCTCCCTGTCCCTGCGGCCATTCCTGATCATCTATCGATTTTCCATTACAAGCGGAATACAGACATTGATCCCGCACCTCTCTGCTCCCCCCTTTGGGTATTAGTGAGATGGTGATATCACACAAACCCAGGAGAGTTGTTGCAATCTGTTGGAGGCGCCTCCCCCTGTGGACTTGCATGTCACAGGCCGAGGGGTTTTACAGCTTTTGTGTGTGGTTCTATATGTGGGTCCTAAGTTATAAAGTCATATCTCCAACTCCTCCCCCTGCAGGCTGTGTTCAATAACAAATAACCAAATAAAACTGGGAAAATAAAAACCACAAAGGTGGAAGAAATGGATCTACCTGCCAGACTACGGTTTTATGGCGGGTGTGCGTTTGTGAACGCACACATGCACCCGTTCGCCTGTATTCGATGTTTAATTCAAGTGTGCAAAAATAAAAACGCTTCCTCCTCAGGCTAGAGGAGAGGGAGAATGAAGGAACAAAGGGAGGAAAGAGATGGAACAAGAAAGGGAGTGGAGGAGGATGAAGAGAGGGAAAAAAAGCAAAAAAGGGCAAAGACGAGCAAGAGAGCTAGAAAGAGAGAAAAAAGGGGGAGGGTGAATCATCTCACCTCCCTTCTCTCTCTCCTCCTCCTCCTCCTCAGCTCCTGGTATATCACTAGGTAGCATCCTGGGGGCTTGGTGATGGCAGATTGCATTAGAGATATGGGCCTGATATTTCATCTAGCCTTTATTACATTTAGTTCACATCAATCGGCTGGCAACCTGGAGGTAAGAGCTATTTGGCACGCGGCCGGACTCCCCCTGAAATGAAATCCTGAATTAAAGTGCCACCTCAGACGCGGAGCGCCTGCATAAGGCGGATTCGATTGCTGCAGCGGAGCCGCGGTTTGGCTGTGTTACATTGTCCGAGTACTGACTGTTTGAACCCGCTGAGGGAAAATCACCAGCTGGTCGGGGATATTAGCCGGAGTTCAGAGCCCTTGCCTGGGCTGACCGAGCACTTTTCTCGCTTTTATAGGGGCCTAAAGTGCCCAAAGGGGGATATGATGGCTGATGAGCACTTTTACACCGACAGGTTGCATGCTTAAGTGTGCACATGCATGCGTTTCCAAGCGTATCAACTGAAAACATATGTCCATTTTATCATCTATATTCTTCTATTTGAGCGTTCCCAAGATCTGCCGTCCAGACCACGCAGCTCTCTGCATCTTTCAGGTAACACACACAGCTCTGCTTTTCTCCGTAATCCCAGCTGTCACGCAGATTTTCACCCTTGACCAAGATGGAGAGCCCTCCACCTCTGCAGCCCTCCAGCTCCCCCCCTCGCCCTAACCTCACACAGGAGCGTGAAAACATGCAAAAATCTACTCTCTGCTCGCTCACACTGCCGTGCCTAATCATGCAGGCAAAAAAAAGAAAAAAAAAGGGGAAGCTACCCGTAACGGTGCTACAGGGCTCGGATCAATTCGGGTAAAAAGCATAGCACAGGACAGAGCATGAATATCGAGCAGCACTTTGGCTCCTCACTCTTATTTTTGCTGTGCCCCAAAGGGAAATGCTTCCTCCGTGAAACACAGAAGGGCAAACACATTAGCGTTAGAGGTTATGCATAAATAAATGCTGGCGTGATCCCATATTTCTTAATATTCCTCCAGAAAGGGATTTATCACTGGAAAGCTGGATAGATGGATGGATGGAGCGGAGTGAAAGAGGGAAGTGGAGCGGCTAGTCTTACAAACTAACACATGCTTGCATGCTTGTAGAGTTACTCACATGTGGACGCTCTCTCCCCACCCACTCACTGACTCTCCGTGTTGCACACACACACGCGGACACACTCATACATAGAGGATGAAGGGAGATTGAGTGGGAGTGTGTGTAAGAGGGCAGGCCGAGGCCTCCGTCCCTCCAGGCGAGTGTAAAAAAAAAATATATAACCCCGCATCTCAATAAAACCCTCTGTGGAGAGGAGAAAAAGATGAGGCATTTCAGTTTGCTCTTCCTCCTCCCTCGGCCTCCTCTTGCCCTGCACGCCTTGGGCTGTGAGAAACTGCTTGACACACTGCTTATCAACAGCTGAGCCGTTCCTCTCTCCGCCACTACAGCGGGGAAGTCCACTGTGCCACGGTGTTGACACTGCCACGCTGGTGTAAAAGCGTTATTACTGCGAAACATATTGCCAGGGAGATAATTATGCAACGTTTTGCCTTTGACAAAAGCGACAGAAACCTGGAGACACAAAGCGGAGACATCAAAATAACATTTCCAGCTCGCTGCAACGTGACACAACTGCGTGAAAAGAGCCGACAATCATTACGAAACCCTTTCAGCAGAGCGGCCATTGATGTCCTCATGAAAGTTACATATTTCTCCTGGCCAGACAAAGTGCTTTGTCAGGGAACAATGCAGAAACACCCACCTAGGATTATTAATTCTTCCATTTACGGAGAGAAGGGAAGGCTCTAGCAGGGAAATAAGAAATAAGTGGGCATAATTACAGAGAAGCACTGATAAATCTCGTCTGTGTGTGGTTCAGACGGACCGAACTGACAATGAAATTTAAAAAAAATCTCAAAATGTGCAATATGTGTAACATTCTCCCTGACGTAGTTGTATAAAAGTGGGTTAAACAGTGGAAACCGTGACTTCGCCCTCCTTCCTTCTAGGTCAAAAACAATAAAAGAACATACGATTTGGATTATTCATGTCTCTGAGAAAGGAAACTGACCAACGCGGTCATATCCAGCAGCTGGGTTTCATTCTCTTCTTTGTATTTTTCTCCTTCCCTTCCCTGTTTATTCCCTTTTTTGCCCTCACAAGCTTTAAACTACATCATGAATCCTTTTATCATCCTCTCCCATATTCTGTCTGCCCTCCATGACTAATCACACACATACAGATTTTCAAATGCTGCTTGGCATTTGATTATCAGATAGAGGAGGATTACAGCCGGATAGTCTTGATAATGTCGGATAAGATGTTAAACACAGATGCATACACAAGAATGTTTGTCTAAACTTTATGTGTTGTCCTTCAGCATGTAGAAAACTTTAATAGTCTGCTATAAAAAATAACAAAACAAGGTATCTTTTCCAATTCTTGTCCTACATAATCAGTTAAGCCAGTGGAAGAAACAGATGGATTAATTATTGGGCTATTTGAATCATTTTTTCCATTCAGTCTGAATTCATCATCATGCAAATGACACCAAAAAACCCACAATGTGGAAACCGAAATGAGCAACATTTTCTGCTCTCTTCAATGATGAGGTTATGTGCAGATGACGTGCCCTTGAGCAACAAATTCAGCCCTGTAATTGCTGCAGAAAGCCTCTAAAAGGTCAGAGCTAAAAGTCTGTGGTTGCACTGGGCAGCAACGAGGACTTAATGCGTGTAATAATGGTGTGAATGCAAAATAAAGGATGAAGATGAGAAGAGCTTATGTGCCTGCCATTCTCTCAATAAATAATTATTTCACAAAAAAGATTACCACAGTCCACTTAATGGTCTGCGTTTCACAGAAAGCTCGTATCTACAATTAAAATTTCCTTTGCGATTGACCTGTTGTGGTCAAAAAAACGTTGGGATTGGACCAAACCGCTGGCAGTGATTTTTTTAATAGTAAAAAAAAAATCGGTGTGTTTTAACAGGAAATTGCTTGAGACAGAAGTGCTTTTGCAGCATATTAATGAAAATGTCAACACAAATCATCATTCAGCCAGAATAATGATGCACGACTAAATCATTTTGTCAATCCTGCCAAGACTCTGTGTTTTGGGATTTTCTGTTTAGTTTGGATTTTATTTTGAAATGTGTCCTCCTTGTTCACTTCCTGTGTTTCCCTCCTTTGTTGATGACCTTGTGTCATATTTCACTCACCTGTGTTCTGTTTGTAATCATCCCTCGTGTGTTTAAGCCATTTTCTCAGTTCATTCTTTGTCAAGCTGTCTGTTCAGTTTTCTGTTCCTGTGTAGTTGTTCCTGTGTTTGTGCAATAAATGTGTTGCATTCGAGCCTGCCAGCCTGCTGTCTTTTGTCTTCTGCATTTAGGTCCACCTGCTCCTTATTGTGGCAGAATGACTTGACAGAAAATGAACTGAGAAACTGGCTTAAATACATGATGGATGATTACAAACAGAGCACAGGTGAGTGAAATACGACACAGGTGGAACATTAACAAAGGAGGGAAGGAAGTGAGCAAGGAGAATACATTTCAAAGTAAAACAGGAACTAAACTGAAGATTCAAATACACAGACAGAGTCCTGGCAGGATGTGACACATTTATTGACGTCCCTGTCAGTAAACAATGTAAGTCCTGCGTCAATGTGAGTCGTGCCTGCAGGAAAAGATCCGCCATCTTGGACAGTTAGCTATGGCTACACCACTTGGACAAATCACATCTGAGTTTGACGATCTAATTCAAGTTTAATGTTTTAAAACTAAATCATAATTTTTGTCTAACCCACACCAAGTGTGAACTATTTTACAGGTGCTGCATAGTAAAGCTTGTGCAAGCCCAGCTAGCAAGGACGCTATCACTAGCCAGCTAACAGAGCTGCTAACATTAACATCATTGCTCTCTTGGACTAGCATTGGCTTTGTGGCTAGTGGTAGCAAAAGTTATTTAGCGGCTTGTATGTTGATTTCAACTTGTTGTGGCTAGCTAGCACCGATCAAAGACACTAGCATAACGTTAGCTGCTAACATGCTACTTCAGCTAACCTGATTGGCAAATGAATTAGTTGTCAGTTTATGTCAGTTTATCCTTACATAAATGTAAAGTTGGGAATAGTAAAAGAAAATAAATAGTAGAAAATTAGCCACATGTTATTTGTCCAAGCCGTAAAGGTATTTAGCCATAGGTAGCTGTCCAAGATAATGGACCTTTTCGCACATGGGCAACTCACATCAGGTACTGACAGTTCCATTATGACATGACTCCGCCCTCTCCAAAAAGCCACCACTCTCCCACTTTGCCTCCTCCCCGTCTTACTTGCAGTCCAGCCTCTCGATCTCAAAGTGTGGATTGAAGTTGAGGACGATGCGCTGCGAGGGCTCCGGCGCCGTGACGATCCAGTGACAGTTCTGGTGAGGCGGATACTCTAGAGGATAACCGGGGGAGGTGATGTAACCCGCCTCGCTGGCATCAAAGACGCCTCCACACTCTGAAAGGCAGAGAGACAGAAAGGTGGGTTGCAACAGGATGTGAGTTACTGATTGAAAATTTGACAAAACAAATGAAGGATTTAGTAAATTAACTATGTTTTGATTTTAAACATAGGCCCCAAAGCATTTTCACATGTGCCATTTGCATAGCAGGCAGGCGCCAAACCAGTTAAATCCCCATTAAATGGTCCACTCCCTACAGCAGTGACTCAGAGGACGCTCCTTCATTTACCTTGTTACTCTGTATGAAGATGTGATGAGCAGCAAATGAACAGTAAAACAAAGAAAGCAATTTAGGCCGTCGGTTCGGCAGAAATTGAAAAAACTTCTCTATTGTGGATCCTCAATGCATGCGGAACCACATGGGTAAGCTATTAAAACAATAAAAGATCATCACTGCTGCATTTGGTACACACACATACACACATACGCACACACAGAAGCACACAGAGCCTTTTTCACCCTCTTCCACACCCAGGCTCTTATCTCTCTAGTCCCCCCGTTGGGAACGTTCTCCAAGTGTAATTGTTGCTCCGGCAAGCCAATCTGCAAACATTAGGACACATTCCCTGATCCGATCACGCTCTCCCAGGAACAATAGCCTGCCAATGGCATCGCTCGGCAGGCTCAGACAGGAAGTGACACGCAGACGGCCTGTCTAGCGGGGTTCTGGGGGTCACCCCGACTCTGTAATGAGAAGCTAACGCGGCAACAAAGGCCCTATTCTGCGCTTACACCCCGACAGCGAAGGCAGCCCTCGTGCTTGGCGTTATCTCCCATAAACACGCTAAACACACAAACTCACATGCACATATAAAAGGAACATGGTTATGGGTGTTTAGCGTGCGCATGCAAACACACAGTGGGAGATCACACACGCAGCAATGTGCACAATGCTTCTTTTATTACACTTGCATTGCAATAGATTTGAAGGCATTATTATTCTTTACGGAGGCAAAGGCGAAACGTGTTCTCCATGACAACAGCAGGGGGTGGTTTAGCTCCCTATTTCTATATGTGGTCGTGTGTGTATGCGTGTGTGAGGCTCCTCATGCACCAGAGGGATCTCTAAATGTAATGAACTTTGTGATATTGAAGAGGGACGAATGTTTTCTTAATATCGCAGCTAGTGCATGTTGGCCAATAAGGACGGCACTACATAGAAGGAAGAAAACTGCTATATCAGGCTGCAGACTAAAGCTTATACTTTCATTACCAATGCACAACCAAACGACGGGCTTAACCACTCAGTGGCTGAGCTGACTCTTTTCTTGACATAAATGGGTTGATATTCCTGTCTGTTTTTCTTACAAATTTCTGTGAAAGCATCAATAAAGAAAGCTGCGAGGAGAAAAAACCAGCACCAAAGGCTTGAAGTGTAATAGACCCTTCAAGTGATGACATTTCCACCGCCTATTGTGCTTAAAAGGCACACTTAAGATTCTCTGACATTTGATAGAGCTGCAATGGCTTCCTTACTATGTTACTGGAGAGCGGCGATGCCCACGCTGGCGCAGCAGGCACGCACAGCTGCAGGTGACTCCCTGTAAGTGCCCGACTCCAGCCGCCCACACGCGCACACACACACACACACAGGTTCAGCTACTCGAGCACACATAAGGGCCAGTACCGGGGTGCATGCTTAAACGCGCTCCTACGCATTTATGCACACACACTCACTCACGCAGCTGCTGCTCCGTGTTCAAACGGCCACCCACGCACGCACACACATCCAAATACAAACAGAGGGCCTGTCAATCACGAGGCTGACAGAGGTGGAAAAATAGCTAACTGAAAAATTTCAAAAAGATAGAGGGGATGGCAAAGAATGACAGACAGAGAGCCACACACACACACACACACACACATCTTTTTATCTGCAGCGGCCGTGCAGACAGACAGTCATTGTTGGGAAGCCTATGGAGGGAAGGGTGTGCAGGAGGCTATCAGCGCGCAGAGCCCCGGCAGATTAAGCCATTTGGGGAGAATCCTGCAGCCTCGACACTTTTTTTTTTATTCCCTCCCTGAGCTGCCCATTCAAAGGCCTCCGGGGAGGATGAAGAGGAGAAGAGGAGGGGTGGAGGAGAGAGGGAGAGGAGTGGGAGAGGAAGGGGGGGATTACGGTGGAGAGACGAAAGGAAGGGGCGCGAGGAGAGAGGATGAAAGCAGAGAAGGAGAGGAGGGAAGGAGGCGATGGATAAGAGATGGATTGAGGAAGAAGGGGGGAGATTGATCGGGGGGGTGGGGTTGATGCACGATGGGTGCAAGGACATAGGTGGGGAGGGTGAGGAAGAGAGGGGAGAAGTGACAGGTGGGGAGAGACGAGGAAGGGGGTGACAAAAGGTGATGAGGACAGACAAACAGGGGGTGACGAAGAGAGAGGTGCGGCGAGTGAGAGATGGAGTGAAGTGTGCGTGTGTGCGCTGCGCAGAAAGCCTGACGAGCCTCATTAAGACATGCCTGCTATCCAGCGGCTCCCTGTAGACACTGACCCCACTGGGAAACCTCTGCCAGTCAGCTCACACACACACACACACACACACATATTTGCAGCATGTGTGTGTATGAATGTGTGTGTGTTTGTTTGCTTCTTCTCACAAAAAGCAAAAATGATTGGAGGCCATGGCGGCGATGTGTCTTCTCTGATGGGACTCTGATGAAAGATGTGTGTATTCGTCCAAAATAATTAGGACAAAACGTTCATATGTGAGTGTGTGTAACCTGTGTGTGTGTGTGTTTGTGTGTGTGTGTTTTGACTGTCAAGCATTATGTTTTGGAGGGAACAGAACTTGTGGTGTTGGATGAGTAATGCAGGAGAAGCACTCAGGAGCTGCCAGCAACCGTCATGAATTACACTGTCTCTTCTACTAGAGGAGCCAATCTGTCTACACACACATGCACACACACACATGCACAGCCAAAAACCCTATACATGAGAACAATGACGCTACTATGCGTGTGTGTGTGTGTGTGTGAGACTGTATGTACAGAGTGTATTTTTCATCATCGTTGGGAGTGTTGTGTGGATAAAACTGAAATGCATCAGAAATATTATAAATGTATGTATGCATCTACATGCAGTCACACCATTTGTTTTTAGCGCAGACTGTCAATGAAATGAATGTTAAGTAAAAACGCTCTCTGCATGTGTGTGCGCGCGTGTGTGTGTGTGTGCACATTTTCTAGTCTCTTCCGATCAAGTCAGACCCACAGATGTCTTTGTACCCGCTGCGAGTGCCTTTATCTTCATTATCTGGGAAAATGTGCATATGTCTGCATGTCTTAGCTCACGTTCTGTTGTGCGTGCGTGTGTGTGTGCGTACGTGTGTGTGTGTGTGTGTGTGCCCGCGCTCTCATTTCTATTAGCCGTCTTATCGGGGGGGAGTATGGCGTCACGCTCTGGGATAAGCTGCAAGTGCGAGGAAAGGCGCTGATAAATCCCTCCATCATTCCTAGTGTCTCTCGCCCCTCCCTCCCTTGCTCCCCCCTCCCTCACCCCCACCTTAATTAAAAAGTGCTATCGCCCAGAGTGAGGGAATGAGCAGAGAAAGTGGGCAGCACTCATCCATTCAGTCAGGAGCAGGGGTTGTCTCCCTCCGACTGCTTTTAATCTCACCCGTTCCACACTAGGCTGGACCCGGGGAGAGGGAGAGGGTGAGGAGGAAGGGGCGAAGGGAGGAGATTCACTCTCATCGCCCATGTGCTTTAAGATCTTTATGCTGAGGTAGGTAATGGCGGTGCTTTTTGGGGAAAAAAGAGGCTGGAAGAGCAGCAGCAGTAGCAGTGAGAATGGCTCAGATTTTAATATTCACATGACTGAAAAATGCACCCTCACTGAGAGATGGTTAAACGTCACCGAGATGCCGACTGTAAGCTCTCTGGGAGTTTTTAACTTCCCGTACTTGTTGCTTAAAGGGAAAATCCACTTTTCATGTGGGTTTCCAATCAATTTTGATGGTAATTGTAGTCAATTAAAACAATAAATTCCTCAGTTGGTGCTATACTGACAGAGAAAGCTGAGTTTTCTGAGTTTGTCTTGCTCACACACCTGTTCTTGCAGTGCCTACATGTACCAGGATGCATTGCATCCCAAAAAAGCACTTGCCGTGCTCCAAGAGCGTTATTACTATCCGGCCTGGGCGATAGAGCTGAAAAATCTATCACTATAGTGATGTTTCATATCAGTCAATATCAATAACTATTAATCATGTAGGTTGTGACTAATGACTTGTGCATTATAAGTGGTGGGAGCGGCTGAGGTGATAAAATGAGTAAATATCCCAAAATTTTTGACCAAATACCTCGACACTGAGACAGTATTGTAAGGCTCACTATTGGTGGTTTCACAACATATTAACCCAGTGACATTTTTTGCTAAATAATCATCGGTAATGTGGATAATTTGGTAAAGATAAATAAAAGAGCAACAAGAACAGTCTGGTAAGTTCAGAAAAACACATCACTTTACTGCAATGAAGCCTTTTCAACCAGGAAAAGACGACACATACACCATATCACAATATAACAATATCCAAAATCTGTTATGATATCTCGTCTCGTATCACAATACAATACATCATTGATATATTGCCCAGCCCTGAGTACTATTATTATTAATAACAAGAGGTTTTTCACCCGCTAGAGCCAGAAAATCCTCTCAAAA
>JAQFJA010000017.1:9593626-9604519 GCA_029874485.1 Naso brachycentron
TTGGGGGGTCACAAACCTGTTTGTCGAAACTTCTAAGCTAGCACCTCGTGTGTCATGCTCATTATTGATAATGGTCACAGTGCTCGGAGTCAATATGCCTTCAATTCGAGCAAGCCAGGCATCAAAAGTGGAGATGGTTTGGAAACAGGCTGGGGGCCAGGCTGCCAAAAACCCACACAGCAACAGAGAGATGGGTGTGTACTGGCCAGACTTTGTCTTGGACTGTACATCTGCAGTGTATCTAGAAGGATCATCTCTGACATTCTTTTTACTTATGAATGTATCTCTGCTTTGCACTTCCCACAGACCACCTGTCAGTCAAACAGAGCGGGCAGCATGAAATCTTTGGGGTTTCTATTGACAAACTTTTGATTTTTGCGGGTAGCGTATACTTTTCTATCTTTTATACTCATTACAGCAACCCAGTTCTTCTGTTTAATGTAGAATGTATCACTGGCAGTGTGTCAAAGGACCTACCAAAGAAATAGCCACTAGGCACTAAAAGCGACCTGAAATAACAGGAAAAAGTTTGGGGTAAGACCTCAGAAAAAAAACAGTTGAAATTGGGTGAAAAGGGCAGCTGTTGGCAGCACGGTGGAGTAGTGGTTAGCACTGTCGCCCCATAGCAAGGGTTTGATTCTCGGCTGGGGCTGAACCTTTCTATGTGGAGTTTGCATGTTCTCCTTGTGTACGTGTGGGTTTCCTCCGAGTGCTCCAGTTACCCCCACCATGTAGGTCGATCTCCAGTCAGTATCCCTGACCAAGGTACTGACTTAGAATCTGGCGTTGGTCCCCGGGCGCTGCACTGCGGCTACCCACTGCTCCTCAGGGATGGGTTAAATACAGAAACCACATTTCAATGTACACTGTATATGTGACCGATAAAGCACCTTACCTAACCTTGGACGAGATCAATTTTCTTGGCAATGGCAAGTGGATTATTCACCACCTTGTCAATTTCAGATATCAAATCTTCTTGATTTTGTCCTGTAGCAGTCTTAAGAGATCTCTGGAGTCGGTCCCTGTAATAGCATTTCCACCTGCAGCATGCCCTTTGTATCTGAGAAAACATTTGAGTGTTTCACTATTCTGATTCTTCTTTCATCTAGTTAGAAATGATAGACCCAAATCTCGTCCATGGTTACGAACTGCTGACGAAATCTCTCATTCACCTCAAAAATGACAGGGTTTTACATTGCTTTAAGCTTTTTTTTTTTAAATCAGGCTTAAGGAGCTTCAGGACTGAAGTCATTTAGAGATTGTTGTTGATAGCTGCATCAATCCAATCCGGGGAGATACCCAGCTCTGTGGCAGTATACTGCTGTGAGTTTCGTCTATCTGTCTCCTGTGTGGTGACAGTAATCTGCCTTCCAGGACAGGGGTCATCTTCCAGGCCCTCTCTTCCAAGTTTGAATTCTTCACTATGCTATTAGAAGGGGCGCCCTCCCCTCGTGTTGCACCGTGTCCTGGTTGACCTTCTTAGATGATGTGCCCTTAAGAGGGGATGACAGCTACAAGGCTGATGTTATCCATTTTCCAAGGCAGTGTTGCTTGCAATTTTTAATCACCCAAAACAGAAAAACCACAAAGGTTATTTACCTCACTCTCTCTGCATAATCAGCTGAAGAGCTGAGGTGCGAGTGCACGTAACAAGAGCTGTATTACGTATGTTCTTCTACCTTAGGCCATGAACTTATCAATCAACTCTCCACTTGAGGTCATATTGTTTCTGAGTTCCAGAAAATTCCAGCGATCATTTAGCTGACAAAGGGAAGGCTTGACATGATGCTGTAGTATGTAATCACAGATGCATCTAGACTACTGGCGTGTGTTGTTATACTAAGTAAGCTGCCAAGCTTTTTTGCTGCAGTGTCACCAAGACAAATCCCTGCACAGTTATTGTACTTAGTAAGTGATTGTGATTACAAGCTTTTTAATATCCGCGCTATGAAGAAATAACTGACGACAACAAACCTGTCATTACAACAGGCCAGTTTCAGTTTACACTCTGAATTCCTGCTGAGTAAATACAACAATCTGCCTGAGCCTGTTGTCATTTCACTTCCACTTCAAATCCTCAGCCGCTGTGGGAAAGTGCTCGCGCTCATAAATCATTCACTTGTTATTCTGCAACCCAGATATGGTAGAGACGAATGCATCGCAGTTTTCAGCCTCCTATCCCACATTATATCCGTCTTTTCTGCTCGCTGGGACTGTGATAGAGAATCCCGGCGCAAGTTTCCGACTTAGTAAATGTCAATCTCTCTGAGGTTTTGTGAAGACTTGCTTCCACGCAGCCACAATGGGCTTTTTATGACAGCTTCAGCACCATGATAATTAGGCAGAATTTGGAGAGGCAGGCTAAAACCGGGATGCCATTTGCAGTGTTTGCGTGTGTGCGTTGGTGTGTGTGAGTGCACGTGGATGTGGTGGTGGTGGTGGTGGGAGGGTTACTGAGCTGATCCACAGTACACAATGGACTGGCAGCTGCTGTAAACGATAGCAAGGTCATCACTGCTGCAGCCGCTCGATCAGGAACATGTGTGTGTGTGTGATGGAGAGTCTGGAAGAGAGAGGAGAGAGTTGGCAAGTGTGCGAGAGGGAGCAGCTACATTTCCATCCATTTGTGGAAGGTTCTAAAGAGGACTTTTCCAACTTTACGAATAAAATGCAAATTAAGTACATTTGCATCAACTTTATTGGAACATATAAAATATCTCACACAAAATGCATACGAGGTGTCTTGAGTTGATGGTCGGAATTCATACTTTTGGCTGTTTAGTAAGTCATGGCTGGGTCAGATAAAACAAAACTACACAGAACTACATAGATCAAGGAACTGTTAACTGGCAGAGATGTTGGATTTCTTTTCATGTTTCTTGTTGCCGCATTGTATTTCATGTCGTCTGGAGACTGTTATGAGAATATGTGAGATCACAGTCAAAACAGCTCATCAGTCACGTTAGCTGTCTGTTTGCTGTCCATTCAAAGTATAAACCCCTAAGTGACAAAAGCAAAAACAGGCTGGAGTAGGCACATCTTTTCTTCCTTGAGTCATTATTTTTCTTTCGCTTTTTTTTTTTTTTCCTAATGTGACACTTCATGATGTGCAAAATAATACTTGGAAATCTGGCTAGAAGTGTGTGAAACAGGGAGAATGGAGCGATGTGTGCAAAAGCAGAGGAACAGGCTGTACCTGCAAGCTGATAGTTCTGACAGAAATGGAAGTTGCTGTTATTTAGGTGTTTTTCCTTGGCGATGGAGACTGACCCCCCCACAAGTCCTCCTTGAAATTGCTTGTTGCTTGTTTGATGAATAAGAAATGCAAACAAAGCAAGACTCTCAGCTCCAAACTTTTCGTTCAGTCTCTCATTTTAAAGATGGCACATATGCACAGGTGTTTTCACTTAGTCTAGCTGGTTGTAAATCTGCTCGGGGTCGATGTGGGTGGAGGTTTGCAAAATTCTTAAGAGCTCACCCTCTTCAGTCGTTTTCTCCGACCGGAGGTACCGTATCATAGTTCAAAGAACTTAGTTCACATTAACAGAAAGTGATGAATGCAATGTTTATCTCAAATAACGTCATTATCGTGTTGCTTGATCACATTTGGATCATTGCTTCAATTGTATCATTCCCACAAAGTACACAGCCCACTTATATTAGCTTGGTCAGTGGAGGGAGGGACTGGCTATTTTCTGTCGTTAACTACGGCCGATACAACCATGTTTGCTGCACTTTATCAGTTGTGGAGGTCCTATACAGGTTGGAACACTTAACAACATAGTGTCTGTGTTCATAACATCCTCCAGAGCCTGTTGTGTCACATAGCTCCATGTCAGCCACAGTTAGCGTTAGCTAGTAGCATCAGCAGGAAGGGAGGCTTGCCATTTTCTATCATTAACTACCATATTTGCTGCAATATATCAGTTTTGGAGGTCCTGGATAGGTTGTAAAACTTAACAACATCGATCTGGTTAACGAAATCATCTGCAGCCTGTTAAGATGTGTCATATAGCTTCGAGTCAGCCACAGCTAGTGTTAGCTAGTACCATAATGAGGAATATACAATCATCATTTCCACAAAGTATCAGTTGTATCCGTCACTATCACGTAAACGATATCTGAAAATCTCAACACTGATTGGCTGTCGTGGCACAGTGTCACACCATGTCACCTGAAAAGTTCAATATTTTCAGCTTTGGGCGATAAGGCAATGGACGCCACATCGCGTGCATCACGAGATTTGCGTCGCCTGAAGTGACATCGCTTCTTATTGCGTCTTTACATCGACTTTGTACGTATTCTTGAGGCGTTCATCGCTTCTGTCTGAACACACCTAGAGAATCCCCTGTTCTGTTTTATCCAGAACTGTTAACAATATAGGTCTTAGGGCTCTGTTTTTTTGGGACTTTATTAGTTCCAGTTTCAGAGTAGGTACACTCGCAGCACCGAAGCCATTTCTGAGAAATTTTTAAGAACCTGTCAGCTGTGTAAACAAGACGACCCAAAACCGAAAACGAGAGCTCGTAATGAGAATGTCCTCCTCTTTGGGAATTAAAAGCGTAAGGGAGTAGATTCAGGGTTTATTATCGTAACATTCTAGACAAAAGAGTGGAGCAGCAATGCTGTAGCCTTCACTTGTTGTTGTTGTTGTTGTTCTCGTACAAATTACAAAGAAGTCATGCAGAAGTGACATTAGTATACCAACTGCTGGTCAGCTTACCTCGCTTCATGGGCTCCTATTTGAGATGCAAAAAAAAAAACCAAACCAAAACAAAAAATCCCTTAAAGGTGGATAGTTTCCCAGGAATTTCCCAGTGGGCAGCTCCTCTTACAGAATTCCAAGAACTGTTTGGTCAGAAAATGCCTGATGCTTCGCCCCCTCTTCCCTTCAGGCCCCTGCTCAGTAGAAATAAGGTAAGAAACAAACAAGAAATAATTCTGTGGTTGAAAAAAAACAAAAAAAACTTTGAAAAACCCAGAACAATCTGCAGGCAAAGCTGAGGCGAACACCACAGTTGGGTGATAATCCTCTGTGGATTTGTCATTGTGAGCGTCCACTTTCACACATTGTCATTTGACCCTTTGCTAACATAAAAATATTGATTTCTGCAGCTTTAAAGCTTTTGGAAACTCTGTCTTCACACCCATAGCAGCCCACTGACCCACAGTTCAGTGTGGAGGTTGGAACAGATGTCTGCTCTTCCTTTGTAAAACAGTGCAGACATTGTGAGAAGGTTCTTATATGACAATCCTTATATCAAAGTTAAAAACAGTTGACATGGGTTTTGTTTACTTTTCATGCAGATGGAAGAATTTCATGAGATGATTTCAAATAAAAGATAAAACAGCTGATTTTTCTGCACTTTTAACATTCATCTAATGTATTTTACAAGTCATGGACATGATTTTCAGTGACATACCCACAAGTATTTTCTACTATAGCCCACTGCATGAATAATAAACAGCGCTGTTTAATTTTTCATCATCCTCTTTGTAATGATCATAAAAAGAAGTCTGGATTTAATGAACTCTGGAATGTGTGGAAAAAAATATAAAAGAGCAGGATGGAAAAAAATGGCTGCATGGCAGCAAATAATTTGGCGCTATAGCAACATTAGGACTAAAATTCCAGTGTGTAAACAGAGAAGCAGGGTACTGAAAATGTCACATTAGCTATATTTATTAAAATCTTCCTGCTATGCCTCACTGTGCTCTAGATTTCCTTCTGGTGCGATAAGTTTCTTAATGAATTGGCCGGCGTCCAGCAGGCAGAATATTACCCCCAACAATAGCCGCCTTTGCACGCCACTAAATATCTGATGGGCTCCGGCGATTTCTTTGCTGATGTGAAGCGCTAAAATACAGAGATGCCATTAGTGTGGGCCAAGCCATTATCTTAGCAATGCCATCTTGACATAAACATTTTGGAGGCAATTAAAGATTATATGTGTGTGTGTGCGCACGTGTGTGCGCGTAGCTGTCAAAGAGCAATTACGGTGACAATGTCCTCAATGTTCCGGGCGGCTCATTTTCATATCAGAGGAGACGGTGATGTTTCACAATTTGATTAATGTGTTTTTCAGGAGGACATGTGGCGCGCAGGGACGCATTTGCGAAAAACCAACGCACATCTGCAATCACACACACACACAGGCACAAACAGAAAAACACACACAAGTACGAACACAGATGAGATGGATGTGAGGCAGTAAATGGTTCTTAATTGATGCACTACATCCTTTGTTTCATTATTTACAGGCTTGTCTCATTATTCCAGCATTCCCGACTCTAAGTACTTGCACGGAGCTGCTTTCATGATATAAACAAAAAAAAAAAGGAGAAGAAGGAGAAGAAAGGAAGGAAACAGGTGCAGAGAATAGCAAATGGACCAATTTTAACATTATGGGGAGATGGTGTGTGGTCGCGTGTGTGTGAAAGTGGGGAAGTGGGGTTTTGCACATGTGACAGTAGGCAAAGAACATCCTCACTTATAATATTCTGGTTGACTGTGACTGAAAAAGAGTGCTTTTATGCAGAAATGATTAGGGATGTGTGTGTGAGGGTGTGTGGGTGCTTCTCCATGGCTGTTAATGTCAAAGGTCTTGGACAATGGTTACACTAAGCCAAAACTTTCAGCGTCCAAAAAGACTGTGAAATAACATGCACAGACATGCATTAGGTTGGAGTTTATGTACACATTAAGATGTCAAAACTATCGATAAGTTGGCCAAATCACTTGAATGCACCAGAGGAAAGGTGCATAAACCTCTGCGTTTGCGGAGAATTAGAAGCATGTTACACATTATTTCGTTGGATTTATTAAAACATACATTGTTCAGTTGCCTCCCACAGTGACCTTTCTGCATGTCAGCAGCTCTCATGTGAGTCAGCTGTCTGTAGGTATGTCATTTTCACCAATTATGCTGTGACTGTGGCAAGTCTACTGGGTCACTGAAATGGGCTTACAACCTTAATTACTGTGTTTTTTCACTAAATAGTGACCTTTTTTTTTCTTTAAAGGTACTTTAGTGGTCACATATGCACAGTGTACAGTGAAATGTGTTCTCTGCATTTAACCTGTCCCTGAGGAGCAGTGGGCAGCCACAGCACAGCGCCCGGGGACCAACTCCAGATTCTCAGCTAGTACCTTGGTTAAGGGTAATGACTGGAGTTTTACCTATATTCATGTTTTGAAGGTGATACAATCCGGAGGAAATCCACACAAACACAGGGAGAACATGTAAACTCCATGTAGCCAGCTGGAAATCGAACCTTGGACCTTTTTGCTAGAAGGCAACAGTGCTAACCACTACGCCACCTTCAACCATATCTGACCCTTCAAGCTGGTATCATAGCAGATGATGAAACGTATTGAATTTGTGTACATGTAAGGGAGATCACAGGGTGGGAGACAAAAACTTGTCTCACATAGTCCGTGAACATTACTCAAACTCTTCTCACGTTGGACGATAAACCCACAAACATCTGGCTTTTTTCTGCAGTGGGAACAAGTACTATCAGCATTCATCCCCCATGACTCTGCAGTCGTCGCTGGTATTTATCAGCTGAATCACTGCTCTGGCAGCGATGTAAACATGACACCCAAGTGGACACGCTAGTTTTCACCCCTTTTCCCGGCACGATGCCATTAGGACAGATATCTAAACAACAGCTCTCATGGAAACAATGGAGCCTCTTTGCTTTTGTTGGTATCTCCTGCCACTCTTTGTCATCTTGGCCTTAAATTCCACCCAAATTTGTTCAGTTTTGCGATTTTGATTTGAGATACAGATATAAAAAAGTAGCAGCTGTAACACTGTCAGTGGCTACTATGCTGCTTTCTACTTTTCCCTGTCTCCCAGCACATAAGTATGGAGGACCACAAGGGTCAAGGAAATTGTAATGAAGCATTTTTTAAATTAAAAACTAATTGTACAATTGTACAAAACTAGAATTAATAGTAACACTTTCTATGAAACCTGTCTTGATAATGCATTATAACTAATAATAAACATATATAACACATTATAACACATTATGAACACACTTATAATGTTTTATATGTGGTTATGGTTATGGTTAGGATTATGGTTAGGGTTAGGGTTAACCCTAAACTTGCTTATACCAATGATTACACACTATAGGCACATTATGATGATTATAAGTATGTTCATAATGCATCATAGATGGATGCTTTCAGTAAAGTGTTACTGGATAAATAAATTAGTTTGCAAATCCATTAGTTAATTCATTGAAAAAAGAGGAATTATAACAAGAATTTACAAATAAAGCTTTAAAAATGTAAATAAGTACAAAATGTACAAACATGAATGAATTCTGAAATTAGAAATTGAATTCAAAAACAATTTAAAAATACAGTTTTAAAAAAAGAAATAAATAATTTAATTCACATACTGAATTGAGATACAGCTTTTAATCAGGTATTTTAAAGGGCACATTTTGTGGATTTGTAAACTAATTATTAATTTTATTTTAAATTTTACAACAGTTTTTTTATTAACAAAATGCTTTATTACCATTTCCGTGACCCTTGTGGTCCCCCAAACAAACGGAGAGGCAAACTCAACCACAGGCTCCTCCATTCATAAAGACCTGCATATATGTGCTAATTTTGGTGTAAAAATGTTACGAGAAGATGTATATAATTGCTCCAAGAAGTTTTCAGCATTACACACTCTGGAGACTATTTCCATAAAGCAAATTGGGCCAAATCAGAGAGAAAAACTTGCGTCTCGATTTACAGTGAATGGCACTGGGTTTGGAACTGATTTAAAAGTACATAACAACAGGAAGGGCACCTCTATTCTGCAAACCATTACTTCTTTTTAACAGAAAGGTGTTAATATGTCTCATAATGCTAATAATGCCCCATAGTGCCCTTTACTTTCCCAGCAGCAATCATCTTATATGAGTAGGAGTCGATTTTTCCAAATGATGTAAATGTCACTTTGGAAGGAAACATGAGAAACCTGTAAAACTACAATGAAAGTCAAAGCCTTTTTTTTTAAGTGTGCAGCCATTTTTACTGTATGTGTGATCACATCTGGGTGTGAGTGAGATCACATTATTCTGACGCGTGTGTGTGTGTGTGTGTGTGTGACATGTTGGGGTGGGTCTTAATTGAAGCAGGGTGCTGTGCCAGACTGGCCATTATGGGGCTGAATCTTGATCTAATCTGCAGAGTTAGTGGCCTTAAATAGATAATGCTCCCGTACCGGAGTCCAGTCACAGGGGAGGCTCAACATATGGTCCATGTGAGCATGTGTGAGTGTGTGAGAGAGGGTGCATGTGTGTGTGTGTGTGCACGTACAGGAGTAGACAGCTGAAACCAAGCCAAAGGCAGAACGGCATGCCTGTAGCATGAGCAGCAAACTTTCCAGAGTAACCGAGACCCCCAGCTGGTCTCTACAGAGCGGTGTAACTTTAATGCCGCTTCGCTCCACTAACATGAACTGACACTCTGGATCCAAGAGGAGGAAGGCCCGTGTAGGACCTGAGGAAGATGAAAACAGAGATAGTGATGGAGAAAGCGAGTGGGAGAGACACATTGACAGCCAAACAGACTGAAAAACACAGCGGCAGACAGATGAACAACAAAACAAGTGTGAGAAATGTCAGGTTCAAGACTGAGAAGAGGAAAAAAATCAGATGCAGGAAAAAGAATAGCTGCCAGTAAAAACAGAGCGGAAGAAAACCCCGGCGTACTCCAAATTGCAGAGCCGGGGCATTAGAGTAGCTTGTCAATCACGACCCTCTTGACACGCACGGAGCAGGTGAGCCGAGGTTTAACTGATACACACACCGACGAGTCAATTACAGGCCGGCGAGGCAGAATGTCACGGCCGCCTGGACACTAAACCGATGGCTTAACCTCCTCACACTGCATCAATATGCCTCGCCGGAGAGGGAAGGAGGAGGAGGAGGAGGGTCTGGATGCTGCTGGAGACTGAGAGCACGTGCAAACTGGGCATTCACAACCATTACACACATTCAAGTACTTATCTGTGCATTTCCATTTTACTCATATATGCATGTTTTTTTAGTTTATGTTTTATAATGAAGAACTTCTTCATTATCAAGCCAGAGCCTTTTTTTTTTACCTAGTGTTTGCAAACATAGCCACTATTTTGGTCTGACACACACACAGAGAGCTTTGTACACTTATCTTTTTTTAAAAATTAAGTGAAGATTAAGTGATTAAAAATTTTTTTAAACCTGTAGTTATTCCAGGGATGCTCTGACAGTTACACACTCACACCTGGAAGCTGCCCGGGACAACAACAGTCTGATCTGCGATCACTGAGCAGCCTCACTGGAGCAACTGAGGTTAGGGGCCTCGCTCAAGGTACTGGTGGGGAAGGTGTTACCTTCATTTTTGATACCCAGATCAATCCTGCTGGTTTGGGGGTTTGAACCAGCAACCTTCCAGTCACAAACTCATTTTTCTAACCATTTGGCCATCTTTATCATGCCCATCATCGACATAAAGTATTTCCTAGTACCTTAACCTACCCTTAACCAGAGACGTACCCGAGGCCTCCCACTGAATGTTCATTTCCTGTATCAGTGGCACATGAGTTTAGCCAAGGCCCAAGAAATGAACGTGACCAACTCTTTTGCCTCATCCTCACCAAGATACGTATTTTTCACAAGACACAAATAATCCAAACATTCTGATTTAAAAATGGCATTTTTAAGACCCACAAATCAGGAGAAAATTAACTTTGTTCGAGACCTGTCTCTGTCTCATACATCTGCGGGATCTGGCTTCCCGCCTTGCTTCACAACGGACATAAAAAGACATTTAAACGGTCTTATAGGTGAAATTACGAAATAAAAGTTAAAACTTAAATCAAACAAATATCATGT
>JAQFJA010000017.1:9683788-9696106 GCA_029874485.1 Naso brachycentron
TTTTTTTCGGATTTTTTTTTTTTTTTTTTTTTTTCTCTTTCTTGGAACTATTTTCATTTCTTAAGCACTCCCACATTAAGCTGGAGCCAAAAGCAGACTTCCAATTACCTCAGCCATAAACATATAGAATTCAGTATTGCACAAAAGGAACATTGGCACTATTATTGTTAGTGTGCATCAAAAGACATATGATTATATTGCACATTAATATGTCATTATACAAAATCCCAGGTTTATCTGGCTGAGCTGCCTGCTATACACACACACACACACACACACACACACACACACACACAGGGCTCCTTAATCAACATTCTAAAGGGGCAGAGGTCCACAGTTGGACCCATCATTATACCTGCATTAATTAGGAAATTTTCTTTTTCTCGCTGCATTGTCTGAAAGGAGATGGAAGGAAAAGGAGGAGGGGGAGGATGCCGAATGGGAATGGGAATCCCAATTAGAGACATGTACCTGCCATGAGGGAGGTGGTTATCCCCCCCCCCCTCCCATTATCTCATCCCTTTTTCATCGCCCAGACTCCCATCTTTCCCCATCGCGGTGAGCCCACTGTTTGTTAACGACGTCTCGCTGCTTTCCCTCTCTCTTTTTCTCCTTCTCGGCCTGTTTTTCTTCTTTTTATTACTTGCTCTCTGTGCGTTTCGTTTATGAATTCCGTCTCATCTTCGGACAGATTCTGCTCTGTCACTCTTTCAGAAATCTGACAGTTAATTTCCTGCTGAGTGCCAGACTGCCGCTGGCTCAACAAATAAATGACAGTGCCGTACTGTACGCGCAAGCGCGAGGTAAGCAAATGCACAAAAACACACACCTGCAGAAAAGGAACTCAGACACTCCCACACAGACACAGGAATTTAAAAACCAATATATTGCTTACAGGCACAGGTAAGCAGCCACACACACTCAAGTAGACAGCAATATACATCAACTCAGGTAACACACACACACTCAGAGTAATTCTGCAGCGAACTGCAAACAGTCTCATTGAATAGGACATCTCATTAACTTAGCATTATCTACCAACACAACCACTCCATCAAACCCTCATTAGGGGGAAGTAGGGGGTCCGGGTGAGTCAGGCTGCGCCGGTGTCCCATTTAACACACTCCCCACTGTCACAGGAGCTACTGGGAACCATTATTAGTCTGTCGCTGTCATCATTAGGGCGACGCTCCCGCCGTCGCTCTGGCTTCACCTCTGCAGGCCCGGGATCCCGAGAGGAGACGGCGCTCGACACTCACTTTGAGAATGAATCCAGGCGAAAATATCTGTCACTAAAAATTTGTGTTGTCACAATACCGAATTTTTTTTTCTCTCGTTACCAGTACTAATATGAATTTCGATACTTTGATACTTTCCCCCCAAAAATAAACAAACAAACAACAGAAAAAGACAAAAAAGGAGCAGGGAGGACACTCTCAAATGTCATTGTTGTTCTTTATTTTAAAGCAGAAGCTTGGGGAAAAAAAAATTACAGAAACAAAATTGCAGAAGCCCTAATTAGTTTGAGATACTGTAACCTAGAAAATATTTTGATGAGACTGATAACATACGGCCTATCATAATCTAGGATGAGGCTCAGGTGAGAAATGCACTGTCGACACTGCATACGTCCATGCATCATAGGTCGCCGTAGGTGATTTAGTAACTAGTGAAACAAAATGATCTGCACAGGGTGTTTTATTTTGAAAACTGACCTGATTCGCTGCCGTGTCTGTGACTTCCTGCGTGCAACTTGATGGAGCTAGCCTCTCCGTCGCTTGTTGTGGTTTAATTGTTTTGAGCGTCACACAACCTCTGCGAAATGACTCGTTTCACTATCAGAGTTTAATTCACTACTACTTCAATATCATGCGTAAAATTATACCGTGGATTCTCCGTACCATTCTGTGTACCCTGTAGATCAAGGGTCAATAAAAATTGATGTACTCTTACACCCAAAGATTGACAGCCTTGTGCTCCAAAAGCATGACACTGGCATAAAAATAACTAAAAACAAGTACCTTTTTTTTCAAATGCAGTATGGTATCTTTTTGAATACTTTAGAACCACCTAGCTAACTACCATAAATAACCTATACAGGTGACAGAGTATATTTGGTGATTCATTTCCTTTTTGAAGATGAATTAAAATTCACAAAAGCCAAAAAGAGGTGAATTTTCTCTGTACAACACAGCTCTTCTTCTTCCAAAAATCCCAACTGCCTCTCCTTTTCTTCTTTTCCTCTTTAGATTTGCCTAAATCTCCTGTCAAAAACATTACAGACGATGACTGCTGTGCTTGGAAAAATCAACAGCCTGATTGGGACAAACGCAGCCAGCCAGGCGCTCCAGGAATCTCACAGCAAAGCGAGCGGCTGCTAAGAAACTGGACTGACTGTAATTACTACAGCTACTGCCATTCTCATTACCGCAGGGGAGGGGGGGGCGACGTGCATGCGCTCAGTTAGCTGCGCTCTAATGAGGCTCTATATGTAACGAGGAGATCACAGCTAGCCAGCGTGGTGATGTCACCAACCTGACCTGTGCAATTAGCCCCTTTGGCAGGGAGGGACGGGTGAGAAAGAGCAAAAGAGCTCACTCTATTAGACAAACTTGACTATTGCACGTCATTTTCTTAACAAAGCGCACCAATTTCTGCAGCCACACGTGGAATTCTTCATCACTCTGCAGACTGAACGGCATCACGCTGGTCTTTTCTCCGAAAAATCTTACAAGAAATCATCTCTTTGCTTCCCTTGTCAGCTTGAGGGGTGCTTTGTTTTCTGCAATTGTGACAACAACTCTGACGGTGTGCGGTGTGAGTTGAGTGAGTGTAGTCTTAATAAGCTTTCCTATCTGGTGCAGCAGGGAGTCAGTGGGTGGCTGGTTATCGCCAGGCATAACGAGGGATGTGAGAATGCTGTCTGGCGCCGTGAATGTGCGTGTGTGTGCGTACCTGTGTGTGGAGGAAGTCATGTTTTCAGGACGAGGACAAGGATTTAATTGACGAGTGTGTACGTGTACGTAATGTGTGTGAGCTCACAAGCTCGCCAACTTGATGAAACTCGCAAACACCTTGCCATGGAGTGTTAGAGGTGAGGAGGCACACACATACACACACACATACACACAAACTAAAGCTCTACACAAAATAAAAGACGCAGTGGAACAGCAGATTTAGCGTCCTGTCAACCTTAAGCAGAAGAAAGGAGAAAATGAGAGCTCACGAAATAAAAGGAAAGAATAAAAATAATTCACAATTAAAACTTCACAAAAAGAAAAAGCATGATAAAGTAACTAGAGAATGAAATGCTAAAGCTGCAGTTGGTAACTTTGGGGTAATTATCAATAACTTTTTGTGTTCTGTTTGGGAAAAAAATGTCATAATACCCACAGACAGCTGTTAGTAAGTGATGTGGTCTGAGAGTATCGTGAGATCTCTGTGTTTTCCCATCATGCCTCTGTACATTGATGCGTTGGTAAAAAGCATCAAAAGCTTTAAAAAGAATCTGCTCTATGCACTCTGTGGCCAGTCAATAGATTTCTGGATAAAGCTGCAGTTGGTAACTTCTGCTTATGAGCTAACTGGCTAATAAGCTAACGTTAGCTGTAGCATGAGACTCGCTGGGAAGCTAGCAATACCGTTGCAGCCTTCCCTTTCTGTTTTCGCTCCAGCTCGCACTTTCTTTCGTATGGCGTCGCTTTTTTTTAAGTCCAGTTTGAACCGAGACGAAATGGTCGCAGGGAAAGTTGCAGCGGAGTAAACTAGTCTGTCGCTTGCAGACACACTCACAGTCAGAGCGTAAGGCACAAACGGCTAATCAGCTTGTACCAAGGTCACCTGTCGCAAAGAAGCAGAGTGTAGACCGGCCAATCAGGACAGAGAGTACAGAGAGCGTCACTGATTGGGCAAATAGAACAGGAGGGATACGATTTCTATCAATCCTGAATACAGAGGCATGATGGGAAAACACAGAGATCTCGTGGTACTTTCAGACCATGTCACTTATTAACAGCTGTCTATGGGTATTATGACAGTTTTGTTCCAAATAGAACACAAAAAAAGTTATTGATGTTTACCCCAAAGGTACCAACTGCAGCTTTAATACGAATGTACAAGGCAGCTGTAAAAATCAAATCTTTGTGTCTCTAAAGTTTGAAATAGATCCTATTTTGGGGATATTTCTAAGCTGATAAAACCATAAAAAGACAAGCTGTATGGTTTGGTGCTAAGAACTTAAATTCAAACAGAACACAGAGGCTTCTTGCAGGGCTCAGTCTGTTCTAAGGGAAAAGAAGTCTGCAAATAGCTCAGAGAAAGTGAGGAGACTGTCCAACGATCCTGCTTGCCTTGCAGAGAGGACGACGGTGAGATAGAGAGGTGAAAAAGAAGCAAAGCGGGTAAAAGAGAAAAGAAAGCAAGCAAGAAAAAGGCCGAAAAGAATGAGTAAGTAAAGAGAGATGGATGGATGAGCCAAAGCTCCCGTGAAAGTGCAGCTCGGCTGGGGTGGAATAAGGAGCTTAGGAATATATAGAAGCAATGCTGCTGCAAAGGGAGAACAGTTAATCAGCCAAGCAGAAATGTTATCGCAGTAATTAGATTGCTCTGTATGTATTTGGAGAGGGGAGCTCATATCCCGGCGGAGTTTGCAGTAAAGACAGATAGAGGAAGGATGAAAGAGAAACACACTGAGGAAGAAGTGAAGAAGAGAAATAGGAGCCACAGAGAGAGAGATTATCACTACAGAGAGTTGTGATGTAACTCGGTGCCTCCTTCTCCTGTTCTGGCAACGCGGCGCTGCTTCACGGTGAGACGAGTCGGAAAATATTTCAAGCTTGAAATAGACAGAATAGCAACGCTGGCAAAAAATAGACAACAAGCGCTCTTTAAAATTGGTGCGGTTTCCGAGTGGAACTGAGGATCAGGCTACAAGTCGCCTGTCACCCAACAACAAGGTCAAGCCAGGCCACCGAAACCCCTTATTTGACTGACGCCACCTACAGCCAATCCCAAGCCTTGCTTGCTTCTATTAGTGCAAACAGCCAGCAGGTTCGAAGTTTTCCTCATTGGGCATGATTCAGTCTTTTTTATCTGACTTTCTCGCCGTATGCGCAGCACCACAAACCAGCAATTTGGCCCAAATCGGCTCCCATTAACAGCAGATATTAGCTGGGATAGGACTCGAAACAGGAGAGTGTGTGTAAGAGATAAAAGTGCAGCTAAGAAAGATCCGCCCCCATGCTAATCGGGGTTTAAACAGCCTCACTTAGAGGGTATTAATAATGTAAGGAGGGAGATGCGAGTGGAGGATTCATCTGTTAGTTCTTATTTTGATATCTAATGCTTGGGACTACATTAGCTCAATTTCAAAGCAAAAAAAAGGTTCACACGCAGGAGGAGAGGAGGTGGAGTCGAAAAATGTCTTCACGAGCATTTGCTGACCAAATCCAAACTAGATACAGGGATTTAAAATGGAATTTATGTTGCAAACAACCTTGCTACAATCGTATTATGGTCAAAAGAGGAAGAATTCTTTTAATTTCCTTTTCAAATGACTCTAATTCAACACCTGGAGGCGGCAAGATGGAGGCAGACGCACAGGTATGAATGCACAGCAGGTTGTTCTCAGGGGAGCTGAGAGCAGATATGGAAAGCTTTTCTTAATCAACGCCTGGCCAGTCCCCCGAGGGCTGATGCTTCAGTCAGACAAAAGGGAGAGTGATGGAGCGAAAAGGGAGGGGGAGTTGCCGGGAAGTGTGGGAATAAGGAAAGAACATGGGGAAAGGAGGGAAACGGGAAGAGTGAAGAGTAGGTGGGAGGAATCAAGGAGGGAGAAAATAAGACAAGGCAAGGAAGAAAGGAGGAGGAAGAGAAAGTGGGGATGCGTGTGGACAAGAGGAAAGTAAGGGACAGTGAAGAAGAGAAGGGTGAGAAGCATCGGACGTGGGAAGGATAAGGAAAAGAGGGAGGAGGGGTGAACTCAAGGGATGGTTGCAATATGTGATGCGAAGAAGGATTGGGAACGAGGAAAAACAGACATGAAGAGGGACAGTCAAGGAATAAAATAGCAAGAAAGAAAACAAGAGGCTGAATTAAAGCAGAGACAAAAGCAAGGAGGAGAAAAGGAGGGGGAGAAAGAACGCTGGGAAACCGGAGCTTTTTCTATCAGTGTGAGTGCTGCGCCGTCCAGGGGCCGCACTGAGAAATAAGGGCTTCCCTTTAATTGTTTGCTTTCTGATATGTGGCATATTTTAGCAATGCCACACAAAATCTGTCGCCTGTGGCCATTTGTCTTGTCTTTTCTTTTCCCTTCCCACTTCTGTCAGGGAAGTCATTAATATTTAATGAGACCACTGGGCTGCACGCCTCATTCTCACACCCTGTCACTGTGGAACGTTGTTTTTATGTCATCTCTGTGCGTGTACATGGAGGAATATACAGGCCAAAAAAAACCCCCAAAACAACACAAAACACGTCAGTAACTGGTAACAAAGGATACTCCTCCAACATCTGTCCTGTATGTTAATACATTTTAAATGATTTTGTCAGTTTCTGATGTCAAACACAATACAGAGGCAAAATATGCAGGACATTGTCACTCATACACACGCCTTGTACAGACTGCCAGCCTTAAATCAGATTTTTTGCATTAAGTCTGAGCAGCAAAAATACTACATGAAATCCAATTTTCGCAAATCAGATCCAAACCACGTGGTGGTTTGAAATGCCATTCCAATCTGATTTGTTCAGATGCTCATTCAAGTTGGACATCAGAGTGTCTTTTGCTTTACGTCACGGATTCTGGGCACCAAAATAGAAATGTCTTGACGGTAAAGACAGCGGGCTAGACGGTCACAGAGCCTGACAAACACCTCCAGTTAGGAATGCAACAATACAATGTAACGAAGCGTATGTTTCCTACGTTGAACAAAAACAAGATATGGAGATCGTTATAGCGATCCTGACCGTTTCCCTGTCTGACATCACTGTCATGGCAACACTGACAGCCGGAGAGCATTTGACGTTTAGCATCAACATGTGCCACAGTTCAAGGATGGCTAACAGGTGTCTGTTCAAAGTTAGCAAGTTAGCAAACGGCTAACAGGCCTTCATGTTTTGTCCTTGCTGCAGTTCCGCAGGCAAAAGAAGTCGAGACTTCTTCATTTTCCATCAGTGTACGTTACATCGCCAGTGCAGTGATGATGTTATTACCAAATGTGCAAAGAAAACACAAGTTGACCTAGAAAACAGAGTTTTCAAAGACGAGCGGGCAGAGAAATACGCGTTCAGCACGAAGCCCACGTGTCTGATTTGCACAGAGACAGTTGGAGTTATGAAGAGTGGAAATGTTAAACGCCACTTATGACGCAAAGCACAGACATTTCAAACAGCAATATCCTCAGGAAAGAGAGGTGAGGACAACAAAACTTTGGCAGTTAAAATCTCTCTGTGACTCAACAAACAAGCTTTTTCGTGAGATCTATGACATAGCAAGAAAGAGCTACTAAAGCCTTAAACTTACAAGCAAGTTTAATAAGACATTTTGTTCCTGTTCTGGACCTTTCACCTTGAACAGAAATCAGATTTAGACCTTTGAATATTAAGTTTGAAAACCCCTTCTGTACACAAAGGTTCCAATACTCCTTAACAGATCCGGTTCAAGCATCAAGGCTAATTTGATGGAAAAACACCCCCTGAGGTATGTGTAAAGTGTTTCTGAAAAGTTGCATTCATGTTGAAAATTTCAAATATACTGTTTCAGTGATTTTAACAAACACAGATGCAATTTAATCCGTATTAATTGTATTGTTATAGGGGTAGAACTCCTGGAGGCATATATTTAAAGAAAAAAAGCAGAAATAAAGCAAAAACTATCTGCAAGGCACTAATGGAAAGCTCTCCCTGATCAAAATGCGCAGGGTTAATTAGCATTTTGTGTCTTTCTCCTTCGACATTCAGTGCATATTGATGCGTAGAGAATTAATGTGCATGCATGCATTTTAATTCATGTCTGGTAATATGGATTCTGAGAATTTAGGGATTAAAATGTGAGTGAACCACAACGACTGTTTACTGCTGAAAACTGTGTGTGAACTTTGTGAGGCTTTTTCTAAATTCTTCACATTTTCCCCGCTGGAGGCTGGGGGAAAGGCTAGGTCACCATGGCTCCAGATGAGAGCCACTGGCAGACTGGGAAAGGTTAGACTCTTGGCTCCTCCGGCCCTCCGCACATCCTCCGACAAGAAACACTTAACCTTCTCCGTCTGGGAAGCAGAGGTCACGCTCTGCCTGTGTTCTAGTAGGAGATGCGTGGGGGGGGGGCAGGAGGGCCGCAGGTAGGAGAGGGAGCGTGTGTGCGCTCTTGCATGTGTGCGACATTAGCAGACCTTAAATGACACAGGAAGTCAATCCATCACTTGTGACATGAAGATGACGGGATAGGACATAATCGCCATTGGAGGTGTAATCACTTCCTGGCGCCCCTTGCTTTGAGTGTATGTGTGTGCTTGAGTAGGTAAGATCAAATGCTAATTGGTCGTGACTGTTTCCTGTGGCCACATGAATACCTTTAATTGGCCGGTGAGTGATGGGCAGTCGGCTGCCGAAATGCCGCTGAGCTGTCTGGCCGATACGAATGTGTCTGCACTTCAAACTGTCCGTCCCCCGGGGTCACTTCAAATGTCATAACTCGATAGGAATTGATGGATCGTGAAACTGATCAACACAAATGGAAGTCTCAGCTCACGGTCTCATTTCATAATTACCTTATGGGCAATAATTCACTGCGCCAGTGTGGGTATCGTGTTTCCTCGGCTGAATGAGTCACGGACGTTACCGGTAGATATAAAAATTGAAGGGTTTCATTCTAAATGAGAGCTGTGTCATTTGAAAAATGTGACAGGTACTTTTGCAAAATGGTCCCTGGTTAACTTGAGAGAACATTATCAAGTGATTAGCTTTCTGACGGTTGCTCCTTACATGAAAGAGAATCTTCAACAATACTAAACATTAGGCCTGATAATAACTGATCTATAGCAGATAACCTAGGCAACTAAAGAAGCAAGTACTTAGTTTAACCTAAAAACTTCTTGCAGGGTTCTTGTACCATCTTTATAGTCAAATTTATTACGTTCTAAGACCTCAACAAATATAGTTAAAGGCTTAAAAAATGTTGAAAAAAGTTTTAAAGGAAAAGAGAATTAATTGAGTCCTTAGTAAGATATTAATAGCAAACGTAACTTAAAGGAGAGCTATTATGTTTTTTTATTTTTTTCTGACCCATAAATGTTAAAATGTCAGATACTTATGTTAACATAATAAAGTACATGTATTTTGGCTGTATTTTGCAGTGTTTCTCCAGTGATGTTAATGTGTGATGGACTTCCTTATAACAGCATGCCAGCTTGTGCACACAGCACTTAGGCGGCCATCTCCCCTGCTCTCTGCTTCACGGATTATTGTCAGCATGTTGTTCGTGAAGGGTCCAGTAAAGTGGTTTTTTTGGGTGAATGAATGAATGACACTTAACTTTGTTAAACTTTCCTAGAGGGGCAAGCACCAGATAGAAGTTGATAGCGTTCCTGTTTCTCATGGATTTATTTCATGTCTATTTATTTACTTCTTCAACATAAGCACATAAAATGGATTAACAGCTAAACTGCTTCTAAAAGACAGCTGTTCCTACCTCAATTGGTAGTGTAGAAGAGTCTGAAGAGCAAACTGTAAGTAACATTTTATCAGTGTCCTAGCTGTGTTTATTTTGTGTCAGTAAAGGGGTTGTGAGTACAGTGGAGGGCGGAGGCACGCATTAGGGAAAGGGGGGGGAGTAACTGGCACAGACTGTTTTGAGAGAATGCAGAAAAGAAGAGGAAAACATTGGGCAAGAGGCACAGTTTTCTGAAGATCTACAGACTTTACTGTTTGGTCAGTTGACTCTAGCTGCTCTATAGGAGTCCAAAATCAAAATCAAAGACCCAATTGAGTATAATATGTCCTTTTTAATAACCTTTCAACATCCTAAAAGTCCCAGTGCATCCTCAAGACAACCTAATCCGAGCCAAAAAGCTTAAAGGTTAATTTTGGAGATCCGTTTGCTTGCTCTTTGTTATTTTATTCATACTTTTGTCGAACAATATCACATATGGTTTTTCACTAACAATGTGTGATGGTTGAGGCGATGCTGTATTTGGCGATATAGGCAGTTTTATTTTCACCACAGGTAAATGACTTTGCATAGTCTGAATAAGGTAACATAGCAGCAAAGATTCTTCTTCTGTCCTTGTTAGATTTGAATGAATGGCATCTGCTCACCGTGTGGAGAACCCACAATACCTCCGCTCTTTGAGAAAACAGCTCAAAGTTGACTGCTGAAAGCAGCGAGGAAGTCTGAACTTTTTGGTCCACTCTGTTGAAACAATGCACGGATTAGCATTGCCCCACTAGCTGAAGGAGTGTACAGCTTGTGTTTTTTTGCAAGCTCGTGGGATTCAAGTGCTTTCACTCCTGCGGCCCGTAATGTGAAGGTCTTACGGCATAAACTGCACCTTGTCTCGTTGTTTCCTGTCGACTGCAATCAACCCTGTAACCTATTCCTCGTCCAAACATTCTAATTAAACTTACATCGTCCCGTCCTGGGCGTAGCATCACAGCTAATAAAATGAAATGGATCACTGCTAGCTAACATGATGTACAACTCCCGAAAATGCCGTAGTGCCTCATCTTTAAATGGCTATGAAGGTAACACACACTATTTGGGGATTTTTGGTATTGTGGCTACTTGTGTGACGGTTTCCCCATCAGCATTTATTTATTTTGATTATTTTATTCTGTTTATTTAAGATAGGGACAGTACATATTTATGAATACTGACCTGTAAATATGCCAGATTATAGCCATAGGCTAATTTACATCTGTAGTCTACTGGCAGGTCAATGTTATACATTTATACAAAAATACATAGAACCACACAACATGCACACAATACAACATGTAAAATCAAAAACATCATACACTGTACTCAAGCTGATATAGACATACATACAATATGACAAAAAAAGTGACCTTAAAGACACCATCTGCAAATTCAATACCTGAAGCAAAGTCACAGTAATTTAAAACAATTTATGACCTTCATTTCACCAAATTTCCTGAAAAACGTTACCTGGAGTTGGTAAACAAGTTGTTTAGCAGCATATGAATAAAGCAATTAGCTCTCCAACTGCTCCAGTGGAGCTACTTCACGGTCAAACTGCAGAGGAGTGAGAGTGTGCATCCCTGCCTTCCCCCCTCCCCTCCCTGCTGAACACCGGAGCTGTAAATAAGAGAGAGCTCGGAGCCAAACGGTACGGTTGAAGAAGAGGAAGCGAGGCAGGTGTAGCCAAGGCATGAAAGACAAGCAACATAAAAGCCTTTCTTGTGAGAAGAGAGGCGAATTTCAAGGGGAAGCCATGAACGATGTAGAGAGTGAGAGCGACAGAAAGGGAGAGAGCGAGGGAGGGGCTGAGGGATGTTGAGGCTGCCCCCTTTATCAGCTGATATATATGCATGAGGATTTCCTCATCATTTCTGCTGTCAATTCCCCGTCCCTCTGATATTTGACTGACAGCACACATCAACACCAATAAACCCGCACATCATTTCAGGAAAGCTGCCCATTGCGCTAGATGGAGGGTAGAAATGGAGGAAAAAAGTTAATTTGTTTTTCCGGTGGCTGCCGACAGCGATAGCACCGGCGTCTGTTTGCCTCCATGGCGAAGTTGCAAATTAGAATTGTGCCTCAATAGCGGGTACAGGAAGCGAAAGCTCATTTCCAACGACGGGAAAAAATACTTGGCAGCTTTTTACATTTAGGGTGGCAGGAGTCTTGCAGGGAGCAAATTGTGCACAAATCGGAATAATGAAAAGAAAGAGGAAATAGCTGTCATTTTAAGAAGACTTTTTTCTCTATGAAGGGTGATTCACTGCTTGCTGTTAACAGTGTCTTAATGTTACAGTACATTTGGTTGTTAAGGGGATTGGTGAGAAAATGGCTTCAAGGGTTGTAAAGACTGATAGCCTGAGAGTCATAAAGACTTCAAAAACAGGGACTGACATTTAAAAAGATTTGAGTGAATGTACAATTTAGAGCTGTCACACAGTTTTTTTTAAATCACGATTTATCGCTTAATTTCAGTAGTTAATTGCCATTAATCACAACTTTTATCCCATGTTAAAAATTCTATTATTTTGCATTTTACAACAGTTTTCAAGTCCATATTAACAATGTAAAGCAGTTCCTGCCAGTATTACTTCATTGGGAATCAAATGTCAACTTGAGTA
>JAQFJA010000017.1:9738537-9757412 GCA_029874485.1 Naso brachycentron
TGATTTTTTTTTTTAAGCTAAATGTGGTTATGTTCCTGTGAGTCGGATTTCGAGTTATATCACCATGCCCTAAAGGAAAGCACTGTGAGAGAAAGGAAGGAAGCTGAGGGTTTTTTTTGCTTGAGGGAGCGTTTGTTTTATCACATGGCATCATGGTGTCAACAGACTGACTGTTTGGTGGTGACAGGAAAGGGACTGCGCAGAGATTTACTGAACTTTGACCTGGGTTTCAGTTCATTTATCCACAGGCTGAAACTCTCTCACACACACTCAGTTGGAGTATGGCGCAGATGAGACGCAAATGCCACAAACAATGGGCAAGTCAGCTGCAGTCATCCTAAAAACCCTCCATTATCACGGAGCATCTGCTTAAACTGCTGTGAAGTATCTTTCCAAGCTCCTAAAATGATCAGTCATGGTTCAACATGGAGCTGAATAGACAGACTCAACAAAGAAACTGCTATTTTTTGCCGTCTGTCAGGCCTGATATCTTCATCAGTCCGGCCACTCAGGAATGCGTGCTGCTTTTCAAGCGTTAGTCGAACACAATATCTTGTGTGACTGATTCTAATGTTGCTCACACGTTCAACACCACGGAATAAAAGAACTGCCAGCGCAGAGTGAGAACATTTTTTGTAAGTTCACGCCAAATATTTTTTTAAAAACAACACTTCAGGAGACAAAAAAGGAAGTGGTAAAATAAGCAAAGGTTAATACATTCCCTGCAGTATGAATCTCCACATGTTTATCACATCTGATATGTTCATTTTACCTTTAGTGGGAAAGAATGTTTGACTGTTGGTGTAACTATTAATTTACAATGTAGGTACAGTATGTTTAGGTTCACAGACTTAAATTTGTTAAAGGGATAGTTCATCAAAAAATGAAAATTCAGTCATTATTTACTCACCCTCAAACGCACAGAAGGTCTGGTGAAATTTTTTAATCCACAAAACACTGCTGGAGTTTCAGAGGAAAAGCCGTTGCTGTAATCTCCCAAACAATTAAAGTGAATGGCGACCAAGTTTCAAAGGAGAAAAAAAATACATAACAAAACCATTAAATGCTTTCATACAGCTAAATAAAATAAATCCATGTGTTCTGAAGCCTCGACATGGGGGGGGGGGGTCAAGGACAGCTTGCGCACTGCGATATCAATTGGAAGCAGAGGTGTGAACTCAAATCACATGACCACAAATTTAATGGCTTGAAAACATCATGAAAGTCTTAAAACTAGACTGGTGACTTCACTTGAACTTGAGCCTTTTGACTTAAATGTATGTTATTTGAAAAATGTGCCTGAAATAAATGTATCTGTTGTCCTCTTAACATTATTTTAAGAATTGAATAAAAAATTTAGGAGGTTTCACAATTTTTGTTCATTTAACAGATTAGAAAAGTGCTGATGACTTGTCAAGGACTCAAAATTTACAGTTAAGGACTTTGGACTTGACTCGAGACTTGCCTGTCTTGATTGACTTGGGACTTCGGAAAAGACTTGAGACTTGCAAACCAATAACTTCTTCCCACTTCTGATGGAAGTCTAGGCAAGTTCGGTGTCTGCTGTTAGCACCAGACTACCAGTTTGTAAACACAAGTCTGCAGATACCTCAAGCTCCAATTTTTCTCTTCACGCAGCTGCCTGAGCTTCAGAGAGTGTGTGAGGCTAAAATCATGGAGTCAGTGGCCTTTTTCAAAACAACTTCAAGACACTTGGATTATTTCGGGTGAACAGTGTGGAGGCATTTTACGGTTTCATTACGTTTTTGTTTTTTTTACATTCACCATTCACTTTAATTGACAGAAAGATGACTGCGACACATTTTTCCTGTAAAACCACAGCAGTTTTTCATGGGCCAAAAAACTTCACCCACCCTCCTATTGGCATGAGGGTGAGCAGTCAGTCAGTTAATTGTCATTTCTGGGTGAACTACCCCTTTAATATCTTCCTGAAACACGTCCTGGTTTCTGGCTGGAGTGAGCAACAAAGGATAAAGAAAAAGGCAGAAAAGAGAAGAGACTGGGAGGCCAAAACAGAGGGAAAATTGACCCAGATATTATTTAATAGGCAGCAAGAGGAGCAAAGGAGAGGGCACCAGCTGAAAACCCAGCAGAGAAACAGACAGACAGGCATGCAGGAGGCTTCAGATTAGCTTTATTTAACAGAGGAGGAGCAGACAGGTAAGACAGAAAAGCAAGAGTACATCACTCAAAAAAACATAAATTAAAAGGGAAAAGTTAATATTAACCTTTACATAAACAGATAAAACAGATAAAAGCAGATTAAAGTTTACAGTCTGTGGATAATTCAGTGTTTGAGAAACTAAAGAAAAAAGGAAATGTGACAGAAAGGAGGCCGAACAAAGTGAAGAATTTAGTGTTGTGCTGAGTTTGTGAGTCATATTTTAAAAAGAGCTAAACTTTAATGCTGTGACAGTTAGTGGTGCTGGCAAAGGGAAAAGCTTTCAGCCAGATTAATATGCTTCCTCACCATCGATCACTGAAATCTTACTGTATTTACACATTAAGGAATTTGGAGCAAAAGAGGAAAAAGTGTCATTTTTTATCACTATAAAAAGCCTCTTAACACTCATTTTTTGGATTATAAATGAGATCTTTGAACCGCCTGCGAGAGCTCATCTGTGATCTTAACTTTGCACCCCTATTTGCAACTCACACACACACACACACACACACACACACACACACACACACACAGTGTCAGAGTCCACCAGAGAGCCGGAGCTGGTGCTGTCTGGTCAGAGCTCGGTTGTGTGCGTAGTTGTGCGAGTGTGTGTCTACGTATCTGTCTGCAGATCTGTGTGTGTTTCTGTTCTGTTCTGCTCGGGTGGGCATCCTGCTGTGAGCGGGGGGGTCTCCGTACATCTGGCCTGCCATCGCTCTGATGTTTTCGGTGTAAGTGTAACTCTGACACCTGTCTTGTCTGTGGACGGGGTCCGGCGTGCGGCTGCGTGCGTGTCTGGCTTTGCGGTCGTGCGTGTTGCCCTGAGCATCAGCGTACGTGTGCATGTGTATGTGCGTGTTATCGAGCACGGCTAGACTCTGCATGTCTGCAGGTGTTCGGCTGCGTGGGCGCTCATGCGGGTGTCCATAATGGTAGCTTTCTCTGTTTAAGTTTCCCTCTGTGGGGCTGTTAAAGCTGCTCAGCGTCTGACTGTGAGAGACAAACCCGACCTCGTACCTCGTGGGCGGCCTGTGCACATCATATTGCGCATCATCATCACTGTACTCAACATCCCTTTGTGTGAAGCCAAATGTGTAACCGCTACGCCTCTCCCCTTGGGTAAAATTGTAGGTGTATCTGGTGTGCGTCTCCCCTGGTCTCTGCGCGTAACGCTGCCTGTGGCTGTGAGGCAGCGGCTCTGACGCTCGCCTCCTCAGCATTGGGAGGAGCGAGGAGGAGCGGCGAGGCGGAGGCGGCTGCTGCTGCTGTCGTTGGACGGCGTCGCCCACTCGTACCTGATTGCTGAAGCCCGTTGGGGTGTTGGATTGATTGGCGGTAGATCCATTTATAGCTGCGCTTGGTGCGAGGTTGGTGATGCCCATCTGTGGAGTAAAAGGGAAGCAGATTCATTCGGAAAAGAAGAAAAAAAAATAAAGGCTTAGACAGAACACTACTGGTTGTTTTCTGAGCTGCTCAATAGTTTTAATCCTTTGCAGCCGCCATTGTAGCGTAAGTGAACAACCACATGACTTCTCAAAGGGCTTCTAACAACTGACACTAAACTGTTCATTGCTAATCTTTAATTCAATCTTCCACTTATTCCGCTTAGCTTGTTGCAAGAGAACAGGCATAGAAAACAGATATGGCCAAAGCCTGACAAAATGACATTCACTGTCACAGTAGAAATCTAAATTCAGTTTTTATTATTCTAAAGCCCAGTTCAGACCAAAGATTCGAGACAAGACGACTTAAAACTTGCAAGTGCTTGAAACAAGCCGGACTGCAAGGTTCTTCCACCAGTTCACACCAGCGCAACCAGAGGAGACTTTCAGTCCTTTCACCTGCAACAACTCTCTGTTCTTTTGTTTTTACTGATTGCTTTACAAGCATTTTGGAGCATCAACAGTTATAAATTTGTAAATAAGAATGTCCTGTAACACATACAGGGTGTTTTTCAGGCTGGTCAGAGTGAGAGAAGAAGTCACAGAACGCACCAAAAACCTACAGTGGACAAACAAAGCAAAAACTGTCAACACAAACTGTGTGTTTTGTCATTACATTTATGAACTAGAGCATTCACAATAATAACTCAAAACCGGCAGGGGAGAGTGTAAAAACAGCTGATTGCGGGACTACAAACTGTCTCCTCTCTTGCTCTCTCTGTTCCCTCACTCTCCTGTCGACTCATAGAAGACGAAATTAGACCCGAAACATTCGCAAACAACCACAAAAAGCAAGCAGGCTAAGAAACTGAACTAAGTGACGTATCTGTCTGTCATCAATCAGTCTCTGTCGAGTCTCTTTCAGGACTCTGAACAGCCTCGCGCCTAAACGCACAAATAAACCAGATCCACTTTTTTCATCATTGCACAACAGAAACAGTGAGTGAGTCACTTACAAGTACGGGGCCGAATTATGAAATGGTAAAAGCGAGTGTGTGGCTGAAATAATGAGAGAGAGAGAGGTGCGTTTGAGCCGTGGATGCAAGCGAAGCAGAACTAAAGCAATGAAATTATCAATCAAGCCCCCGCAATTTGACATGTTCAGTCTTTGGAGACTCCTCGCGACGGCATCAGCCGCGGTGCAACGCTCAGTTCACACTGCTGCAGCTTTACCCCGCAATGTTCTAAAACCATCAAATTTCTGGTCTGAACTGGGCTTCATTTGACAGTGTTTGCTTTAAGACAAAGTTACAGCAATCTTCTTCAATTCTAACTCGGCTGAAGTGTCTTTGAACACCTGGAAGTAAAAAAAACAACCTTAGTTATCATTTAAAAACAGTTCAAATGGATTTATAAAGAGATCTTGAAGTGCTTCACCCTGATTTTATTCTACGGACACACATGTAGGTCAACTGTTTGCTCTGTGAGCCTCAAGTGAGCATAACAGGGAAGAGACACAAACCTAATGCGGATGATATGTCATTGATTTTGCAGTCAAAACTGTGAACAATCTTTGAACACATCAGTCTGCGCGGATGATTTCATAATGCATAAGCGTTCTTAAATGTTTCATGTAGGCAAATTCATCCAACCAAAGCCGGGGAGTCTGAGATTTTTACATGTTGCCCCAAATCCACTGAAGCTTCAAAAGGAATTTATGGAAGTAAATAGCAGGAATAGAGTCTGTGCTTTTATGGAAACATTTAGAGGTTTTTCAAATTTGTGGACGATGGACTTTTTTTTTTGTAAGAAAAGTACAAAACATTTATCACAAAGATTTCTCTCTTAATTAAACACTAACACTAAAAAGAACTTGGAATATTAAGTTTTAACGTTTCATTTCGATCAGATTAAGAAGGCAGGCTTGTTTTTATCTCTCAATGTCTGCAGAACAGTAAGAAGCTACAACCGCCTGCCAATCCTCCCTGCCTTTTCCGAGACTTTCCAAACTGAAGCGTGAGCTCCCCCGTGACCTCAAAATGTCATTCACTTCTGTCGTTGCTGATTTTCCACAAAGCAGGGGTCTGATTTCCGATTCTATCTGGTTGGAATCATCTAACGAAATAACAAAATCATCTAAAGAGATATGAAACATGAGCGCGACAAAGAGGTACAAGTTGCATCTGCTGTACCTGTCTGGGTGCTCGGAGCACTACGAGCTGGATGGTGCCTCTGGAGTTCCCTTCCGATGACATGGAGCGCCTCAGCGTCTCCATGGCGGCGTGGTTGGAGCGTCCGAGCAGCGACTCACCGTTTACAGCTATCAGCTGGTCGTTGACACTCAGCCGGGCGTCCTGTTGGAAGGAGATGACAGTGATGTTATCAACAAAACACATTTTCTCTTCCATCATTTTCTCCATCCTTTTTTCTTTGTAATAATTGTTGTACTTTGTATCTATGGTGTATTTTTATTTGTATTTTGTTTATGTAAAGCTTTTCTTTGAGTATTTAGCAAAAACGCTATATAATTCTGATCAATTAGTGTTATGAGTATTGTTACTATTTATTTATGTGTTTATTTGTTGTTGTTTGCGGATGCCTTGCCATCAGCTAATCTTCCTGGGGTCCACGCCTAACACACACACATATTGACCCACGATTTCATAACAAACACGGTCTACAAATTACAATAACAATAATCTAATAAATCACATTATATTAGTTAAAAAAAACAAAAAAAAACTCAAAAATGAAAACAATAAGACAATATTACATAATACAGTCGAACCCAGTCCACACTGCATCCACATTTAAGTAATATACAGTTGAAAAAAATATGCACATAGAATATATGTTTAAGAATAAAATGTAATTGAAAGCAACACATAAATATTTAACAGGGACAGTAATAGCTTCTTCTATTTGGTCTGTTGTCTCCATGCCAATTAAAATCTTTTTATTTTACATCGAAAAAATAATTTATTTTCTTTTTGATGACTATAAAATGGTAAATTGTTCCAGTTTGTTATAGCTCTATAAACGAGTTAGTCCTTGGGTTAAGAGCCACAATATGCCCATTACTCGAAGATCTTGTATTGTGGTTGTGTATTTCGTTGCAGTATACTATCTGGTCAAACAAAAAAGAGGGCTTCTTTAAGTTTGTTGTCCAGCTGAGCAGTGTGTTGTAATGTTTAAGGTCAACCTTTGCTCGGCTGGAGCGCAGCTGTTCAGTGCTGGTTCTGATCGAGCAGCCCAGGGCTGTTTTTGTGCAACTTGTAATTTTGCACGGTTTGTTTCGGATGCTGACAACCAAACTGTCGAACAACAGTCCAGGTGGTAAAAAATCTGGGATTTTGAAGCTTGATCCAGCGAGTTTGGTTAAACAAAGGGAGAGCTATGCAATGCCACGGCCCATTTTACTAATAATCATACTGAACCACTGAATCACACTCAAACAATAACAAGTAAGTATCGAGACACAGGCCAAATGTTTGTTGTTTCTTTTTTAATCCACCTGTTGTACAAGTTTACCTGATATGGAAAACTAAAGTTTAGATTTAGAGCCCAACCAAACTAGCATGAGGTAGTTTAGCAGTAAAGCACAAAGCTTCTGTTCCAAAGTAAGCAAGCTGATGCAGAGTTTCAAAATAAAGGCACTCTTTTGTTATTTTTTTAATCTAAACCACTTCCACAGGAAATAATTCAAAAACAGGTCTTAGAGACATTTAAAAAAAATCTAATCTCTTCACGTAATTTATGCTAATGCCTAAAAAATCATAAATTATATTAAAACGGTTGGTAAAAAAAAGGAGAGGAGGTAAGTGCATAGTGCAAATCTTACACAAAGTAAAAGACACAACACCGGTCACTGATGTCATGAGAGAAGAGAACTGAGATAAAGATATACAGGAGTTGTGTGAAATGTGTTTGTGTGTGTGTGTGTGTGTGTGTGTGTGTGTGTGTGAGGGAGGGAGAATGACAAAGAAAGAGAGAGAGAGGAAGAAGTAGCAGAGTACAAAATGGAAGAAGAGCAAAGGGAAGAAAATTGTAGAGTTAGCAATATACTGAGAGTGGGAGAGCCATGATAAATACATAGAGCAGCTAATGGAATAGCCTCGGTGGGCACTAAATCACTTCTAAGTGTTTTAAATAGCAGCCTCTCATAGAGAGGCAACACAGAATAGTGCCCTGGAGGGAGGGGGGGAGAGAGGGGGGAGGAAGGGTGAGCGGATGACAGAGCAAGAGAGAGAGTGAATCGAATGAGAAGAGCAATGCAGAGGGCAAAATTTAAAACAGAGCAGTGAAGAAGAAGACACTTTGAGACCCAGAGTCACACAAAACAGTCTTTTTGTGTGTGTGCGTGCGTGTGCGTTTGTGCGTGTGGAGTCATGATGGGTCCATTATGGCCAGCCCTGACCTTTGACCTCAGCTCATTAACAAGGCACCGCTTGGGCTGACCTTAAATGCAGACATGGATGGCACCAAACACACAGAGAGAGACACACACACACACACACTTGCAGACAGACACACACACACTCGCAGACAGACAGACACACGCACATGCCAGCATCAAATCCAAGGATGTCATCAAAAATTGATGTTTACGCCAAAAATCGGCGCGCGTCTGTGATATTCCCTATTAATATCCTCATTCTCCATGTAAGCAGCGGCAGCACGCTACATGTAATTTTAATCTGTTTTCTTGAGCAAACTCTTTGAAACGATCGTGTGACAGGATCAGGGATAAAGTCAGAGAACATTTTTTTATGTAATTGAGGCCCCGGGCCCTGACAGCAGCCAAAACTCTTTAATGGAAATAGGTTAGATCTCTCCATGACTCTTCCTCATCTCCTCCCTTTCTTGCCTGCTGAGTGTGTGTGTGAGTGAGTGTGTGTGTTTGAGTGAGTGTGTGTGTGTGTGTGTGTGTGTGTGTGTGTGTGTGTATATATAAAGATCTTGAAAGTACATTTTCCATTCAATTTTTGATTTTTCAGAATGACCAGAAACATAGGATCCCTGTTGGCGAGTCACATCCAACAGACCTCTGTTGGCAATAAAGGCTTGAACAGGGGTGTGTGTGAGTGTGCGTGTGTGTGTGTGTGTGTGTGTGTGTGTGTGTGTATAAAGATCTTGAAAGTACAGGTTTGAATTGGTGTGTGTGTCTGCGTCAGTCAGACTTAGGGGACGCCCGGGCTTCCTCCTCTGTACCGGCCTGGCTCTGCAAAGTCTCATCAAGCCCCTTAGCTGAGTTTCATTAGCACGCATCAACATTGAGGAGGACACACACACACACACGTTGATGTATTGTATTCCCACTGAGTGTCTCCACTTTTCCATTTTCTTTTTTTTGCTCTTATTCGGCCTCTTCCCATCTCTCTATTGTTCGATGCTGCTCATTTCTTCCTTCAGATCCCCTTCCCTCTTTCTCACACTTGTTTACCCGCTGTCTTCCATCAATGGGCTTCCTCCCTCCCTCGCTACTGTCCATCTCGCTTCCTCAATGACTTTCTTCCTCTTATGTGGTATCTTGTCCCAAAAACCTGTTTCGCAGCCAGCCGGAGATCTTACAAGGCCATTCTGTCGGAGCGCTATCCGCATCGGCAGCTGTCGGGAAAATACTTCTGAAGGCACTTCGGGGAGCTGCCGTCTGGCCGCCCTGATCCCAAACCAGCAGTTTATCTCCAATTCCACACCCGTCTCTCTGTCTCCTCGTCATTCGGCGTAGATCTGGGAGCAGCGACGAGGGGCACGAGGAGTTGTGACATGTGACAGATATCGAGGCCAAGTGGAGGAATCTCCGAAGTGCTGAAAGCGGATGTTTTTTATCCTGATGCACTCACAACTTGAAGTGAGGAACTGAGTGATATAGATAAGAGGGCCGCAGTGCTGATGTGACGAGGCCGCTCGGGGTCAATGGGAGTCAAGGGTCAAGAAGAGGCGAGGACAGGAAATGAGATGGAGAGGCCAGAAGCGCAAGGGAAGAGGTGATGAGAGGAAACAGAGAGACTTCAGAGAGGAATGGGCAAACGTGAGGAAAAATACAAGGCGAAACAAAAGAACAACAAACAAATCTGCACACAAACTCACACACATCTGAGTAAGTAATGTGGTCCTCAAAAAGCTCCTACAAAGTGTCTAATTTAATGTGTTTGACGTGTTTCTTATGAACTTTGTTTGCATTTGTATTTATTGAGTTTGCTGAATTAGGAGAGTGTACATTTATCAAAACATCAGCAGTAAGCATCAATGGAAATATGACGGAATTAGCGTAATCGCTAAATTTTATCTGTGATGGAGAGTTCTGCGATAATAAAAGCCTAATGAGGAATTTTGGGACTATATAGAAATGTTCCAGCATGTTTTCAGCGATCAATTAAAAGGCTGCGATTAACATGTTTTTCTTTTATAATCATGTTCTGCTATTTTGCCCCTTCAACGCACTCTTAGTCACGCAGCAGCAATGGTTTCCGTCTTCCTACAGGCAGAAAAACGACAACAATACATCTCAGAATGGCTCCTTTTTTCTTTTTGCCGTTTGCCTCTCCCCAAGTTCCCCAAGTGGATACCATTCTTTCAACTGTATGTGCAGTTAACAAGAAGGACACAGGCAGGGCTCGCCCACTGCTAATTAGCTTAGCTCAAACACTGGGAGTCAATGGGAAGTGCTAGCCTGCCTCCACTTGAAGTCATCAAATAAACTTCTCACCAACTCTTAACGCTCCTGTGTGCTTGTTGTGACTTCTTTATTTAATACATTATGTTATTTTCAGACTCAGATTAGCACTTAACAGAAATTTATACAGAGTGTACGCCCAAACCACTGCGAATGTGATTGTAAGCAAGTCAATAAAACAAAATCTGTTGAAAAAATTAAAATGACGGTTTGGCTTCAACTGTCTGCACTGCTAAACTGGCAGAACACTTTTGTGAACAGGTGGGGATTGTGACACTTTTGAGTTTTTTCCTCAGAGAGATGCAAAAGGCCTCGGAAAACTGCAGCTGAGGCCCTTTTGAAGACCACAATTGAGGATCCTCTACCTTGTAAGCAGCCCCTCCGTGGATGATGGACTTGATGAAGATGCCCAAGTCTTCCCCGGTCTCTCTGGACTTGTTGCCCTTCAGGCTGACGCCCAAACCAGCCGAGCCCGATTCATTGAGAGGGATCTCGTACATCAGCTGCTCCCTGCCGTCCTCCAACACCAGACTGCTGGCCTCTTCGTTTTTCTGAAAAATAGGAAAAGAAGGACAAAGGGATAAAGAAGGACCAAGTATGCAAGACTTTTATCTAACTTTGAATTTTTCTTGAAATGTTACGTTAAAAGCTACTAGTCTAGACAGGAAAAGCCTCTTCATAGACACACCTAATGCCTGCTTTACATAATAACTGCTGTGTATGATCGCTGATGATTTGAGGTGGGAGCACCATGCCTAATGCACTGACTGATAATGCGTGCTCCTACACCACACTGATTATATTCAACACCAAAAACCTGAGAAATCGGAGTGAGAGGGAAGCAAAAGAGAAAGGGATTAAAGAGTCAGATGGGGGAAAGTCAAGGGACAAAAAAAGAGGAAGAGAGGAGCAGGTGTTATGTACTGGAAAGAGAGATGAAGGTGTAGTTTGAAAAAGAAGAAAGCTACTGTAGAGAGGTTATTCCATTTGGAGATGAAAGGCGCAGACGGAGAGCGAGCCATTTCTAAAGGAAACATAATAACCTTTTCATACCTCCTCCTGGAGCACAGTGGGGGAGGAAGGGGGGAGGAAAGAGGAGGGGGAGGAGGAGGAGGAGGGGGGAGGAGGATGGAGGCACAGAGGAGCGTTTAAAAGTAATAACCCTTCCCTGAGGTAAACCTTCTTCTCTCTTTCACACTCCTCCCACCTCACTCTTTACATTTCACCCTAATCTCTCAATCTTACTGCACATCTCTCCCCTTGTTGCCTCTCCTCTCCCTCTTTCCCCCCTCAGACTCCCGTTCCATCTTTACTTTCTACAGGTCTCTCTCTCTACATCTTTCACCCGCCCACCACACCTCACCCACTGCTATTTAATGTGCAGAAAATGACCGTGGCGGAGGCGATGGCAGCGTGGCTTCAAAAATAAGATGGAGGTGAGAGAAGGAGGGGGACAAAAGGCAACAAAAGGGAAAAAGGAAAATGTCCGTCATTAGAGGATGGCGAAATGGAAAGCAGGGTGGGAGAAATGGCAGGTTCAGTCACCCAGGGATAAGAGGGCCTGCGGAGGGGAGGCGCCTCAGCGCCGCTTCACTTCCGAGCCTTATTTCTCTTTCAAGAGGAGGGAAGGTTAAGAGGGTGTGTGTGCACATACGTGTTCACACATCATCTTTTTTCCTTGCTCCTCTTAAGAGTCGCTCGGAGGTTCAATCAGGTCAGGAAATATAATAAAGACAACAGCGACTCAAAGTGCACCCTGAGTCAAAGTATGAACATGTCAAAGGGAATTTTGTCGGAATATGCATATACATTATAGCAGCCACACCGGCTGTCACAGCTTTCAAGATCTGAGTACCCACACCAGGGTTGCTCAGCCTTACATCAGGCACCTCGCCCGCCACTGAATCAAGAATCTGTGTTCGCATTTCCACTCTCATCATGGCACTGTGTTGAAGGGTGTAGGAGTCAAACATGTCCCCCTGTAGTATTTTGTAAAATTCATGATCGCAGGAGCGGAGCCTCAACCTCGCTTATGATCCTCCAGCCCCTCAAATACCATCTCCGCCTGTCAGTACTATTCCGTGCCGCTTCGTCTGGGTGCTTGATAAAAACAACAGCCTGCTGAAACCTTGAGGCCAGAAGCTTGACTCCAATATGTGAGTCCAAGCTGCCAACTTGGTAAAGGTAAAGGAGCTAAACCTGGAAGGTCGTCTGCGGTGAAGAAAATCAGGCGCTTTAACTCACTGATCCAACACAGTGTATTTAGTATCTGCTTTTACTTTGAATTCAAAATAGATGACAGCTGAGCACCTTTTAATTGGAGCCTGACAGATGCGAGATCCAGGGTGATATCATTTGTCAAAGCCTTAAAAAAAACCTCTTTTTGTAACAACTTTTACCAAAAAAAGGCTCATATGATTATTTTCTGATATTCACAGCTATGATTTGGTCAGTTTTGCAGAGAAAAACCTTTGTCTTCAAGCCTTCAACTAATAGGTAAGACAAACCAACATTGATTGTTGGCAGGTAACAACAAATAGACGGCTGTGTCAAAGTTAACGCCCTCATAATTGTTGAGCATCAACAACTTTATACCATAAACCATAATTCATGATAATGTAAATCATTCAAGTCGCTGTATATATGTACAGGCATGCAGCTTTTCGAAGTCCTAGTCGAAAGCCAAGTCCCCAGGGTTGTGGTGCCGTGACAATATGCACACATCATCCACTAGAAGTCACCTACCCAACTTAAAAACTCATTCTGAGTGTATGTGTAGTACAGGCTTTATGTTTCCAAATTACACTTGTACGAGTTCAAGTCAAATTCAAGGTAAGCACAGCGGATCCCCTTAAAGGAATAGTTTACCCAAAAATGAACACTTAAGCAAATAAAATAAATAAAATGGCGAGTTTATGATGGTGGTGTTGACAATTTTACTCGACATGCAATGGCATTGGGACGATTGGATTACTCCGGACAAGCAGTATGGAAGCATTTTATGTTTTTGTATTTATTTATTTAATTATTTTACTTTTGAAACTTGGTCACCATTCACTTAAATTGTTTGCGGGATGACTGCAATGCCTTTTCCCTGTGAAACTCCAGCAGTGTTTTGTGGACTATAAAACCTCACCCGAACTTCCATCGGCATGAAGGTGAGTAGATGATGACTGAATTTTCATTTTTAGGTGAACTACTTCTTTAAGTGGATGTAAAGAAAGACGTCGAGTGTCATCCAAGTAAAGGAATAAACAAAAAGTTTGGTGTTTTTTTGGTTGTATTTTTCCAGTGGAAACAAAATAAATATTAAAATTATACATCAAATATTCATTAAAATACTGCTAACACAATATTTATTTGTGTAGTTTATTTTTTCTCAATACCTATACATCTCTGATATCCGATATAGGCTCCACTGATAAATTACCTTTCAGGTTGTGATTCAGTTGCTTGATTTAATGCTGCTAAGATAAAACAAGCAAAATGCTTCCTTCAGAAGTCATGGATTCTATTTTCTCTTTCAGTATAAAACAAGACTTTTAGCTGGGGCTTATTTTTATCAACAAGGCATTTCAGAGTGCTGATACTCAAAACCAAAGGAATTACAAAGGCAATCCGCCGCATCCTGCTCGAGAGACACTTGAGAAGACTCAGATGGCAACCTGGGAGGTTTTAAATGCCTCTGTGATCTTGCTGCAATAACACACAAGGTGAAGGTGGCCAAATATCAGAGCGCAGCAGGCTCTGGAAAGCAACCAAGATACTGGGAAGTTATGAAAATGTGACATTAAACAAACTGAATGTGTTTATCTTGAGTATCTCACTGCTTATTTTAATCTATTTACACAACCAACTGCATCTCAGTGGTGGTCCCATTGCAGGCACACACTCACATACCCCAGTATCCCCTCTAATGCCCCTTCCTTGGAGGCAGATTGCATCCCCAGGGTGGCTGAGACCCCTAGGGCTCAGCTCAGCGACCCCTCCTTTTGCCGCCGTCAGCCCTCAGCAATGCCTCTTTAACAAGCTTTTAGCCAGGAGAGAGACCACCCTCTTCAACACCCAAATGAGGAGACAAAAAGGAGCTTTTTCTTACCCCAGGGTGGGTGGCGAGGGGGAGATACACAGCGATTACACACAGAGCCTTTTGTCGCTGAGGATTTCTAAATGGGGGGTTTCAAAGCGGTGGGATTAGCGGTGAGAGCGACATTCAATTAAGATGAGATCTCGCTGCGCTCGGCGCCGACGATGGAGCTGCCAATTAATCGCCTTAATGTCTGCCTCTTCGCCGCTTTACACCTTTACTTCACAATCAAGAGAAAGGAAAGTAAAATGACTGATTGAGGGATAATTTTGGTGTGTTGGTGGCTAGGGAGGATAATGAAAAGGCAGGAGAGCTTCAGTTTAAGACAAACTGACAGAAAGAGAGAGGAGGCAGAGGAGTTTAGAGGGATAGACGACCAATAAAAAGAAGAGAGAGGAAAAGTCACTTTCCGTCTGAACAACCTTTTCCTTTAAACTTGCTGGCAACTCAGGGTCAACCATGTGCAGAGTGACCCCTCCATCCTGTCCTTGGCAAACTCCAAACACACCCTTTCACTCATTCACACTCCCGCCGAAACCCACAAAGAAGAAACTCTTCACATCACAAAGCGTCATTCTAATCTCCTCCCTGAAACAAAACGAGGCGCCATGAAATAATGAGAGCGCCGAGCTTTGCAGACGCAGAAATGCTGACAGGAATGAAACTGTGATTAGAAGTTATCACTTTTTAATTACTTGGAGAGTGTGTGTGAGTACAGGAGATGGGGTAGAAAATCGTGCTCCTTTTTGTGTCCTCATAGTGAGGCTAATTCGCAGGCTTTATTGTCATTCTTCTGACTGAAAGGGACCAGTATGCCTCCCAGCACTGCCGAGTGCTTTCACAGAACCACACGCTGCTCATGAAACATCAATACCCTCTATTGAAACTAATCAATCAGCAGTTCGGCTAGTTCCTTCAGAAGTCCACTTTACAAGAGCTTGTACGAACGCTTGAGCAGAGAATATGAATCGTGGGGGCTGTCAGAGGGACGGCGCTGTGAGAGACAGGAACTAGCCTGTTAACATGATGGCGTTAGTTTAAACTGCTGGGTCAGCAAGTGCCTGCTTAAGTGTAAGTGAGGAAGCAAATCCTGACCAGCTGCAGGCTGCAGTTGTTTAGCTAAGCTGACCTCTAATCTCACCTTGTCCCTTAGTCAAGATTACTGAGTGTTTCTCTAATGGTACAAGGCGCAGAGGTGTAACCATACATCTACTGTATCGATGCATCGATTTATAAGCTTACAATCAAACAAAATTGACAGGTAAACGGCAAATCGTCCTTCTATTTTGACTTATATTGACCTAAAATCATTTTTTTAAGCATAAATCGATTGTATTGATCCTAAGAATTCGTCTCCTGCTTTTAGCACGTCTAACATTGTTGCTCCGATGTATTTTTCACACTTATAACGATAACCAGCTGCAAACATTACCCCAGTTCATTCTCCCGTTCTACGACGCTCTGGGCATGTGTATTTCGTCAGCAGCATGCTTCAGATAATGACTGATCATGGCAAGGAATCATCAGGAGAATGAGAAATTTTCAGTCTGCCTTTGTGGTCGACATAGATTGAATAGACGCCTTGTACTTAATGTTTGTGTAGTTCAGTGTATCATGCTTTTTTCCACTTTTTTACCGCCTCTGCCACTGCATAGAAACATAAATTTTGCTTTTCTCTATATTTGGCAAAAGAAATTTTACTAGACTAATTTTTAATCATTGAACTGTAACATATCGTATCGCTCTAAATGAGCCCATATCGTTCATGTATCACTAAGCAACTCTGTGCATGGTAAATTTGGCTATGGTGGATATTTGAAACCATGCAGATACTGATATTAGGAAGGAAGAAAATTCTGATATGCGATATATTGACCGATATTATATGTAAATAATATCAATTGAATACTTGTGATAAAAATATGTAACAGTAATCAGTTCATTCATAAGCTATTAAATGATGACCGCTCTCTGCTGGACAAACTACGTAACTGCACATATTAAACCACTAGTCCAAGCATTTTTTTCAGTCTGAAATACTAGTTTTACTATATACTCATACCTTAGAACATATATACATACACTGCTATATCTGTGATGTGCCGATATCAGCGGATAATATCGGCAAACCCACATATCTGTCAGGCCCTAATGTTGAGTGTTAACAAGCAAATGCTGATATGTCACCATAACAAACTATGGAGACCTGATCATAAGATTTTAGTGGCTAAATTCTACATGTTAGCATTGCAGTCCCCATGCTAGTGTTAGCAATTAGCAACCTAGATTCTTCGAAAGGCTTGTTAAAGAAATATTGAATAAAACGTTAACATTTTAGAAAAATATGATTTGCATTTCAAATTAGTTAACATTGTAGCAGCACATAACTCTAAATCATCAAAGGTTTAAAGTTTTTAAATTTTATCAGAATTTGGGGTTGTATGTTGTAAGTTCTTTCAAGGACAGGAGGAGGAAAAAGGCCCTATCACTGGTCAAAAAGGACATTTCTCTCATATCAGCTGGCATAATTCAAGGCAAGGCTGGTTTATTTTGAATGTAACAGTGATACTGCAGCCAAGAGACAGCAGGGTCAGTAGTAGGAGCACACACTCCTTCCTTGCAGCGCAAATACATCTGACATTTGCAAATAGTCTACTGTTCAACTATGAAAGTCAACTTCATTTCCAAGTATTTATATTGGTGTCGGTTTCAAGTTTGTTCAGACGTTACATTTAATTATTTTGGGTACACAGCAGTGTGAGTGATGATCCTTTGTTTTATTCCTCAGTACTGCATGGACTGATTCTTTCTCTGAGGCCTTGTCATGCCATTGCTCACAAGTATGTAAAAAGCATGGCCAAAAATTTTAGTGTAACCAGCTGAAATACAGCTGTGTTTAACAGGTTTCTGCCATTATCTTAAGTTGTTTTTGAGTTTCCAGATTGCATTCATGGGCTAAAGTAGAATAACTGCCTTGCCGTCGAAGGCCTCTGCCAGGGCTCGACCGATATATCCGTTAGCCGATATTATCAGCTGAAATTGGGTCATCACAGATACATCAGTATCGGCACAATGTTCACAATCATTTAAATGTTTTTTAAACCTGAAAGAAACACTTGAACTAGTGACTTACAATGGTGTAATTACATAGTTTGCAACTCCTATTTAATAACTAATAGGTGAAGTGTTAACTGTTCGGTGCAAGGAAGTTGGGAATAAAGTTTGTTAAAGCTGCAAAGGGCAACTTTCTTAAAAAATGATGATAATAAAAGTGTATTTTTTGTAAGTATTAGTAAGGGATCCTTGCGGGAATCATAATCTATATCGAATATCTTTTTGCAATAACATCCAGTGTATTTTCTATAAGTTGTATTTTAATGTGGGTGTATGGGGCGAACACTCAGGAAATTTCAGACCTAACCGAAGAGTGCCCAGCCAGAGTGGCCTACAGACACCCTGGAGGCCTACGGACGTAACCGAAGAGTGCCGAGCCCTAGTGGCTTACGGACGTAACCGAAGAGTGTCGAGCCCTAGCGGCCTATGGACGCAACCGAAGAATGTCGAGCTCAAGCGACCTACGGACCAAAGAGTGCTGAGCCCTAGCGGCCTACGGACATAACCCAAGAGTGTCGAGCCCTAGTGGTTTACGCACGTAACTGAAGAGTGCCAAGCCCTAGCGGCCTCTATTACGTCCGCTAAGTCTGTAGATATCCATGTTATTCAGCGTTGCCTGGTGTCTTATGCAATCGTGGCGGAAGCAGAGGGAAGCTTAACTGGTGCGAAGAAGAAAGTTATTTGGTCATAGGTATGCAGTCCAAGAAGGAGTATAATAAAGCTCTCAACAAAACAAGTGACACTTGGTGCAACAAACTTAAGTTCAGCACTCATGCACAACTGGCATTTTTCTCATCAACAGGCAAGAGATATTTGCCTTCGATGGTTTGCTTGTTCTGTAAGAACGTCCCCACTATGAAATTAGACTTTTTTTTGTTTGTTTTTGCTAACCATGAAAGGAGTTATTTTGTGAAAATTGATATGCGATGTGCTGTTGTACGTAGTACGCGTGCGCTTCCGTTGCACTAGTGTTTCTGGGAAATGTGGTCATTTCACACTACTCTGCAGAAGTTGTCCTACGCTGCTTTAAGATGTAAGATATCCTGCCTCCATTACATGTCTCTGTTACAAGTACTTGGTAACCACATTCAGTGGATATGTACAGTATCAGCCAATATATATCGGATATTAGAATTTTCCTACTCTCAATTATCAGCAACGACCCCAAAACTGAGGCCCTTGCCTCAGTAAACCAGTCAAGTTTGGTTTACTTACAACTGAGTATCTGACCAAATGTGGAACATGGTCACAATTTCCCCTTCTGGGTCACAGTGTATAATAGTGGCCAGAAAAGATTTTTGCAGAATAATCTGATGACCTTTAACTTTATAGCATTATTTTAGCCAATTAGACATTTATATAAATTTTTTGATTGTCACACTTTGGGGTCAAAGTGACCTTTGATCACCAATATCTAATCTTATCTTATCT
>JAQFJA010000017.1:9797434-9807534 GCA_029874485.1 Naso brachycentron
TGATCGGAAAACACAGAGATCTAGGATACTCTCAGACCACGTCACTTACTAACAGTTGCCTATGGGTATTATGGCATTTTTTTCCAAAAATAGCACAAAAAAAGTTTTTGATGTTTACCCCAAAGTTATCAACTGCAGCTTTAAAATAGAAAAGACTGACATATGTAGACAGAAATCTTCCTCTAGATTATTTACAGTGAAATGCATCTATAGACAGAACAAACTGTGGCCCAGGCAGAACAGATACTTCCCCCAAGGTTCCCTTAGGCTTCTGACTGACTCGTCTTGTGATATTTCCCTCTGAAGATGCACCATGACCCAGTAACCATAAGCTGTTAGTCAAATCCTTATTCTCACTTACTCCTCAGTATGTGCAGCCTCGAAGTGACCTTGATCGAGTCACTCAACTGCTAAAAACCTCAGAGGTGTTTTATCATTTTGTTTTTTTCGCCGAAGCTAATGTCTGACCTCACAGGTAAACAAAAGCAGAACTCCCCTTCAGGAGTTAAGTAGACAAAGAAGATAAAAACATGATTTATCACGGCAATACTTGCCTTTTAAAAATGATCATTTAAAAGACAAGGACACATTTGTTATATTACATAAAAGTACTTGACATTGGAATTTTAAGCTTTTCTGCTGTTGCACATGCAGATAAAATCACTGTGGATATGAAAAACTGCTAAATACCAAGGTGAGTCAGAGAGTCAAAGTATACGGATAGAGATGTTGCAATGCATGCAGCCTCATCAGGTTTTGGACATTTCTGCATAATTACAAATCCACATTTTCTCTCACTGTCATTAGTTTTTTCTTTACCATTTAGGAAGATATTTTATCATTTTGATGAGATTTTGGACCTTTGTCTCTTTTGATCAGGGTCACTCTTCTAATTTTTTTTTCTCTCCTCTGGACAACAGCTCTATAGGTCGCTCTGTCAGTTAATTGGTTCACAAAAAATGGATTCTCTGGCTTCCACAGTTTTCACCCAAGGCCGCTGAAATTTGGCACAGATATCAAGTGTGTGTGTGAGACGCTTTGTGTTTGTAATCATGCCAACTGGCTCACAGGGGGGCATGGCAATGGAAGTGGCTTATAGCAAAAGGGTGCAGAACTTCCAAATGGATTCACAGACTTGCACAAAATTTAGTAAAAATGACAGTCGTGAGCTAAAGGACAGCTGAATAACTGTTTGGGAAAATGGGCAGAAAGGTGGCGTGGCAGCGGAGTGGCCTGTAACAAAAAGGTGCATAACTTTCATATCTTCCCTCCACGTACCATGGCCAAGCTACACAGGCTTATGTGATATAAAGCAAACTGCAGGAGGTTAGGAGTAAGTGTGAACCCTGGATAAGCTGGGTCATACTATAAAATGACAACAACATAATGACTTATGCATTCATTGATCAAGATATTTGCTATTTCAGAAGCAAAGTCGGAGCCCATCCATCACCCTAATGGGGCCCAGAGGGAAGCTTCCATCAGAGCAGGAAGGATAAAGAGGTGACATGGACAAAATTAATAATAATTGTTAGTATCATGTTCATCATGTTGCTCAGTTAAATACATTAAAAGACTTTCCCTTAATAAAACGTGACTTCAACACTGAAGATAAAGCAGTAGCAGGGCAGAGCACAGGAGCAGTTGTATGTAGTTAAAGGGAAAGATCAGTTTTTTGCACATTAAGCGTTATAGTAAAGATATTTACGATCATGTACAATGATCCACAGCATAATTATGATGAACGGTGCAGTCCTGAGAGCTGTGCTTGTTGCTGATGTCGGTGCTAGCTGTAAACAACGGGGGAACATGTACAGAACATGTCAGACAATCAGTCAAAAAACACAATTAACACCTGATAATAAAAAACAAGAAATTAACCGAATGGTAAATGGTGTCCTCTCAGGTACTGACACTAAAACACAAAGTTAAACAACAGCATATAACCTGGAAACAACTCTTTCAGCTGTTTTGGGGTCATAAGCCGTTTTTTAGCTTTGTGTTTTAGTGACAGTACATGAGAAGATACCACTAAACATTCAGTGAGTTACCCACACTACCCACAGGCGTTAACTGTGTTTTTGGACGGGTTAGTTGAGTGCCTATGCAACTCCGGCTGTGATGTCTGCAATGAGCTCCAGCTCTCAGGACTGCATCGTTCATCATAATAATAGAATAATGCATATGATCGTAAATACCCTTATTATGAGGCTTAATGTGCAAAAAAACAAACTTCTCCTGTAAGCCTATGGCCTAAAGATATGGGATTTGTAGGGTAGATGCAGATACCGACATAAGGAAGCAAGAAAATTCCGATATCTGATATATCGGCTGATTTTGAATGTTATCAAATTCTCGCAATAAAGATATATAACGGAGGTGAGATATCTTACATTTTAACAAACTTGATTCCACTGAACAGTAAACACTTCACTTATTAGTTATTAAATAACAGACCGCCCTCTGCTGGAAAAACTACATAATTACACCTTTTGAAATCACTAGGCCAAATTTTTTTCAGACCTTAAGCAACAATTTTAATATCGGCACATATTGGACGACATATACGGCAATACCAATATATCAGACTGTATGCAAATACATATACAACGATACAGGTTGCAACAACATGGGGGTTTAGTGGTTAGCACTGTGGCCTCACAGCAAGAATGTCCTGGGTTCGATTCCCAGCTGGGGCAGGGCCTTTCTGTGTGGAGTTTGCATGCTCTCCCTGTGTTCGCGTGGGTTTTCTCCAGATGCTCCGGTTTCCCCCACCGTCAAAACACGTATATAGGTCTATTTCCAGTCAGTACCCTTGACCGAGGTACTGGCTTAGATCTGGAGTCGGTCCCGGGCTGCCCACTGCTCCTCAGGGTTGGGTTAAATGCAGACCAAATTTCACTGTACGCTATATATGTGAAAAATAAAGTACCTTTACCTTTCCCTGTACGTGATATTCCGGTCAGGCCCTGTGGAAACGATCCGGTACACATATATAGGGAGGAGAGTATATACATTTCAAAGGAACACACTAAATCCAATGAACAATATATTTTCAAAAAATATCTTGCCTTGCTGTCTTTGTGGCTTTCAGTCTGAGCAACGTTTGAAAACAAGAACAAACTAAGTGAGGAACGTTAAGCGAGGACGACGGGAGAGAACGCTGCATCAACACTGCATCTGTTTTCACACACCGATATGTAACTTTTCTTGCACAGTTTGTTCGGCTTGCAGCTGTTCCATAAATGTATCCTCTCTCACATAGTCACACACCTCCTCATACACACACCTCTTGCTGTCTCGCCATGATGCACTTTCTCACATGCAGAAAAACGGTGTGAGTGTTGATTATCAATGCTTTGGTGTTTGAGAATTTTGCAGAAACTTCATTTAAATCAAAAACTGAACCGACGTTGAATTCTAATCCCTTAAAATCTGCTATAAATGAGGGATATGTGTATTTCATGAGATGAAGCTGAAACCTTGAGCCAAAAACATTTACAGCAGATCTGACATACTTCCTTTAAGCGTGGCCTCGTTGACTTCAATCTCTCCTCTCTCCTTGTACTGGAGGTGGGGGAAGTAGTGGACAGGTTCAGGACTCGGGGCGGCGCTGGAGGAGCTGTTGGAAACGTTCTCCCTGGGACTGTCCGTCCTCCTGCGCTGGACTTCCTCGAACACAGCCACCAGCTGAAATAAACACACGAACAGACTCAAACTGTGTCCTAAATATTCAAAACTATTCAACATAATGTGTGCAAAAGATCTGAAACAAACAAGCTTGCCTCGAGATAAGCACGACAGACTAAACAATGAGATCTCTGGCATATGAACAAGCCTGAAACACACAGCCAGGTTATAGCATCTCCATTGTGCCATGATCACTGTGAGGCTTTTATGTGATTTATCTTGCCAACAGTGGATGCAACCTGCCACCTGCATCATTCTGCCAAGTGTGAACGTAAATGTGTGTCTGCGTGTGTGTGGAGGCGAGCAAACAGAGCTCGATTCACAGCTCATTCTCCCTTAAACCTCTTACGGTGCACAACAAGGCCGGCAAAAACAACTTCCTTCATCTTTAAACAAAGGAACAGAACTCTGCAAAAGGCTGGTTCAGAGGAAGTTAACACTCGCAGCGAGACGGCGAGGTGTGCACGTATGAAATTAGCGGTCAAATGAGATCTGACACGAGAATGAGAAGCTGTCAAACACAATGACACGGCTCCCAAAAATGAGATGGCAGGAGGAGAAGGGGGCGGCCAAATGAACAGGGGATGGAGGGCAGAGGAACGACAAACAATCCTAATTGAGACAGGGACATGATGGCAGATAGAGCGAAGGGGAATGTGTGTGTGCATGTCGACTGTGAGGCTGTGCCATCGCGGCTACGTGGTGTGATAAATGGGTGCGTGGCGGCGTGACGCTCTCATTAGACAGTGCAGGCAAAGGAAATGACCACTTAATGAAAAGCAATAACCGCAATGGAACGAGGGATGGAAGAGAAAACAACAGACGAGAGGAGGATGTCAATTAACAAACCAAGGAGCACGGAAGCTGCGTGTGTGTGTTTGAGAGTGAGTGTTTACGTGCGTGTAAACAATAAGCACGGAGGAGGCGGCGAAATATGCATCATCCATCACGCTGTGACGCCACCTCTCACCTCAACCTCCCGTGATTCAATATCCTCATGACACCTGGCCGATGCCACGCAACGGAGATTCGTCTTCTGAATTTGTGCGTGTGCGTGCGAGCACAAGAGAGAGCGAGTGCGAGAAAAGATGAGGAATTGAGGGGCTGCCAGATGCAGAGAAGAAGAAAAGACTGAGCGCCAGGAAAACAATCTGATTGCACCACTTGATGGATGCTTCTTGAGCTCTCTCTCTCTTCTTTATCTGCTTTCCTCTTTCTCTCCTTATCGCCTCCCTCCCGAGCCTCCGTCTCTTTCTCCGAACTCGCTGACAGCATCAATCAAAGCAGAAGTCTCGGAGCGTAATGTGACGCGCACGCACACCCACCGGGAGGCGCGTGCGGAGACACAACGATGAGCTGCCCTCGGAAACGATTTATTCGTTTCGAAACAACAACGACTTCTTTGAATGCGCGGAGGGGTGATGATGATTTGCTTTTCGGGAGTTTATTTTTTATGGCTGACACAGGCAGGGAGCGATGCTGATGAAGGCCGTCCTGCTGCTTCCACTCATCACTCAATCAAACGCAAAGTATCAACAAAATGAATCACGTATTGCTTCATTTGGAACAAGCTCAAGTGCAGGATAATAACCTTTTGAAGCACCACATTTTTAATCTTGATGAGGATTTTGCATTGATGCTTTCTAACTTACAACCTTCAAGTTTACCTTATCCAGCCAGAGTGACAAACAGTCAAGGTGGTACCACTAAAAGTATTAAACTTAGCGCAATTTCTATCTACAAGGCCAAATCTTTCCAATCAAGGATCTATCCAACAAAATTGAGTCTTTGAAAATCTTCCCATTAATGTCAGACCTTGACTACAATGAAATGTATCCTTGCAAAGCTTGTCAGGATAAAGGTGATTAGTGGGGCTCGCTGAATAAATCAGTTTGCAGATATTATAAGCCAATATTGGCCTATATATCGGTATTGTGTTCTCTGATATGAAATTGGCCAACAAACTGTACTATCTGCTTTTTTTAAGGCCAGAAAAAGTGCTTGGACTAGTAATTCAAATTGGTGTTATCAAGTATTTTGTCCAGAAGAGAGCAGTCTGCAATTTAGTAAGTGTTTACTGGATTAATGGCTAAACTCCTGCAAAACCGATGTGAATTAGTGTCCTGGCTGTGTTTATTTTGCGTCAGTAATCGAACAAAAGGGGTTGTGAGTGCGGCGAAGTGCTGAGGCACGCACGGAGGAGGGAAAAGGGGAGGAGGAAGCTACACAGACTGTTTTGAGAGAATGCAGAAAATAGAAGGAAAACAGAAGGCACAAGTTAAAGTTTTCTAAAGATCTACAGACTTTACTGTTCAAAGACCCGAAAATGTAATGTAATATAGCCTCTTCAAATGAAAATTAATTGTAAAGTGGACTCAAATCCATGCAGACCAGCAGGGAGCCAACGTAGCCGACAGCTAATAGTTGCTGATGAGGGTCAAACCGAGGTGAGAAAAGGAGTAACTCAGACTATTCAAAGTCTTTGCTGATGGCAAATCTTGGCTGATTTCATTACTCGAGCAAACAGTGACTTTCTCAAGTGAGGCACGAAGGAGAAAAAACTTTCTACAGTTTCACAAAGAGCTAAATTTATCTGCAAGGATATACGCCACAATGCTCTGCTTCTTCTCTGAACAGAACAAAATGGCCTATTCATATTGTGAGCTACGTCCCCGGTTGTCACTGACTAGCTTTGCTTAATGCACTACTGAGGCAGCTGCTTTTGGACATCTCATTACAGATTATATTCAAGCCATCAGTCAGCTGTTCTTTGCAGGAGGGACTACAAACATTAATTTTGTAAAATGCTTGGAAAGTAAACTTGGGGAAAGCTCATTTTCCAAAAGCACGCGGCCATTTGAAATTCAGACCTTCATGTGTTGCCCCAACATGCTCTTTTCGAGGACCCGGTGCCGTGGGATGAAGAACACCTTGAATGGTTCACAGCGTGTTTACTTAACACACAGCTTTCTCTCAGTCCCTCCTGACTGTGATTAGTATTCCAGCGAGCAAATCGCCTTATTTTTCTTGCTGCGTCTGTGGGGGGATATTGATATGGACCTGGGGAGCCTGCATGTCAACTACTGCTGAATAATGTGACCCCTTTGTCTCATTTCCATAACACACACAAACACGCGCACACCCGCAAACACACACTGATACCCGTGGTAAATACAAATGGTTGAACCCTTTATATTGTCATGTTATGATCGTCTGTAAATCATGCCGCGGCGTGTGAATCCAACGTGACCAGACTAGCCGGAAGGACTGTTTGCCTGTGTGTATATGTGTGTTGCAGAGCCAACACGATTATCATGACACACATGGAAGCCGTATACAATACCATGCATGAAGCGCACGGAGAAATAAACACTGTGCGTCTGTGTGGCTTTCCATACACACTGCCCAGGGCACAGAGTTAGAAAATGTTGCAATAAACATGGCCCACGGCAGACAAACACACATTTATTTATTCAACGTCATAGAAAGCCAAGCATTCATCCACCCACACATATCCGCTAATACTTTATCACATTACTATTAAGCTCTATTTTTATGAACGCATGCATCTTTTTCAGATCGTATCAAGTTGCTTTACAATGACGCTCTTTTGGCTTGACCTACTTTACATTAAATGACTGTCTACCATGACAGAGTAGATTTAAAATGACTTCTATCTGTACAATTACAAAAAATGCATGTCAAAATCCTTTTGAGGATGAGAGTAAACTTAACGCCCTCAGTTTGCGTAGACTGAAAATCAACGGGGACATGGGATCCATGTACAAAAATGCAACGTCTTATGGCTTGATCACATTCTGGTCTCTTGTGATGGATGCGTCCCTGTAGATCATTTAAGCCTCTGTGTGAAATTAATATACAAACAGCTGATGGAGTTTAGCTCGACTGTTTTGATGTTTTGACTTTTCCTAACAGATGGAGCAGAGGTGTAATCAATAACCTTAATGGACATGGTCATTTCCATTTATTATCCCAGGTGTGATATTAGAGCCCTGGAACTTGTTTCCCTAAACGGAATTCGGCCAAACGCTAAAGGTGCCCAGTGGAGTTTTGCACCGTTAGTCACCCTGTGAAGCAATTTTTTGGGGGGTGGGTTCCTGTTTTGCTTGAATTCATTCATGCAGCAGCATAGCACGACAAGCACAGGCGTAAATGATGACATAGAAATCGACTGCCTTTCTGTAGAGTTGTTCCAATACCACCAGTATCGGAAAATGCTCCCAATACCACCGAAAATGCTGTAACGGTATTGGCAAGTAGTCCAGTCCGGCACAGATCCGATACCACGTGGTTTATTATTCGCTAAATGGTACCCAGCTACTTCCCAGTAGGCCTGGTTAGTGCAGTGTAAGGAATTAGATTTTCCTAGAGTTTAGTTTTTAAGTCGCTGTTGCACTACTGTTATATATTGTTCTACTCACATCTTTTTATTGAAGTAAATTATAATTATACCTCATATAGTTTTAGGCTGGTATTGGATTCAGTACTCAGTATCGGTTGCCACCCAAATTGTGTAAACTTATGTGTAACAAACTTTTCAGTCTACATGTTCATAGTGGGCACTTTTCGCCACGAGTACACGAGTACGTTTTAGGACTTTTTCCCCTCTCTTCACAGCAGTACGCAGCATCAAGTCCGTCCGCTCATGTCTTTATTTCTTTATCACAATTGAGCTGGATACTGAATTTTTAGTAGAAAAGTTAGTATAGAGAGATAAAAATCCTTTTTCAGCTTTTCCTTAATGTATATGCTATCATGTCCCCTGAACACGTCCAAGGAAAAGTCTGCCAATAATGTCAAACAGTCATAAATGTGCATTCTGTCATATTTCTGTGAAATCCTTTGATTTTATCTCTCCTCAAGATAAATTCCTGCCCCTGACCCGCCCTACCGGGTTTCCCATTTACACAGGCATGCTCGACCCCGGCTCCACTTCTCACTCGGCTCTGATACTACCTCCAAAGGCGGGTTACTGGCGGCGCTACTCCGACCCCTCAGCCTGCGTACGTGCTGTTTAAATAGACCAGTGAGGCGCACGAACAGGCCGCGTTAAAAGGGGCTTCTCTCTTTCGCTCTCTAAATATATAGTGATGAATCCACAATGAACTGTTAGCTCGCTGTTAGCTGCTGTGCTGAGTTAGAAACCAACCCTGTGTGTGACGCCATCCACAGAGAGTGGTTCAGCGTCATCAGTCAGGGAAACCGCAGATGGATGTTGTGTAAGAGTTTGAGACCCCTCACTGTACTCAGGCTGTGTGTTAAACTATAACGCTGATTACTCATTAATTCACTCATCTGCCAAAATTTATTCAAATGGAAATATTTTTAAATACTTTATCGGCCAAAATTCATGTATGCAATGACGTTAGATTAATTAAGCATGTAAGTGATTGATTTTTTTTTTTCTTAATTGCTTGACAGCCCTAATACATTCAAAAACATAAATCGTATATTGTAATTTTCCTACTCCCTGATATTGGCACCAGTAATGATCACAAAAACGTCAAGCCCTGCTCGCCTTTATGACCACAGTCAAACTGCACTAGAAACACAGTGAAATCATTGTTTACAGACGGATGTGGTACCGAGCATCTTCACTCAGTATTAAAAACAGCAGAGTAAACCTTCATCCTGCTGAACTGACCTTGTCCAGGACATTTATCTGCTTCCAGGCTGCTGAGCTGCAGCCAAACCTGACCTTTGACCTTCTGCACCAGTAAGAGAAAACGAGATTTCTTCACAGCGATCAATAAACTAACACATTTATATGATCGCTTCTGCTGATAATACGTTCGCGCAAGCTGTGAGAGACGAGAGCCAATCAGATGCGGAGTTTGCGTGCTTCGTTGTTATCGTTTATTTTTAATTCTCAACAGCCAGGATGTAAAATTATCCTCCCTGTGGCAAACAGTGGATGGTGTTTACATGTTGCAACTCACAGATGGAACAGTTGAGTGTTTTTAATAATTCATGTGCTTGCTGAGAATTAATTAGTCGAATGCGGCACATCCTGTACAGAACATGCAGGGAGGAAAATAGTATGTTCACCACAGACACACACACACACACACACACACACACACACACATATATATGTGTGTTTAGGGATGTTCATACATTGTATCATGCCGTAGTTTAAAAATACACACCACAATAACACAAGTTGTCCTGAGATATGTGCATCCAATCTCAGACACTCACACTCGCACTTCTCACAGTTAGAGGATGAACAGTGCCCCCTTGCTTTGGTCACACACTACTGCACGCTGGTGACACTCAAGCCTCTAGACTTTACATAAGCATCAGCAACACAGACACACACACACACACACACACACACACACACTGTCACTTCATGAATATTAAATGCTAAATATGAAAACATTTAA
>JAQFJA010000017.1:9831818-9842419 GCA_029874485.1 Naso brachycentron
TTATGGCTCGTTGCTAGACGTACTGGCTGAGCAAATCTATTTGCTGCCGCTAGGGTGCGTCTAGATTTCTAGGCTACCAGAAAGTCCCACCAACTAGTAAAAAGGTGATTTGTACGGAATTTAGTTAGATTTTAGTTTTGAAAGTTGCGGCTGCACAACTGTTTTAAAGTGTTCTATTAAAGACTTTTATTTTACTATTTCTGATTACACCTTAAGTTTAAAAGGAGTTGTTATTGTTTATGCACTCGTTTTGGATCAGCGCTCGGTATCAGCCGCTTCACTAGCTTGGATATTGGAATTGGCGTCAGGAAGGAAAATATTTTATCGTAACATCTGTAACCGCAACGGTTGCAATAACAGTTGTTCTTCTGCTGTATTTTCAATGTCCACTGTGCTCTTTGTTATTGAGCTCTTGCTTTTTGCTTGTTAGTTTTGCTTTTTAATGACGTCATTCATATAGTCGCATAACAGTAGTGCATGGAAATACATATAAATGTGCCATTTTTTGCTGATTTTTCTTCAAATTAGGTTAAAATTTGCAACATATTTTGAAGAAACCCAGTCAGTCTGACTCATCTAACTCCAGCAAGCCTTCATCTCCAATTCACAAAAGACATTTTGGAGAAATTAACTCAAGTTTACACATGCTTGCAAGGTGCCTTTCATTTCAAAATGTTGACTGTAGGGCAGCACGTGTGCAACAGATATGTTGAAACTAGACAGCTGGAGCCGATTCACAGCACAGCATTTGCACCTTGCCAGAAAAACTGGTCCAACCTGAGCAACTGCCATCATTCTTCTTTGGTGACACTGGATATGTGTAAGAGTATGTGTAACAGTGTGTGTGTGTGTGTATGAAAGCAACAGCAAAGGGCGGTAATTGGCTCGTTTTGCAATGACATCACATGGCCAGCATTAAGACACACCTTAATAAAACAGGAGGCATCAGTGTGATTTTCTGGGAGAAGGATTAGAGCACAACAATGCCTGAGTGTTAATTAGCGACACCTCTGCAGGCAGTGTTTGCACACACCTGGCATACTCGCATTCCTGTTTGCAGAGCCTGAACTCACAAGACCCGAGAAAACACTTTCCTCTCTTTCTACCTTGCGATGAAAAGGGATGAACGTATGACACTTCAGACGGAACGCAGTCTATAGAGAGGAAAGAAGGGAATAAGAAAGCTCCTCTGAAGTCGCTCATTGTCAATCCCTGGTAATTCCCCTTCGTATCCCGGACTCTTCCCATGAAATAAAAACAGAAGGAGTCGGCAGTCAACTCAGTCAACAGCGGAGGAGAATTACTGTGACAGTAGGAAAAGTAAATTCCCTGCAAATTACACCATTAAGTCCCCACCATTTAGAGCGATATCTCTCCTTCTTCTCCCTCTCCCGCTTCCCTGGAGAGCAAACATGACACCACTCGAGAGTGACGAAGCGTCGGGGGCGATTAGCGAAGCGAAGTTCAGCGGCGGTGGTGCTGGGGTGCTTTTTCACACTTTGATCCACAGAAGAATGTGTAATTACACAGCTGTATGAGGACGGTGTAGATTTAACCATGAAAAAAAAAAAAGAAAAAGAAAAAGGGTTTGATGAACATGTCGATGAAGAGCTGCCTTTGAGTCGAATCCAACGATGCGAGTGAGAGAAGAGGAGAAAAAGCTGTGAAGAGCGAATGACTACTTGACCTTGGCCTACATTCTGTAATCAGGACCAAAATGACTCCTGATCATAGTTTAAATATTTTAAGTACTCCACACTGAGTATCAGTATGACGTGACAGCGTTGCCACTTTCCATTACATTCATTTAGTCCGGCAGGCCAATGAGTTTCACTCACGGGGGTGTACAGCACTGGTAATTTTCCACAATATCAGCTGTTTTTCTCCATTGAAGTGATGGAATCAGTATTGGGAAAGAAAATGTAGATTGAATCCAATTGTGACTTTTTAATAAACATTAATAAGCAGCATATAAATATTAGGGCTGGGCGATATGTTCTGAAAATTATATCCCGATACTTTTAGGCTATATCTCAATACGAGATATTTATCTTGATATATCTTGAGTTTGGAAGACAGAATCGAACATAACAATATTTTTGACGAATGATTTGTCTGCAGGGACCACGATTTCTTTTTTGATAAATATTAACACGGTGAGATATTTAAAAATTAATCATTACTAGAGTGGATATAGGTAAATAAAGGCAAGCATTAAAACAAGAAAAACAGACAGGTACATTGATAAATTCACATCACATTACCATAAAGCAGCCTCTAAAAATGTGGAAAAAACACAAGTTCTGACATATCTTGATATAACGATATCCAAAATCTGAGACGATATAAAGTCTTATATCTCGATAATGATATAATATCAATATATCTACCAGCCCTAAATAACATTTTAAGAATGTAGTGTTTCTCAACCAGGGGTCGGCAAACCTCTAGTGGTCTGTGGTCCAATTGCAAGAGGTCCCCGAAACAATAAAATATATATTTTAAAAAGATCCTATAACCTTTAATGACATTCATTATTCCTCAAAAAGTGACCAGGAGCATTATTTACCTCAATTGCAAAAGGTACAGGCCTTTATTTCTGATTACCTCAGTTTGATACGTATAATATTGGTCTTATTTTAGTATGAAGCTTCATTTTGATCCATTTCCATCTTCATTTTAAAGTTACAGCAATGCCCTGTTCATGCAAATTTCTTAAAGTGGCCATGTTATGCTCATTTTCTGAGTTCATATTTTATTCTTGGTTACTACTAGAGCAGGGTTACATGCTTTGATGCTCAAAAAAAACTCATCTGTTTTCTCACACAGTCGACTGCAGCAGCCCTGTTTTTTCCAGGATTTTTGCCTCTGCCTGCGACGCTCTGTTCTAACTCCTGCCCCGCCTCTGATGGTTTACTCTGCTCTGATTGGCCAGTTCAAACACACACCTTCCAGTGAACCAATAGAGAAGCCCAGCACACGGTGACACACTAGTGGTCTGAGATTTAAAAAAACTGATGAGAACAGAGCGTTCAGGGACTACTGCTACATACCCTAACCTCATTATTTCATACTTTGGCATCATTTAAAACAGTAATCCGACTTCGTAATATCATTTATAGGTTGAAAGAGACAGAAAAGCATACTGCCTTGCAAAATGCAGCATACAGCACATGAAATTAAGTTAAAAATAAACGCTAAGAAGAAGATGACACCTATCATTATTTTAAAAAGAAGAAAAAGATGAAGAAGAACTCATTTAAAACGTGAACATGAAGAAATGACTAAAACGACATCAGTAAAACAGACAGGGAGAAAAAAATACAAGTCAGGATTTAAAAAATATATATACAGGTTGTCCAGTATCTTAAAAATGTTGAGAACCACTGTACTAAAGAATGAAATATTTACATTAAAATAATTGTTTTGTATTACAATCAATGTACAGGATTTGTCATATAGAGAAATTTTTGTATGGATAGCTTATGTATGTATGTATTTGTATGACTATGTTGTATTATTGATTTTATTTTATTGTATTAATGTATTATAACTGTGTTAAATACATGTTTATTAAAAAAAAAAACAAATGTATTGTATTTGTTACATATTGGTTTATAAACAGTTATTGAATGCTTGACCAAACAGGATAACTTAGTTGTAAACAAATGCAATACGCCGTTTGTCTTATATAGTTTTAAACATATTTATAAGCAGTTTTACTCAAATATTCATTTAGAAAAAGATTCAAAATCCAATGGAAGCACATGTAGGAGAGTCTGGCAACTTGGCAAATTAGGGATTTTTGCAGGACAAATCGATATTGATATTTGAGAGTTTAAAAAACAAAATAACAAAACATCATCAATGTTTTATCTTTCCCTAAATACATAACATAAACAAGGGCCCCCTAAATTTGGTTCATATATATTTGTGACCAGAATTCCATTCAGGTCAACTTTCATTTTAGAAGAACAAAGATAAAATATTTGAATATTTACCTCCTGATGGTTATAGCAATACAGTATTAATACAATTTCAAGCCTGTTATTTGTCAAGTTCTCTACTAGTTTAAAAATGACTCAGCTCAATCCTGCATAAGAATTCAGAATAGATAAAAGGAATAAAATAAAATCTATGCCTGTTTATTAACTTTATGGTTCATATATTTATGAAGGTTTTAATTGTTAATATGTTCCTTATAAATGTTGGATGAGGTGGCATCAAATTGCTTGAAGAGGAATTACAAATCGGATTGATTTTTTCCTGCGCAAACTGCATGGCAGCAAACAGTGAGCTCAGGCAGATTGGCATTTTGATTTGAGAAAGCTTCTGGATTTTGTCATCTCTGGAACTGAGAACTGCTGCAGAATCACATGTTTTTTAATGTCAAACTGTCTGGGATGCCCAAATGTTCAGTCAGAAAACCAGCAGGCATCTGTCCTGCCTTAGTATGCAGCTATAAAGTTATTTAAAATGGATGCTTACTCAATATACTATCAATACAGCTCCCACGATGTAAGATACACATATACAGCAGTTTGACATGAAAAAAGCTCTTCATGTTTCTAAATTCATAAGAAGTAAGCAAAGTGCTTTCAACTTGTTCAGGCATCAGCACACGCTGATATAGGGGCTGTAATCCGAACTGACCCTGCACAGACGGATCACGAGACGCAAAGAGGGACGGCGACAGCGCCTGGCTGTTTCCCCTGAGAATGCACAGTACTGACAGTCTACATGCTGGCCCCACATGCTCAATTCCTAGAAATCCACTGATGGAGAGAAATAAGGGACCAGTTAGCTGCTATCAAGACTATTCACTCCTGCACCTGTGGACAACTGACTTCATCACAATTTAATGGCAATGGGCTAAAATGACAGAGTCAAAATCAAACACAATAACTCTGATAATTAACTGATAAAGTTATTAAAGCTGCAGTAGGCAATTTCTGCTAACGAGCTAGCGAGCTAATGTTAGCTGTAGCATGAGACTTGTTGGGAAGCAACTTTGCTGCGGGTTTTCGCACTGGCTTGCATTTTATTGCATTTGTTGACGCGCTCTCTTTCTTAAGTCCAGTTTGAACCAAGACAGTTCAGGAAATCATCATGAGCAAATCTGCCATTTTTTTGCTTTTTGGCAGATTAAGAAAACACAGAAATAAAACAGAATAGAAAAGTTAGTCGCAGCTCTAGAAAAGACATTTATTTTCACAAAAATAAGATATAATTTTGTACTAATCAACCTCACTGATGGAGTAACTGTATGGACGAAAATAAGGCTGTAGCCTAAATTAGCGCTTAGGGAGGGATATTTCGGAATTTTTGACATAGGGCCTTATTTTCGTCTTCTCCAGTCCTACTCCTATTGATAGAAACCATTTTCACCTCATTTGATTGATGCATTTGTTGCATTTAAGTTTGGATTTTGGCCCGACTGACATGGGATTTTTCGGGCCGCTGCTGAAACTGATATTAGGGAATAAGTAAATTCTGATTTCCAATATATCAGCTGATATTCTACATATAATATTTTGAATGTGGTTATCAAATACTTGTGACAAAGATACATAATGGAGGGAGGATATCTGACAAACTTTATTGCAAACATCAGCGTACTGAACAGTTAACACTTTAATTACTACCAATTAAATAATGGACTGCCCTCTTCTGGTCAAACTACGTTGTAACACCATTTTAGATAACTAATCAAAACATTTTCTCCAGCCTTAAAAAACAGTTTTAATATCTGCACTTATTGGAGAACATTTATGCTGGTACTGACATACCTGCAATAGACAAATATCAGCTGATAATATTGGCAAAAAGGCATATCAGTCCATCCCAGGTTGGTAGTAGCTCCAGTAGCATTTTCTAGTGACTCCGATTAAACACTCCATGGTACACCCAAAGCAATTCTAATATGACAACAGTCCATTAGGGCGAATTCGGGTGTTGACTGAATAATTTCTAAGTCAGACTACAGCTGAATTTCTTTAATTTGTGGCTTAGTAGCAACAGAAAGTAAATATTTGGCCAGCTTCCTGCCGTTAACGCTAACCAGAGCCACAAATTAAAGAAATTCAGCCATAGTTTAACTTTTAAAATTATTCTGCTAACACTAAAATTTGAATAAATAGATTGTCATCATAATGAATTCACTTTGGGTGCACTGCGAAGTGTTTAATTTGTTGGCTTGCTACTGTTTTATTTGACATGCACAAGCAATAATATCCTCAGCGAAACAACGAGCAGTCCAAACTCCAAACTGCATCAATTGTGTTCGCTTGCACAGTTTTCTAGGCATTTGTAGGTAGGTTATTGTATGTTATTATGTGGTAGGTATTTTAGTCATGCTGTGTTTAGATAGGTGTTTAGATAGGTGTTAAGTGTGGTTATCTTGTTTTTGACTGTGGATGTAGCAGCAGTAACAAGATAATTTCCTGTGAAAGGATCAATAAAGTTTCTATCTATCTTTCTGTCGACAACACACCCACTTTCTTAATCTCATGCCACAATGACAGTTATCCAACAGTGAGTAAAAACTACTGGAAGACCTTTTATCACCGTTGTGATAGCGCACACACCCTTTTTACAAATCACACTGTATAATAAGCAGTAATTCTCTGCATGCGGACTAGTCAGAGGCTTTGTCGGCCCACAAAAACTGTTTCCTCAACAGGAGAGATGAAAGCAGCCGAACACGTACGGCGTCCCAGCTGAGATCACATTAAAATAAACTGCTAATTAAGCAGGCCGACATGCCTTCACTGCAAAGCACAGTGAGACTTTGCAGGGTCCTGCTCGCCTCGCACATGGCTACAAACCAACACACACCATCGGTGATTAAAGCCTAGTTTTTGACACTGTCCCTGCTGTCAGCGGTGAGGCTGAGCAATGGAGAAATGTGCGGTTAATGTGGGCACTAAGTGGATTCTGCTGGCAGGAGCGGGCGGCACGTCCACTCAGGTCTGTTTGGTCCTCTCTGGCAGCCACGGCGCTGGACTGTCCTCATGATGTTCCGCCTCTATTAAGAAAAGGCTACAGACTGCTGAGTCAGCGTCTAGTAAGGGCTTCTAATTAACACGCCCTGTGAGAGGCAATCAAGGGCCTCGTGCATTCTGATCACACACTCGCATTTAGTCAACTTCAGCACGTCTCGCTGGAAATCAACAGGGACTGCTGGGCAGAGTGTGGGCACGGCTGTGGCTGTCAGCGAGGCGGAGACGTGACAGCTCAGGGGACGCAAGCAAAGATGAGCTCCCCTGTGTGTGTGTGTGTTCCCTCACTGAGTGGAAGCAGCCCACTGAGGCACCCGATTGGTCCTTTCCATCCTTGCTTCTGCGGAATCTCGCATCTCCACATGCCAGCCTCTCGCCTCGCCAAGGGGGAGGGCGCGTGGGTGAGCTGAGAGGGGACCAGCCGACCGATAAGACCGAGGCCTGTCACCAATCCTAATCCCCAATCACTCACGGGACAAAGCCTCCTGTCCACAGCGCACGTCCCCAAACGCGGCCACACTGGCGACATCAAACAGTAAAGTTCCACCTGCCCGCTGAGATACCAGGGCTTAAACAGGGAGCTATTGTACAGGTAGACAGCCGAGGCTACGGCCAGCGCTGCGCCACTCAATGCACATCAACCCCCTATCACACAAGGACAGCATGCACACACAAAGCTGCTGATTAATAAAAGGTCAGTTCTGCAGGATGATTAATGTTCAAGTGATTGCAACGTAAGAGAGCAGAAAGCTGGGGGTTTATATCTTTGCATATATGTGTGGCATTCAGTTTGGATTGGGATGTGCTGTGACTGCTGCGGTAAATTTTATGATATTGTGTCTCCACTTACCCCTAAACCTATCCTACATTTCCCAGAATGGCTTTAAAGGCCCACTGGAGCAGATCAAAACGTTGTGCATTCAGATGTGTTCATCTTGTTGCTTGATCATAATGGGATCATATTTTGGATAACCGTTTCAATCATGTGCAGTCCAATTATATTAGCTCATTCAGAGGAAGGGGGCCTGGTCATTTTCTGTCATTGATTACAGCCGATATAAGCATGTTTGCCGCTCTACATCAGTTGTGGAGGTCATAGACAGGTTAAAAAACTTAACAACATCGTGTCTGGTTAATAAAATCATCCGTAGCCTGTTAAGTTGTGTCACACAGCTCCAAGTCAGCCACAGTTAGCGTTAGCTAGTAGCGTCAGGAGGAAGGGGGCTTGCCATTTTCTGTCATTAACTAAAGCCGATAAAATCATCTTTTTTGCCCTTTAACTAGGGTAACTGTAAGTGAAGTTTGGTGAAAGTTATGCTGGCACTTTATTAATCCCAAATCGGGGGATTCATCCTTGTTTGATCAAACCTTTATTTAAAAAAGGTTTAGTTTGGTTCAAGCTAGGTTTGCACTTTATTCCTAATAGGGAAATTCTGTTTGTTTGAAATATAACAACATTTTTTCAAGAATTGCTTTGTCTTTTGTAGTTTAAAAAAGATGAATTAAAATCAAAAATCAAATATGGCATGAAAAAACTGGGGATTTTACTTTAAGGCCATATCGCCCAGCCCTAACTTGAACTTATATTATGTAAAATATGTCAGATTTATTTATGATAATTGCTTTTAAACCAAACAGGTAAGACACATCCTACTTAAAACTGGATCTCTGAGACAATCAGAACAAAACCCACAACCAGGACAGATTTGGCCTGTTTCACAAGGGACAAAGTAAGTAAACATGACGTCTGTCCGTAGGGAAACCCAGCCTATTATTTTATCAGTTATTATTTCGGCGGTTGATATCCGCCGACGCAGAGGGTGGTGTCGCAAGACGCCTTCCGAAAAACAAATACATTTTTTAAATAATTTAAAATTGCATATTTAACCCATTACTGTATGAATCCTGGTTATATTCTTTCTTATATTCTTATGTCCTTTTGTGTTGTATTAATGTCCGTGTTTGCATAGGCATAATAGTGTGTGTGCGCTGCTGTGTGCAACGTTCAATGCCACTTCCAGGGTTGATGCACTGTTATTTTGGGGGCCGTGGGCTGAAAAGTTTGGGAACCCCTGCTCTAAAGGATTCTAATGTGATTACTGATCATCAAAAAGTGCTTAATGATGACGCATTAGACAGTAAAATGTGTATGTGTGTGTGCACTGGTTTTTGTTACCTATTGAGGACCTTTTCAGGCATAAACACTGACCTTATCAAGACCAGTAGTCCTCATGGGGACCAAAGATCCTAGTGTCCTAATAAGTCCTAATGTGACTTGATTTCTGAGGTTCTTGTTAAGTTTAAGGGTAAAGTACGAGTTAAAGTTAGGTTAAGTTTAGGCTAAGGCATAAATTGGTTAAGGTTAGGGTTCAGGTTAGGGTTTTGGTCAGGCTGTACAGATAAATGGAAGTCAATGTAAAGTCCTACCAAGGACATCTGCACAAACCTGTGTGTGTGTGTGTTAGATAACATAAGATATCATGATGAGAAGTTTCACTGTCAGGCTCCCACCTTGCTGCCTGTCCTGTCACAGTACAAGCTAATTAGCAACAATACAAACCTCTGTAAATAGAAGTCAAACCTGTTTATGAACGAGACTTGACATTTAAAAGTCAAGTAAATCAAACTCTCCTTGGTTTTTGTCCCAGAATAAGTCAATATCTCGAGGCAAAGACTGTGACTTCTCTGTCTGACTTAAGCTAGCAGCTACTGTGCAGCAGCTCTGACGTAATGAACGTCATAACCACGAAACTGTCACGTGGCGCGCACTCCTGCCAAGTTATGGGAGCAAGTTTTTACGAAATGTGAGGAATGGGTGGAATGAGACACCTTGAGCTGGCACAAGCAGGTGTACACAGTGCGGGAAAGTCTCAAAGGAATTTTTTTAGCGCGTTTACCTGCTCCAAAATCCGGCGGTACCTCCGCGTGGACTGCTCGGTCAAATCCCGGACGGTCCATCCAGCTTTACAGGGAACCACCACCGCGGTGTCCCCGAAAGTCACTGTCACTTTCATGGTGACTGTGACTACAAAAGTTTATCAAAATAATTAAGAAATTAATCCAAGTTTCGGTAGTCTGTCCACGCAGGTCCGCTCCTTGTTCGAGGCGAGGAAAGTAGAAAGTGGCACCTGTCCGTCGAAACTGGAGCAACAGGTGTCTCAGGTCAGAAACGAAATCACGGTGCAGTCAGAGTCCTCCTTTACCGAACAAAACTGCTGTGTAAAGACTCTGAGGACATCTTATTCACAACCAAGCCGTCAGTATAAGTTGCAGAAACAGTACAGGCGCTGTGTGTGACTTTATGTCATGTTGAGCCGTCGGCTGATACACCCAAACAAAACAAACGGAGAGGAACCCGGAAGAAATCACAGCGACTCCGGCACTCCAGGAAATTACATTCCCACTGACACTACAGCATTCCAATATGACACTACACTAAAGTGTGTATCACTACCTGGATAATTCATATATATATACAGTTTGAAAAATATGTTATAAAAACATTTTTTATTAAATAAAGCTTAAATATGAAATCTCTCTACCTGCATTTGCCATAATTCCAAGTAATAATAATAATAATAATAGGCTAATAATAACTTT
>JAQFJA010000017.1:9953086-9967007 GCA_029874485.1 Naso brachycentron
TATACTGTTACTGAGATATGAGACTATCATCTTAGGTATTGGATATTGTTATATCATGATAAATGATGTTTTTCATTATTTTAAAGGCTGTATTACAGTAAAGGGATGGAATTTTCTCAGGTAATATCACAAGTTCTACTTATTTTAATGCTTGCCTTTACCCAGTTCGTCATTTTTTTTCTACAGTATTAACGATTATTGATCAAAGATGGAATTGTGTAATTTTTTCTGAAAGTTCCAAAAGACATCCCTACAATATTGTGATATCAGAGAATTTAGCTAAATAACTAGTGTAATATAGCCTAAAAATATCAAAATATAGTTTTCAGATATCCCCCAGCCCTAACGGTTGTGTGTCTTTACACCCCATTTTTCTGACCTCGCATCTGCTATCTTTTGCTGCCCCTACATCGTACAACCTGTTTTTCCCATGATTCTCCTCCCTGATTGTTTTTAATGGGTTTGCAGTCTGCAAATACTGCCAAGCATACTAGCATAAGAGACATAGTAAGGGCTGGAATATGTGCTGCTGGAGAAAAAGGAGCTTACTGGAGAAACACATGCAAACAGCTCAATATTCGTCATTATGTATTTCGTCGATATTGTTCCTTGGTTGTAAGTGTTGGTGTGGGAAAGAAAAGCAATGTCTCATTTTGAGTGTATCCATCTTGGATAATCAACAGGGCCATAGATTTCTGATTAAGGGGCAATTTAAAGCACAGGGATGTAATCTAAAGGTTCGTTCCCAGTCGCTTTTACGAGGACATTTACAGCTCTTCTGTCGGCTGCAGTCTATAGGCAGCCACTCTCTATCACCAGCATGCCCGAGGATAGAGCGCCCATTGAGGGCAAAATGCAAATGTTACAGTGGCGAACGGAGGGGCCCACAAATGAAGCGCTATTCTGCCGAGGGGGTGGAAGACTGGCCCTCTGTGTCTGTGCCACCCACAGACACACAACAGTCATCACTCTGACCATTCAGCCGGGCTGATGAAGGAGGCGGGGGGGGGGTCGCAGAAGAGGGTTTCTGCTAACTGACAAAGATGGCAGCGTAAAGCCAAGACAAGGATTCTAGTGCCAGTTATAGATGGACTGCTCGGGCCGGTGCTCCCTGTAAATGTGTTATTCTCTGGGGGGCTAATTATGTTTCTCAGATTCAAGGCCATTTTCTATCATTAATTATGGTTCTAGTTTAAATGCATTGACTGTCTTGCTATAGTTGCAGTTGTATGTATCATAGGCATGATTGGAAAAATGCTTTTGATTTTTCTTGCTTAAGGAAACTTACGTCAGCCCTGAATCAGGCACAACACATTAACAAATTTATTCTTAATAATATCATCTGCTGACAGACATTTGAAACATTAGTAGAGCTGAACAAAAGCACAACAAGGACGTACAGGCAGTTTGAAATGCATGTGGTCGGAAAACGGATGTTTTTCCTGTAAGTATATTTCTGTTTATCAGCGCTGCGTATGTACCTGTGATTCAAAGTAAGGGTGTTGCAGCAGGATAGATTATGTTGAGTTTAGGCAGGAGAAATGTTGCACTTTCCACAGCACTGTGTGTCTGTGTAGGGGCGAATGGGATTTTTTGTGTTTTGTGCTTTCACACCTTTTCCCTCCGCTAAAGATATGGAGGGTGATCAGTGGAATACTGAGGAAAATGAATATTCTTTTTTTAAGCCACGCATGAGCATGAGGATAAAAAATTGATGGTTGCAAGTTAATATTTTCATTTAAGATTAATCTGTAGGTTGTTTTTTGTGGGTCAAGTTTAACATTTATTGAAAAAACATCAAGATCATGACCATTCTTTTCACTTTTCTCTCAGTAATTTGTTGTGTAAATAAAAAATTAGGCCTACTTCTTTTTCAATTTTGTAAACCAGCTTTTGTGACATTTTGTCACTAGATTGCTCCATCAAACTTTTTCAAAAATAAAGAAAATCAAATAGAATTTGCAGTCATTTTGCTTGAGCAATGATAATAAGCTGAACTAGATTTACTTTCTGACGTGAGTTGAGTGTAATGTCTCCAAATGTCCTTTTAATCTGTCAGGTTTTGTACTGTCGGCTGCCAGAGTTTTAAGACATAAAACACAGACAGGTCTCTGCTCGTCTCCTACCACATTCACTGTAATCTAAGAGCAAGATATGTGTCATCACATTCCCATGACTTGGGTTATGGTGGCTAATCAATGTTACCATCACTCCACTTTGCCTTGTTTGTGTCTGAAGTGTTGCCTGTTTTTCTTTTCACATCTGTTTTATATTTCTCCATTTTTCAAACCAAGACTCTCTCTCTTGCTGTGTTGGAAGCTGCTCCCTATCACAGAAATACTGCACTGTGGTGTGTTCGCCATTTTGTAGTAGTGTTTGAATTCTCAGCGGTTAATTTTATGCACTATGTAGTGCATTATAAAATACCCACAATGCACAGAAAGTTTGAGTGTCCATTCGAAGTACTCTGTGGTTTACTCCCGTATACCACAGTGCAATGCGGTTGTGTATTTCCAAAGGAGAAGAAGTATCCAGAAAGCCATAGGCTTTGCTTATGGTAGCTAGCATGTTAGCTAGCAGAATTTGGTCGGCGAATTACCCAAAGACGTCTTATTAGACGCCTGAGGTGAGTTTGCCTTCACCTTCGTTTGTGCCTAGAAGCAAAAGCTTTACCCAAAGTAGCAAAACATTCAGAGGAATTAAATTCTAACAGCTTTAGCCACCGATAGCTAAGTTAGCCGTTAGCTCATGAGCAAACTAACGTTAGCTTGTGAGTTTGTGAACTAAAATGATCGTGGGCTATTAAAGGTTGTGATCAGGACACAGGAGCATAGTTGACAAAACCAAACTTCCAAATCATTGGATTTTACACAATTTATTTGAGATTTAACATTGAAAAAAGTTACAAGCAAATTTAATATAACTTCCATACATTTTAATGCTGAGTGCTCAGATTGTTTATGTGAGGCTGGGCGCGCCCACTTGCATCCGGCACATCTACTGGCACCATGATGTTTAGAAAATTTCAGTGTAGTGTCCGAAATCTTGTTTGGTCATTCCCTGTACGGTAGGTGATAATAAGTGAGTGAATAAGTAAACGGTTTCAAATACAGCTAATGTCTGAATGTAAAATCCCCATGGAAGTGAATTTTGTTGTGCCACTGGAAAATGAGTCAGAGTAGTATGATGCCAAAACATTAGTTCCACATGCTACAATTTCTGACTGAAAAATCAAAACAAAACACAAGCGGTCATGCGCCCCACAATTTGAGAATCACTGCGTTACTGGACTAACCAACATTTAGCACTGGGTCTCCAAGCATCATAATTTGGGTAAATTAGCATACTAGCAGTCAACATCAAGAAATGCTCATGTCAAAAATAAAAGCTTCTGCATGGTGCTAGATGTAACATGGAAAAAAAAGGTTTCTAGAAGTCATCAGTTGGCCCTAATTGATTTGAGGGAGCCTCAATGGGTGAAGTTAGTGTAATCCAAATCTGTTTATGAAATTAGCTGCCTTTATCCCCTTCCCCCCTGAATTAACCCCAATAAGGAACACATTCTTACTGACACAGCTTGGCAAACTGTACGAGCTTCCCTGCTGGTGGTGACTGTGGGGATTTGAAGAATGTGCCAGCAGTAACATCTCGTGGTCAGCGAATAAATTTCAAGCGAAAACAACCAATAATTTATCTTTGATCTCTCCGTCATTGTCTGCTTTTCTCTGGGATGCAATGGAGATAATAATCCAATCTGAATCAAAGCAGCTATTAGTGCATCCCAAAGCGTGGATCATAGCATTTCATGGACACAAGGGCGACAGTGCAGCCTACAATGTGAGGTTGCCGTGCGAGCGACCCTGCTGAAAGGTATAATTTCACCATGTAGCTATGGCTACACACCGGCGGCTGCCGCGTGAATCACAGAGGTGCCTCGGTGCTTTCAAAGATCCTTTTCATAGACGGCTGCTCGGAGGCAATGCCCGCGATGAATGGATTTCTGCTCCGCTGCGAGTGGGTGGCTCAGACAGAAGGCACAGTGTGTGTCTCTGTGTGTGGGTGTTTGTGTGTTTGCGCGCGTCTGACACCCTCTCGAAAAAATAAAGGTCTGAAAACCAGGTGATGGAACAGCTTTGTCATCAGCCACGCATGCTGCTTTTTAGCATCCTTCTCATCACATCAGTGGACAACCTCACTTCTTAAACCAGGAGCCATGAGCACTCCTCTGTATTTATATGTGATGCAGTGCCGCACTTGGAGAAAAGCTTACCTCATCCTATGTGCTTTGAATTTACAAGTGTGGCAAACTGCAGCCTGGACTCTTTATCAATGATTATTAGTATTGATCACACCCTCTAAATGTAGTATAATTGCTATATATAGCCATTATAATTGTCCTCTCTTTGTTGTTGAGCAAAAATGACTTCTCACATAAAGCAAATGTTATATTTTTATCCTTTATGTACTTGGAGCTAATCAGAAGGATGTGATATTTAACTGCTGTGCACACTGCCAATAAATTAACACATCCATGTGTTTAATCAATGCATCATAAAATTCCTTTTCCAGGAAAGGATTAGCACAGAATAAAGCTTTGCACTGCCCGACCTCATATCTCGAGTCTGAACGCAGCTAAATTTCTTCTAAATGACTGATTTCCTCTTTTTTGTTCAACCTAATGATTTAACACTCGAGAGGATATCAGCCATTTTAACCGCCTTTTATAGCAAATCCATATCCTTTTCACTGTAAAGCACTTGACTTGCATGAGTTTAAGTTAGTAAATTCTGTGAATAACACTATAAATGTGGAATGTGTGCACATTGTACTCAATCCAAACTTCCTATATCATATTTCACCTTCTCATCTGTACCTGTTGGATTTATAAAAAAAATATACTGGATAACATGTTACAAGATGAAACCCACTAACCTTTGAGTCATTAACTCTGTAATTTCCACATCTATACATATCCTTCAGTCTAGGACCCGACTAATATATCTTTGCGATATTATTGGACGATATTGGCCAATTGCAGATATATCCATATTAGTGTAAATGTTCCCTGATACGTGCTGATATTGACACTGTTGTTTAAGGCCTGAAAAAATGCTTGGATTAGCGATTTGAAAAGGTGTAATTATGTAGTTTTTTCAGCAGAGGGCAGAATCAGTTTCAAATGAAGTTTGAAAGTGTAAAATAATCTGCCTTCATTGCATTTTTGGTCACAAGTATTTGATAACCACATTCAGCCGATATTATAGTCGCGGTTCTGTTCACTGCTATGACATCATGGTTCTGGACAAAAATTCCATCATTGCATCATCGTACTTTCCCGTCTCTTATTTTTCGGCCCTATACAAGCTGACGTCAAACCTTGGAGTCATAAATTTGCTTAAACTTCTATCCTTCAACTTACTAGTGCTGCAACTAACGATTATTTTCATTATGTATTTATCTGAAGATTATTTTCACGATTAATTGTTATTCTATAAAATGTCAGAAAAGTGCTAAAATTGCTCATCTCAGTTTCCCAGAGCCCAGTGTGACGTCTTCAGATTGCTTTTTCTGGCCAAACAACAGCCCAAAACACAAAGACTCCTCATTTATTATCAATAAAGACACAAAAAAGCAGCAAATCCTCACATTTAAGAGGCTAAACCAGCAGTTTTTACTTTTCTGTTCAAAAAATGACTGAAAAAATTAGTTGATTATCAAAATAGTCGGCGATTACTTTTCTGTCGATCGAATAATCGTTTATTCAGTTAAAGGTTGCAACTCGTAACTCAGCGTTATGACTCCAATATGAATGCTGACTTTATTGCTTGGCACTGAGATATGACACAGCAGCAAACCAGACAAAACAGTTCACACGTCCTTGCTGCCTCTAACAGCGTTGTAGATGTGTGTATATTGAAAATTGATATAGTTTTTCATCAGTCCACACACTGTGTATGACCTTTCGAGTTAATTCAATTTGCTGCAGATAATAAATGTTTATAGAATTAAATGCTGCCCTGACGTCTTTCACAAATTTTAAATTGTGTTGGAAATTCCATTAGTGTGACAGCCTGAGCGAGTTCTTCATTTATGTGCTTCATCCACCTCCGAACCAGACAAAAAGACAGACAGAAGACAAATCGAGCTTAGTTTATGTGAAGAACAAGCGCAACGCTGTGATGGATCATCACATCCGGGAAACAAAGGCTCTGAAACAAAGTTTGACAGGATAAAAGAAGTTCTTTTTTTTACGAGTCCAAGGCCTGCACTTAGTGCAACAGTGCCGTTTTTATGAAACACTCCTCCAAGTAGCTTCACCACCATTTACCTCATCACTTTAAATGGGGAATAATGATGAGCAATTGCCAAAAGCATGTGTCACTCATAGGCTTTGGATGAACTGGATATGGAGCAATAAATGAGATAATGGCTTCACTCTCAAGTCCACATAACAGGCGGAGTGTGTGTGTGCGTGTGTGTGTGTGCGTTCGGCTTGTCTGTATTTGTGTCGGTCTGCGTCTGTGATCTCTGTGGGGCTCTCTGCTTTCCTGCGGACTCAGTTTGGGACGCCGTCCAGAGCTCAGCTTCAGCACCAGCTCCCTCTCTCGCACAGTCACACCCGCCCACACACACACACACACACACACACACACACACACACACACACACTGCTACACCTGCCCACGCATTCTCTCTCATGGATCCAGATACACAAGGCACACACATACACACGCCTTTTTCCAGTGGCCATGGCGATGCATACTGTAAGGCTCCAATTAGTTTTGACACTTCTGAGGTTTTTGGTCGCAAGGTTCGGCGCTAACGTTATTCCTCCGGTGTGGACAGCGTTTTTGTGCTCAGCAGCGTGTGTATCTGCGTGCCTGCTTGGCTGAGTCGGTGTGTGTGGGCGATTCTCGTTGTGGTTGTGTGATTTTGGTATGCATATGTGTGGGCTGGTGTGATTTTGTGCATGTGAACCGTGAACAGGGGGGTACGGGGGGCCTGCCGCAGCTTTATCATCGGGGTGTGTGGAGGTCAGTCCGCTCTCAGTCGCGGCTCTCATCATTACAGAGCTGCTCCGGGGTCTTTGAATGTCAAACCTGTTATCGGACACTTGCACCGCCAGCATTCGTATCTCATGAGCACAACCCCTTAATTCTTATTTTTGTGCGCTTATGAATATGAAAAATAAACACGCAGAAAGGAGCCTATAGTGTCTACAGACTTAATATCCTTTGTGGCAGCTTCAAATCAGTTAAAGGGAAAGTAATTGTGACAATACCAGGAGTGTTTCTGATTTTGTGTGGTGTATCTTTTAATATGTGTCAGGAAGAAAAGGATACCCAGGTTTTATTAGTTTATTCTTTGATGAGACTCGAAGATTATTGGTTATTTACACTGGGAGACAGGCTTATACCTTAAGCTGTGCTTGATTAAAAGTTCATCTCTGTTTTCTTGCACGGCTTTCAGTGTGTCTATATAGACTTGAACAGGCTTAGTAACTAATGTAAATCCCTGCAGCATAGTGAGTGACACTGTGGGGTTTGTAGCCTTTGAATTAATAGAAATAATCCATATTGTTCTTTTATTCATATGCACCACGACCCCTGGGATGTGTTCCAGTTACGTGCTTTATTGAGAATAGTATAAGAAAAATGTTGCTTATTATTTTACAGATTTATTTTTTTTTCACTTGCTGCTCCCAGTCCTCAGGCTCTGCCAAAACTGCTTACAAAAAACAAAAGCCACTATGCTGTTGTTCTCACTCCTTTTCCCATAGCAACCATCAACATCAGTAAGGTGTTGGTAACCAGTGGATACATTTTTGGTTCTTTCCAAACATGTTTTTACCACAGCTGTGAAAGTTAACGCGCTAATAACAAGTTAATGCAAATTCCTTTTGATTAGGGGTGGGCATGATTAATGGATGATTGATAATTTATTAAGAATTGAATGAAATTTTTGTTGCTCAAAGGTAAGAATCAAATAGAGGTTGTTTCGCGTAGTTTAAGTCTTGAAGCGATGCAGTGAAATTTTTTTTTTTTTTAGGAGACAGAGAAAACGGAAATACACAGATGCCAACAAAAACGTAAAAATGTAAAATGTAAAAATGTGAAAACGTAAAAATGAAGAGGTCAAGGCGAAGTTTGGCGCGGGACGACTTTGACCTAAAAATGACGAAGTTCGTTGTGAACTCTGCGACACTGTTTATAACTACAACCCGACAATGACTCCAATGACGTACCGCTTGAACAACGTACATTTAAGCCTAATTAACGCTAGTGCATCCTCCTTTCATCCTACCACCACCATCTTAGCATGGAGGAGCCACGATGCACAACAGAACAAAATGTTTTGATTAAGTTATCGTTAAGAATGAATGTTTTCTGAAAATGGTTCTAAAAGAGGCTCAGTTGTGTTTAAGAGCGTCGTAGCGTTGGCTAATTGATATGTTGGAGCCTTGGGCTGCTTTTACATTATGTGCACCGGATTTCGTTTTTTTGGTTACGTTAAACAGCTGAACTGTAACTGCCTTGTCTAAGATCATTCTTATTGGACTATAAATTGTTCTTAGAAAAACGATTTAATTTAGGAATAACAAGCAGCATTTTGTACTTTTTTAATATTAAAAAAAAGATTAATATTCGATAATAGATTATTAATTTTCCCAGTGACTGATCGAGGGAATTTCTACAAATGCCCATCCCTACTTTTAACGTCACTTATTTTTTGACGTGCAATTAAAACGCACATGTTCTGTCCGTTCTTGGCCCGCCCTGTAGTTTGTGAAATCAAGAAGCAATGCAGCTTCATGTTGTGGATAGGAAGCAGAAACAAACCTCCTTGAGCAGAAATGGATAAAGAAAAACGTCTTTTGAACGGCAAATTCAGCTTTAAAGTCCTGCCAGACGGTTCTATTGACAAAACTAAAGTTATTTGCATTTACTGTCAATGTGAATTGAGTTAGCAGCGGAGTACGTCCAGTCTCAGATAACATGGCGTACAGCTGATGCAGAGAGCCCTCCTCCCCCTTGCCAAAGGCAGGCCATGCTGGATAGTTTTCAACAGAGACAGTGGGAGAAAACATTCCTTTAGGGAACATTAAGAACACGTCAAAAATGTATGATTAATTGCCAGGTAAATGTGGACAATCATGCAATTAATCACATAAAATATTTCATTTGACAGCTGTAATTTTTACATTGTAATATGAAATACTAACAAACAAAAGTGAATGTGATGACTTTTAATTAGTTAATACAGCATAAGTATTTGTGTAGCCCCTGTTAAGCTAATAAAAATAAATAGAGGACCAAGTAGGACATTTAAAAGCTCAATAAAAAAAGGAAAGTAAAACTTATTAAAAAAAAAAAATGTGAAAGATAAAAGACAATTAGACAGAAAAAATAATAGGAAAGACAGCAGTTAAAGTGCAGTATTACAGACCCCTTTCTCTGCAGATATATTCATTTATCATAAAAAAAGCACAGCTGTAATTAATAACATTAACAATGGCTCTATTAAGTTTCACAGTAGGTCATGTCAGATAGCATGCAAAGCACCAGGACCCTGGAACTGACACATCTGAATTAAATGAAGTCGTTAAAAAATGGTATTAATTCCAACTGTGCTTTTCCTGTTCTGACAGAAAAATAGTCAGAGCACATTCAGGTTAATGAGAATCTATTGTATTTTATAAAGCATTATGTTGGCACAATAGAACCTTGCGGTGTTTTGGTTCTGTATTGCTGCACTACAAACAACTGCTTTCTATACACGGTACTAACATGTTAGATCACAAAAAATCTATTAGGATATTGATATATTATTGATATATCCTCCAGCTCTATTTGATCCGATTACTTCTGTTTCAGTGCTAATTTTTCAAATCAGTGGCTTTGTCAGGTGACTCGTCATTTTATATATTTAAATCAGGACTTATATTAGTGTTTGAGTGAAGCGCTTGAGTAACTAAACTGTTCCCCTGGCTTGTGGCAAAGCAGAGCTGTCATATTTCCTATTGAGAGGATATTAGAGAACTTACAGTACAGCAATGCTAATCAGGCCGCTGTGTGTGTTGCGACGGTTTAGGGGTGTCTGATGCTCCTCCCGCCAGACCGATTCTAAATTAGTTTCACTTGTCCTCATTCACATTCACCAAGAGGTGCCATGTCACGCCGGCCATGTCCTTTTTGTCTTCTTGGCCTTTCCCTGTTATCTCCCCTCCCCCCCTCTGTACTAATTTATATCACTCCTCTATGCTAACATCTTTTCCACTGGCCCATTCCTCACCTTTACTTTCCGTCCCCACAGCTCCAGCCTTTTTTTTTTTCCTCCACTGCTGTATTCTACCCTTCACTATGTTGCTCCCTCCTGACCTCTCTCCTGTCTTCCACCCACTCCTCTCGCAATAAGCACTGCAATGAGAATCCATATTGGATTATTGTGTTTGCCATTAGCCTCTGGGTTGACAGTGTAATTGCCTTCATCCACCAGGGTCTCCGTGAGCTTGACCCTCCCAACTCTGAATTTGCATTTCCACAGAGAATCCTGGACGTCCTGTCCATCAAAAAGCTACAGAGGTTTCGTCCTGATGGCTGGATAGCTAAGATCAGACCTAGAGACCCAGTATTTCTTCACCATTTTCCTGTCTTTACTGTCGCCACTTTTACACGGCCTATTCAGCGTGGGTTTAATGCGCCTTTAGGGTGGGGGGTCCAAATTGCACCTCCAGTAACTGCTTTCAGAGGTAGTATCAGAGCCGAGTCAGAAGTGGAGCTCGGGTTGAGCAACACTTGTGTAAAAAGGAGAGCCAGTACAGCAAGCCTAAACTCAAAGGAGTTCAACAAAATTATGACAGAATGAACTTTTATGAATGTTTTTTCCATCATTGTCGCAGTTTTTCTGGCGTTTTTCTGCAGTTCAATCCCTTCTTTCATTGTTTGTGATAAGGGTTGAACTGTGTGTAGGGGCCATGATAGCATAAATGTTTCGGAAAAGACAAAAAACAGGTTTTTTTTCTCTCAAACTTCAGTTCCGAGTTAAAGAAATGAAGGAATAAGTTTCACTTGATGCAGCATAATAATGTGAAGAGAGGAAAAAAAGTCCGGTGGGCAGCAGCCTGCTGGTCTGTGAAAAACTCACCATCTTCTTCATAATCATAAAACATGTAAACAGTGAAAAATTGCCAGCTGTAGACATGTAACCTAGAAATTTTTGTACACATAATATTACTCAGCATTGTAGCGCATGTCGGGCCTTTGTAAGCTTGAAGGAAATCAACAGAAGTAGCTCTATACTAGGGCTGCCCAATTTTGAAAAGGTATCTGGTTGCGATTATTCGGAATTGCAATATAAGAGAAAATAATTTTTAAATCCTTGTACTCATTTTCATTAAAAAAGATATTACTATGATTATAGTGCTATTATTGCAGGGATTTTCTCCAAACAAAGACGTTTTCTTAGGTCTGTAGAATGTGATATGTGGACTGAGACAACTCTATAGCACCACAATATTTAAATTAAATGACATTTTTGGTACAAATTTCTCCTTTAACATAACTACGCCTTGATGCGATTTGAAAGTTGAAGTGGGCCATATTGTGATATCGATTAAATTTCAATTAATTGTGTAGCCCTGCTCTGTACTACGTGTTACTTTATTATTGTCGGCATTTGAGGACAAATCACTGTTATTAATCAAGAGTAGAATATCTCTGCTCAGGCGGGCAAATGTGATCTGTGCACACAGAACCACACGCATGTGTGCACAAATAAGATTTGCACGAGTATTTGGGCTCACGTGTGCACGGAACACATTTGTGCATGCAAGCAAAGATAATTTGCTCCTGATCAGTGACAGTGATGTTAAAGGTTAAATCACTTATTTATCTCTTTGGTGCGCATGTTGGACATTTATCATAACAGAGGAAGCTGATGCTTATGAATCTGCTGTAAAAATGCCTGCCGGAAGCAGCTTAAACATTAAATTAAGAGAAGATGGATTGTTGGCTAGTCAATAATGCAGATTCTCTATGTGAAAACGGCTTGTGTGCCCAGAGTGCAGGCAGGACCGAGACCTGCCGGAGTTACACAAGCTAGCGAGTCAGAAATTGGTAATCATCTTTCATAACAATGTTTGTGCTCAGGGCTGAGAGCTACCTGCTTCCCCCTCAATGCACAGCACTCATAATTTTCGAGACACACACTCCCCAAGTATGAATATGTATGCTTCCTTCAAGCACTTGATGTTTTGGTGTCAGATGCCCACATGTGTCATGTCCTGAGGCGGACCCGCAACCTGTTTATCGCCAGGTTTATTATCAGAAGATGGCTGCTTTTTCAGTTCATTGTGTTGATCAGAGACTTTGTGTTTCAGACAAGACTGTTAATGACTGTTTCTCTCTCTCACCTTCCTCCCCCGTCTCTCCTCCTTCAACTTCGTATCCCCCCTCAGGGCCGTTGCACACGAGAGAACTGCAAATACCTCCACCCGCCCGCTCACCTGAAGACCCAGCTGGAGATCAACGGGCGAAATAACCTGATCCAGCAGAAGACAGCGGCGGCCATGTTGGCTCAACAGATGCAGTTCATGATCCCCGGCACCACCATGCAACCTGTGGTTAGTGCCAGCCTCGCTGCTGTGGGAATTGGCTTGCAGTGCAGTTTGACTCGCTCTGAAAATAGATGTGAACTTTGTTGTGTGCTATGCACTGCTATGCTTTAAAAAGTTTGACTTTTTTAACTTTTTAAGAGAATTACATTTTGCAATATGGCATATTTTTTATTTTAATTTAATCAGTTAATTTTGACAGTGCTGTGGCTGACATTATTTTGACTAGTGTTACCCTTCAAGCCAGTTAATTTATTTTTAGCATTTCACTGGCCCAAGCTTAAACTGACACTTAATCTCTCTTATTAGCATGTTACATCTCAGACTACAAAGATTGTAAAGTTGTTCTTGTTGTAGCTCTTGGGTACATCGACATATTAGAACCATTCCAGGAAAAAAAGATTTAAGATTTAAGATTTAAACTGAGAATTTTAGGGTTTGAAAGGAAAAAAATACACAAGCTGAGGGTGTAAATTTTCAAATTTTAAATTTAGAATTTTCCAGTTTTAAAGTCAGATTTTCAGGGTCATTGTAGGAAAATACAAAGACAAGCATGAAAGGGGGTTAATTTCCAAGTTTTAAACACAGAATTTTGGAGTTTTAAAATTAAAAAACAAAAAAAGCACAGTTTTAATAAGATATTCAGGCATAATCCAAAACAATCGATATCTTTCCAACCTTGCAAAGTGTAGACCGTAGACTGTTTCTTTCCTTGATGGAGAGAAAAACATATATTTTAGAGTTTATTTCTCCTAAATTTTGTGTTTAAAACTTGCAAATTTGTGAGTTTAGAATGTCGAAGAATATCAGTTTTTTTTTTCTTTTTGCAAATTTGCAACTTAAAAATTAGAAAGTTCTGACTTTAACACTCAAAAATCTAGAACCCATCTTGCTCTTTTTTTCTTTCTTTTTTTTCCTGCAATGGCCCTGAAAATTCTGAGTTTAAACTTCAAAATTCTGACTTTGAAATTCGGAAATTCTGAGTTCAAAACTTGCAGATTACAATCTTTCTAGTCTGAGATTTATCCCTCCTTCCAGCTCTTTTTTTTTTTTCTTTTTACCATGGCCCTAATAGACTGTCGTACTTGGGTTGCCCTTAAGCAAAGCACATAACTTCCCAGCTACTCTCTCAGAGTTGCTCGGAAGTCAGCTGTACTCTTTGGTTGCGCCGGGCAGCTGCCGGGTGTGAACGTGTTTAACTGCATCAATGTGAGGCTGGATGGAGCTGAAAAAGAACATGCGAGCTCAGCAAAATCTTCCCTGGGATACATAGAGGTTAAAAAAAAAAAAAACAACCTCTCCTCTTGT
>JAQFJA010000017.1:9980040-9990832 GCA_029874485.1 Naso brachycentron
AATGGGATGAGTGGGCAGTGTGTGCAGCCCTTGCAGGTGAGACGAAAGGTCATTGCTTTAGCGCAAAGCTCATTGAAAAAGTATTGATTGATTTTCATTAAACTGTCCACTTCTGTAGGCCGACGTATGACCTGTATCACCTGAAAGAGTTGTGACTTTCAGTTCTTGTTTCCCTACTGACTTTCTCGCTAATGACTGCTTGTTTATGATAATAAAACAGTAGCTTAGATCAAATACTGCAGACTGATCTGTTCTTACGCTGTAGGATAGCGACTGTCTGTTTGCTGTGCTGTGTTGATCAGGAAATTTAAATCAGTTTCCCAGAGAAATGATCTCGCTACAAGGGGATGGGAGTTTTGAAAACCCAATCAGTTGATTAATTAGCAGTTCCCAAGGAAAATTGATGACCAGGAAATAAATTTTTTAACATAATGTTACAAAAATCTACGAGAGTGGCATGTTTATGACGCACTTCCTGCTGTTGAAAACAAACTAACTTCCCATCTCTGATGTCGTCGTTACGGCGTCTTGTGCCCCTCAACTTCTCTGGGAAAAGTAGCAAACTGATTTTCCGTACAAATTTCCTTATTTGTGATTGTAATCAGCTTCTCTCCTCTTGTTTTTTTTGTTTTTTTTTTCTCCCATGCTCTCTTTTTTCTTTCTTTCTTTCTTTCTTCTTTTCTGTCCTCCTTGCTTTGCATTGTGAATGGTTGCATGCCATCTGCCGGTGTAACCCTAACGATGGCTTGCTGGCTCTCTGTAACATCCGCCACCACCACCACCAACCACCAACCACCAACCACCACCACCAACAACAACAACAAATGATACCGTCGACACACACACATCACAACGGTTGCCATGGTTACCATAAATGCTCCACCTACCTGTCCATTGCTACCACCTCCTTCCCTTCCTCTCCCCATTCCTCCTCCTCCTTCCCTCTCCCCTTCCCCTTTCCTACCCCTCAAAAAACAAAGTCCCAATGATGTACAGTGCTACGCCTGCTACTGTCTCTGCAGCAACAACTCCTGCCACAAGTGTCCCCTACGCAGCAACAGCACCAGCCAATCAGGTTTGCTCCTTTTAAAGCTTTCTTTCATCAGTCCCCGGAGCTCTGAATAAGTGCTGCCGTCTAATAATGAACTGCAATAACCTGCACCCGAGCCGTAGCCCACGCCTAGCCGCTGCCCATCTCTCCATCCATCTGCCTGCACCGGGTGAACTCACACTGGCAGGAAAAGCCTGTGAGTGGGTATTTTCCAGAGTGTTATAGCAGAGCAAGCCGGTGTTAGTGCACCGCGCTGTATTTCTCGTAAAACGCCACGAGCACTTCTTCAGAGCTCCCACATTTGCAAAGTAGTAGTTGTGTTGTGTTGCACTACTTTCTGGTTTTTGTTTTGCATGTTCTTGTTTTTTAAGTTTTATTTTCCACTTATCTTGTTGTCAAATAAGCCTCTCCATCTGCAGTAGAGGGCATCATTTGTACTGCTTGTGTGCTATGCAAACACACACTCGAGCAAACACGTAACGGGCAGTTTCTGCAGCACACACACAGCTGCCGTGGTGGATTTCTCAACTATTTTTTTTTTTCCCTTTCAGTCTCACCTTTTAGCCTCTTCTTGGTCGCGGGATAAAAGAGAGAAAAAATCACGTGAGGAAACAGACACAGGCCTGGCTTGTCAGGGTGAGACAGATGCAGGGAAAATGGTCACAGACGCCGTCTAAAAATGGCCTCCGATCGGCGGCTCTCCTGTTGCTGTGTGTCAGCAGGCGCCAGGGAAAGCAGGGCCAGGTTTGAATGCCAGAGTGACGCATGTGTGCCTCATTTTAAACCTGGAAATTTCAGCACAATGCTGGCACTCTGGACTCATGCAGCTGGTAATCATTTATTGGTAGTTCAGTATAGAGGTGCTTTGAGGACACAAATGAACAGATGAGAAGTGTTCTGCAGGTGGAAGTGCCCTGAAACAAACAATCATGTCATTGTCAGCAGGTGCAAAAAACATCGACAACAAGGCACATGTCCGAATTCAAGACACGCATTTTTAATTTTTTTATCTAAGTATGAATAAATGTGTATGATAAAGCCTAAAATTAAACACATTTGTATTGTTAGCACTTACTAGAAGTAGCTGCAGTGGGTTTTTTTGTACCACTACTTCAAAACACTTGTTTTTTTTTCTCTTGTCTTGCTGCCTCAGTGTACAAAAAAATATACTGATAGCTGCTCAAGTTTAAGAATAAAGACAAAACAATGCAGCCCTGACACACTGTGATGAAACTGTTATTACAGCCATCAATATTAAATAAGAAAAATCACATTAAAAAAGCTCATTTATTTCCAGTTTTACAAATTAATTCAACTATTCTCCCTTATTTGTCTGATATTTTATCCCCTAAAGTATGGCGGGTCAATATGGCCTAAAAGTAAAATCCCCCATTTTTCATACCAAATTTGATTTTTGATTATAATCAATTAAAAAAAAAAAAGACTACAAATGATAAAGGAATAACTTCCAATACGTTGTTTTTTATTTCAAACAAACATTAATTTCCCTTTTTGGGAATAAAGTGCAAACCTCGCTTTAACCAAATTTTTTTTTTCTTTTTCATTTATTTATTTATTTTAAATAAAGGTTTGATCAAACAAAGATGAATCCCCCAATTTGGGATTGATAAAGTGCCAGCCTCACTTTCAGCAAACTTCATTTTTACAAAAACAGGAGTCCATTGCTGAGAGACAGAGGTAGGCTACAATATTTACCCTAGTTAAAGGGTAAGTTAATGTTCACGTTTTCAATTTTTTAATATTGTACAATCAAATTAATTCAGATTTCAATTCAAAATCGATTTATTGCATAACTTTACCGTAATGGAAATGATACCTCTGTCTACTCCCCTCACAAACACTGACTGTTAATTTTAAAAAAAAGAAATGAAAGAAAGAAAATGTTGAAAAAAAAAAAGAAGAAGTCTAAAAAAAAATCGAAGTCCAAGAATGTCAGGAAAAGGTATCTGTCTCCTATCTGGAATGCAAAAAGACAGTTGAAAAGAAAAAAAAAAGAAACCACTGGTTCATTTTAAAAGAAAAAAGAAAGAAAAGAAAATGAATTTCTCTGAGACCCTTTCCAGCACTATCCAAGGTTCAGTGTCAGTACCCACCCTTGGTCTTTATTGCCCCTCATAGGCCAGCAGTGCGTGCACTTCCTGTGAGTCACCGTCTCTTCCTGTAATTGGCATGCAGCAGCAGTAGCAGCAGGAAGCAGAGCAGCTCTTTAAAGATGCATGTGGGACAAGGAGCCGGAGAAACACTGACGTCAGCCTTAGCTGTCTGTCTCCTTCTGTCCCCCTCTGCCCCCCCCGTCTCCTTCCCCACCTTGCTTAAAGATCCTCCCAGCCAGGACACAGTTAACGCTTAAAAGCACCAGCCGTGCTGCACACCGTGCACGCCTCATTTGCTACAGTCGTCTCCATCATATGGTTTTTCAGAATAAACACACAGATTATGATTTTATTTTTACATTTTTTACAAGAGCACATGCTGCTGACGTCATTGTTTTTGCTGGAAAACAAGCTGTCAGTCCGAAACAGTCAGCTGCAAATTCAGAGTTTGTACAAATGCTAGCTGATTAGCATCAGCCATTAGCATCTCCTTAAATGTCACGGGTCAAGACGGTCATAACAGAAAGCAGAGAAGGAAGATTAACTGTTTGTAGTCATTCAAATAATCATGCACTTTTGTGTTCTCACATGCACAGAGTCACATGACGCTGCAGACATGGTGAGAGGTTCAGTCTGGTCACCTGATGACCCTCTGAACTGTCACTGTAACATAACGAGCAGAAACCAATCACGTCATTCCATGTTCCAGCTCATATTAACCATGTGCTAACAGTGCTGGGGTCTCTGGTAACGTCACCACTCCTGCTGGAGATTTTAAAGTAACAGCGCCCTCTACTGACTAAATCAGGCATTTCATCACATGCTTTGCAGGGCATGTGTGATCACTCTGGCTACTGAAAGGAGGAGAAGTTATTCAAATTACACAGAGTTTTGAGATTTTTATTGAGCAGCTCTTGGGCTAGAGGACCAGAGTTCAAACTCTCACTTCCCTCTAGAGGGAACCTGTCATTATTCTTGTTACATTTATTCAAATTAACACACTAGGTCACTAAGATTAAGTGCAATTAAGTTAATCATCTGATATTAATCTGCAAAAAAAGCTGCAACAGTTGAAACTTTCACCATGATTCTGGATCCTCATTAGTATGACCGCGCCAAATCTAAGATAAGTAGGACCAGGCGCCAGTGGCATAAAATTATGTCCCGTCTTGAATGTAACTTTTTTATTTTTTAAGATTTCTGGGGGGCTTTTATGCCTTTATTGTCGATAGGACAGCTGAAGAGTTGGACAGGAAACAGGGGAGAAAAAGAGGAAATGAGCAAAGGGCTCCAGATTGGAATCGAACCTGCGGTTGCTGCAATGAGAACACAGCCTCTGTACATGTACTGCACTGTACATACTAATTCCATTGTGGGCGTAAGCAGGGTTGAGAAGTTTACTTTGTAAATGTAATGGGTTACAGATTACTAGTTACCCTATTTAATATGTAATAAGTAATGTAACTATTTCAGTTACTTTATCAAAGTAATATAACTTATTACATTTGATTACTTGATTACTTTTCTGAATTTTTAATGAATGTTTTCAACTGTTAACCATTTTCAAATGTTAAAACCAGGCAGTGTTAATGGCAGAAACAAAAGAACCAATCAGAAGCATCAGAATAACATCAAACTTTACTAAAAGTCCTTGACTGGAAATGACAAAAGGAGGCGTTGTGCACATCAAAACATGCAAAACAACAAAATAAATATTATTCAACGTACAGCCAAAGCTTTTTACAGAAAATATTTAGATGTAACCCCCTTCGGAATCATTAACATTTTCATAAGTAATTGTAATTTAATTACACATTCTGTCTCGGTAACTGTTATCGGTTACAATTACATTTATTTTGTGATTAAATTGCGTAATTTTGTTACATGTAACTAGTTATTCCTCAACATTGGGTGTAAAACAATATTGATGCATATCAATATCATAATATTACGTTTTGTAATGTCTCAAAACCGCAATTTTTTTTTTCCCTGACAACTACCTCACAAAAACTATTGCTATAATACTACAGTTGCACCAAGAAATACTTTCTTTAACTCAGATTTTCAGGATACTGTGGTGTTTATACTGTTATAGTTTCCTAAAATAAGATTGAAAAAAAACCCCAATATATTTCCCGCCTACAGTATTTCAATATATTGTATTGTAACCCCCCCGATATGTATTGTATTGCTAGATTCTTGCCAATTCACAGCCCTTCTTTTTGTTAAAAAATACACTTAATACTGCTGTGTCTTTGTGTCTCCAAACTGGTGATCCAACAGTTAGTCGCCATGGTAACAAAGCTCTCATTTTAGGTTCACCCAGGGAGAGAGGTGGCTAATGAAGTCAGTCTTAACTAGACCAATTTAACTTGACAATCTAAGGCTAAGACTAGTCGTAAACTATGTTTATGCAACCGGCCCCTACAAACCATTCTTTGTGTTTGTTTTTAGCCCCTCTGCGGCACCAGACGTTGGGGTGCACCATACTATCTGGCTGATCCCACCCATCTGGCACCCAAATAATATTTTCCTCGCTGCTCTGTCTGTGCACATCACACGCTCTCTATATGTGGCGACCTTCTGTGATGCGTGATGTGACCAGCGACTTCTGTCCTTTGCTAATTGTCTTTTTGTGTGTTAGCAAGCACCATGCAGCTTTGTTCTGTGTTGGCTCGCGCTCTATTTCTCTCTCACTCTCTCTGTCTCTCCCGTTCCCTCCCTCTCTCTTCTCTTTGTCACGTGTTGGATTGGTCTTTATCTCCTAAAAAGAGAATACAAACAGAGGTGACCAGACCTGGGTCCGATGCTATTTGCAAATAATTAATTATCTACGTGAAACACCAGGCAGGTGGTTTGACCACGACTCAACCACAGAGACAGAAAAGTATTATTTACTAAGAAGTTTCTCACACAACATTCTGGGATAAAGTCGTCGTGGTACACAACATCCATCTGATGCTGAAATTTCTCAGGATGCTTCAACAAACTACAAACATTGTTGGTGACCACACTTAAGGCAGAAGTGTTTATACTTGTTCTGAATGGCCTCACTCAAAGGTGGTCTGAAAAAAACCACCTGACTGCAAGTCTTCATAGTACGAAAATTCTTGTACAAATGGGAAAAAGAGCACCCTTTCAGAAAGCAAACTCTGCAACTGAAGACTAGAAAAAGGAGCTTAAGGGTGTCACCAAACCGTTAGTCTAGTTAAATCTGACTTTTATTAATTTTTCCCTCATTTTACGGATTAATTCGGGCGGACCTGAACACAGCTATCGTACTCGCGCACTGATCAAAACAACTGCATCAGGAATTTTAATGGGGAAGTTGTGTCGACTGTCGGGGTGCAAAAGAATTCTGGAGTGGTTTGTGTGGAACATGAAATCCTGCATTCTATTTAATTAAGTTTGAGCTAAAAGGCTCCTGTAGCCACTTGTAAAATATTTCCCAGCAGCTAGCCAAATTCAATCAAGGCCTGGACCACCAACACAGTATGTTTCTTGTTGATATTTGGGCAGACTAACTTCTGATGTTTACTCCCTCGTTATGTTTGAGTCACATGCAACCACTACAGGGAGTAAACACTCTCCTGTGGCTCATGTGAAAAGAAAGGTAAACTGCAGGAAAACACCACAACTTCACAACTTGTGCACTGATCAAACCAGAGAAAAAAATAAAGGTTTGAACAGCCCCCTGCATCTAAAACGATTGTTACAAAAGTTAAACTTTTATTGAAAGAAACGTCAAGTCGCAAAGCAATTTGCTGTGCAAATAAAAAACAACTTCCATTTCACCCTTGTAAACCAGTTTTTTGTGTTGTTTTGTCACTAGATTGCTCCATCAGACTGTGTTTGTTCAAAAATAAAACCAGAGAAAACAAAGAAGGAAATTGCAATCACTTTGCTACAACAAAAACAATAAACTAAACAAGACTGACTTACTTACTTACTGACGTGAGCGGATTTTAATGTCTCCAAAGGTCTTTTTAATTTGTTAGGTTTCATTCTGTCAGCTGCCAGAGTTTTCAGACATAAAACACAGACAGGTCCCTCATCATCTCCTACCACATTCGCCGTGAATCCAAAACAAGATATGTGTCGTCATATTTCCATGACTTGGGTTACGGCAGTTGATCATCGTTACCATTACCCGACTTTGATTTGGTTTTCTGTTCACGCCCCTGTAATATATTTTGTTATATATTATTTTTCAAACTTAGACTCTCTCTCTCCCTCTCTGTCTGAATGTAAAATCACCATGGAAGGGCATTCTGTTTGTTGTGTCACCCTAAAATGAGTCCAGTTCGTCTAAGGTCAGAACATTAGTTCTGTGTGCTAGATTTTCCGAACAGAGGGGAAAAAAAATCACACACAAGCAGTCACACACCCCCCGTCGTGCCGCCACGCTCCTCAGGCAACCCCACAGTTTGAGAATCACTGCCCTAACAGTAGTTCACATTCCGCCTTATTTAACACCTTGACACACGAAGTAGGTGCAGGATTTTTGGGGTAATTGTTTTAGAAAATTAAAGAAACGATCACACCGATTGCATTGTCGTTAAGGTGGTATGTGGCGTTGTTAGATCCATCGTGCACTTTGTTTGAAGCACGCTGAGGCCTTAAGCAGGCAGAATTAAAGGCAAATACTATTTGACCCAGATCTCAGCCAACCACAACAAAAGTAGCAATTTTTTTATGCTTATGTTGTTTCTTACATTCTGATTTTTTCTAACGAGTGAAAACTACTTGAAATTTTCCTGTCACATACGTACTGAACCGTACGAACGTTTTGCTGTATTACTTTACATTAAACATGGAAGAAAATGGAATTTTTCATACATACGCAGATAGACTAAATTTTCCTTCCTTGTCTTGTGTTTCTCTCCTCCAGATCATCCTGAAGTAAACGTCAGGAAGGGAACGGAGTGTCACGAAGCTGCACTAGGAAACCCAAAACAGCCCCTCTGTAAATACTACCTTACCTCTCCCATAGAGGTCCAGCAACCTGCATGCTAAGAGTGTAACACTTCAATTTAACCGTAAGAACTGCAGTGCCGGTGTAACACACACACACAAAAAAAAGATATATACTGTATGTATTGCTAGGTAAAAAAAAATATTAACATGAAAAAGTAAAAAATATTCTTATGTATAGTACTGCATACATAGCAAACACACTATTGAGGTCATTTTAACAACTGTTCTCCCAAAGTACCGTGAATCCCCTCTCTTTCATATTTATTCTAAAAACCGCTGCACAATGTTCATCCCTTTGGTTAATTAAAAAAAGATGCTTGATTTGCACTATATGGAAACTATAGTGCTTAATGTTGAAGTGGAAACCAGGAAGAGTCACAGAAGAAAACCCGTGCACAACCACACCGACGCACTCTGCGCTTTCAAGTGGGTTTTACGTCTCGCGATGTTTCGCTTCTCTCTCCACAAAGTTGAATGTGCTTGGGGCAGACAGGCTCATGATTTATTAATGTGACTGTCCCCTGTGAGGGTAACTCCCTGACCCTCGCCTGCCCCAGATGCTGTTAAGATGCCATGATGAAGCTCATCCTCCCCTCCCCATGCCAACGTGTCATCTCCGGAAACATCTCGCCAAAGTCGCAGCTCAGAGGAGGTCGGTGGAGCCAACCTGCCGGAAAGCAGAGCCACATTTTAACAACACGATCGTTTCTTTTTTTTTTTTTTTTTTTTTTTTGCCATTATGAAAGCTGCTCAGAACACGCCCTTTATTTGTTTTGGTGCTTGGTTCAGGTCTTTGTTCAGGAGGAGTGGTGGGAGAGATTGTGCACGGATTTTCGCGTGTAGTCGGGAACGGGGAAGACAGTGCCCTTTGTTGACAGAAGATAGTCGTGGCCATTACTGAAAAGCCTAAAGGCTCGGGTCTGTGCCAAGGGCTTAACAAAGCTTGAGGGTTTGCTCCAGACATACCAAGCCTTGTTTGTGTGTGTGTGTGTGTGTGTGTGTGTGTGTGTGTGTGTGTGTGCATGCGTGCGTGTGCGTACATGTGTGTTTGTATCTGGAGACTGATGGTCTGCCGGCAGACTGGGACTTGAAGCGAGGTCTAGCAGGTGATGACAACACCAGGCCTGGTAAGAGAGGTTTTTTGGGGGGTGGGTGAGGGACTTAAGTGCTAAGACTAAAACAAAAACAAACGGTGCATTTGACGATGCTCGTCAAGCAAAAGATGACTTGAACTTCGACTGGAGGGCTATCTGTGACCGTCGGTTGTCCTGTCCAACCCTACTATCACCGATAATCCTGTTCCATTTTAGAAAAAAACTGTAGAAGTGCCTAAAAAAATGCTGATCAACAACACATGCATCCAGAGTGTATCACTAAAAGTCACAGACACAAAACACTGGCTGTCAGAAGCAACATGGACCTTTTCGGGAAAGACATCACATTGTGCGAATCGTTACCGGAACGATTTCTCCGGTAACCGTTCATTAACATCACAAGTGACTTTATCGAAACAAAAGAAGTTAAAGAAACGACAAATCAAAAATAGCTTTGTAGAATGTGTGGTGACTTTCATGGTGTACCATCGTTTCTTACCATGGTTTGAGTAGTTTACATGAGGAACGTGAGTGAGAAAAAAAAACTGTATTGTAAACTGTGTAATGTATGTAAAGTGTCTCTTATTTTGAGAGTTTATATTCACAGTTCTAGAGATGTGTTCAAAGTTATTTAAAATTTGTGTTGTGTCTATTATCAAGGTATGTTTGAACCCCCCCAAATCCTCCACCATCTCCACCTCCACCTGAAACAATCATTTGTCTTTTAGCCGAGATCATAAATTATTTTAAACCAACCCTCTTTTTATTTTATTTTCTTTTATTGTATTTTTTGCATCTTATCAGTAGCATGCGGAAGCTCTGAAGGACAATTAAGAATTTTTTAATCCCATACATGAGTTAGTAGCTTGTATATACGAGTTAGCATCTCATACATAAGAGTTAGCATCTTGTACATTTGAGCTACTAAAGTGCATATGAGATATGACTCACATATGTGAGATACTAACTTGTGCATATGAGATAAGTCTTTTTTTTTGTACTAACTTACGAGGTAGTATCTCGTACATGAATTAGAGTTAGCGTCTTGTATGTACGAGTTAGCATCTCAACGTACAAGTTAGCATCTTGTACGTATGTGATACTACTCGTACATACAAGTTAGCATCTCAACGTACGAGTTAGCATCTTCTACGTATGAGATACTAACTGGTATGTACGAGATACTAACTCGTACATGCGAGTTAGTATCTCGTACATACAAGTTAACATCTCATATGTACGAGTTAGCTTCTTGTACGTAAGAAATAAAAAAAATTTCCTCACTTGCCCTTCAGAGCTTGCGTAGTAGTGTGTTTTAACTCATACTTAATCTTATTTTACATTTTTCAAAAAAATAAATTCTGATGTAATTTCATGGTGCTTGATTAACATTGACAATCCACAATCATACCTTGGAGCGGGAGTACTTCACTCTGGTTTCACGTTTTGGTTTCATTCACTCTGATTGTCGTTCACATGCATTATGATTTGTACGTAATATTCGTGGAAGGTGGTAAAAGTTCTATTTTGTTGTAATTTATCTTATGTTACTCTTG
>JAQFJA010000017.1:10072085-10083402 GCA_029874485.1 Naso brachycentron
GAGGAGAAGCACACCAAGAGAGAAACTTTGGAGCAGCTGTTAATATCTGGCAGCTAGTAGACATCTCGGACAGACAGCCAGTAGAAGTGAGGGGTTAGAGACAAACGGCCAGCAGAGCAGTGAGCTGCTGGTCCAGATCAGCCGCTGCCGGCAGGACTTACTGACGCTGCTGCAGACAGACAGGCAGTACTCCTCTGACTCAAAGTTATTCCTGTTGCCTCCGCAGCCGCCGTAGATAAACTGAGCGCAGCGGCCATCCTGGCGGTCAAAGTACCAGCGGGGCAGCATGGCCCGGCATGGACCGGTCTCTGCGTTGGCCCAGCACACATCTTGGATGACACACACAAAAGTCAGCCACAAAAGTCTCTTCTGCTCACCGTATACCATGTCGAGTGCATCATCTTTATAGTGCGTATTCATCTGACAGATATGTGGCTCAAATTCAAGGACACATCAAGCAACAGAACTGTGCGTGTGAAGAAAGTCAGGTTTCAGTTTATAAATGATGCTTGGAATTGAATTAAAGAGCAATTTAAAACTAAAATGAAGAAACAACGCTGGAGCAAATAATTCTGATTCTAATGGGACGTAGCTAATGAAGGCTGTGGAATGAGAAATGAGCACATTAACAAAAATGACAGCAGGAAATTAATCGGTGGGGAACAACATTCAGTTGTGTTTAGCAAAGCACAGAACTCGAGAGGAAAACGCATTTGTGGGTCGTACGACCAAACCTGAAGCAAATGAATCCATTTGTGAAGAAACTCGTCGCCTGAGGTCTGTTTCACAAAGAAGGTTGAACAAACTCTGAGTCTAACTCTGAACTCCGAGTTGACTTATCCTGAGTTTCCACTTTCAGAAAAGCTGATTTGAGTTAGTTTGATCAACTCTGAGTTACGCACATGCACCACGACGATAAAGAGCGTTAACGGAGCGCCGATCCTACGATCCACCACGGCAACAGCTCACAAAAGTAATATGGCTGCAGCAGCAAAGGAGAGAGAACTGGTGTGTGTGGAAGACAACTGCTGCTCCAGTAAAGGCGCAAGTTTGAATGTACTCCATTTATTTAATATTTAATCACACTATAGGCTAATATTACAGGTGAAAACTGGTGGGATCGTATCAAACCTAAAAATTCATTTTCATGTAGGATATCCCGCGGGAGAAAAGCGGACTTGGAAGCAGTTCAAATGAAAATAAGAGCATAGTTTAAACAGCACAGGCTCAAGAGCAACATACTCATGTTGTTTCCTCTGTTTAATCATATTTATTAACAAAATAAAAATCAATCATGTGCAGCTTTATCCCCAACATAATGCTTTTATTTCCACACACACATCCTGTCACCTTTATCCCATTTAGTTAATTAATCAGGTGTAAATAAACCAACTTTTGGGAATGCTGGTGATGAGCGGACAGATAAGATTATAAAGATGTACAATACACTGTAAGGAGAAATGGTACCGCAAAAGGTTGTCATCTGTGTTTGTGTATGTTATATTTTATTATTTTTTTATTTATTTATTGTTATATATGTCTGGTACTACCGGTCAATGTATTTTTATTTTCTGAAGGCTGTTCTGTGTTTACTTTCACACTTCATTTCTCATGTTCACATCATGTTAAGTACCGCCAATTAAAAAAACAAACAAACAAAAAAAAACGTTGCCAATGTGTTAACCTCTGGGCAGTGATGCGGCCTCTTCATCTAAAAAATTCTCGACAAAAGGACACAGCATGTTCAAGACAAAAGTACGTTTTATAAAGAATAAATATATAAACCGACAATGTATATAAATAATATATATAATAATATATAAACGAAATATTAACCAACCAGGGGTTTTTTGGTCGGTAAAACGCTAAAATGTGCATGATATACGGACTGAATGAATGAATGAGGGAATGAAACAGTGTTTCTGGCGCTGAAAGAGGGAGGAGACAGAGAGAAACCTGAGGTTTACTGAAGAACACCTGCTCCTGACCAGGTTAGTTTCACAGACTCGGTTACTATAGTAACTCATTCAGAGCTTAAGTTACCTCTTTCTGAAACGGGCCGGAGTTTCTCCTCTTTTCTTCCTTTCTGAAGTGGAAAACCCAGAACTTCCTTCATTTCAGGGTCAATAAACTCAGAGTTTTCATTAAACCTGCTTTGTGAAACATCCCATAATGTCTGAATTCTTTTTAAACACCTTAAATTTTAAAAGGATTTTCAAAGACCTCCACATACGCTGCTAAGGCTAGACAACACACGCTCAGAGAAGACATGTTCCTCACCCCTGACCACCTCTTCCACAGACTCGGTGGTGGTGGTGGTGGTGGTCGTCATGGCAATGTTGGTGGTTGGCTCGTCTGCGTCGTCGCTGTCGTCAAGCGTCTCGACGATGTCGTCGTCTCCCTCCTCCTCATCCTCCTCCCCCTCCTCCTCCTCCGCTGCCACCTCCTCGTCCTCCTCTCCGTCTCCGTCCTGGTCGTTGTCCAGCACGTCCTCTTCCTCGTCCTCTTCCTCGTCGTCTTCCTCGACCACCTCCTCCTCTTCCTCCTCTTCCTCCTCTACCACAGATGGCCTGGTTTCCTCTTGCTGCTCCGCTGGCTCTGGCTCTCGCACCATACTGCGAGAGAGGGAGGGGGGGAGGGATGGAGAAAGGGAGGAGGGGGAGGGAGATAAATGAAGGTAAGGGAGGGACAGAGTAAAGAGACATATGGAGAGAACAAGAGCAATTGGGGCAAGCAAAGGTGACAGATGAAGAGCGATGAGGAAATGATGAACACAAGGAGGATGAATGGGACGGAGGGAAGGACGGAGACGTTAAATTACAACCAAGCTGCAGTTTACTTCCAAGGAGAGAAATTTCATCCTCACGGCAGTGTTGAAAATGAAAGTGGCAGAATCTATTATCATCTTAGCGCTGATGTATTACTTCACTGCTGCCTTGCCCTCATTAATCTGTGTGTGTGTGTGTGTGTGTGTGTGTGTGTGTGTGTGTGTGTGTGTGTGTGTGTACCTGTTGTCGGAGTAGTCTGTCTCTGCTCCACCCCACCAGACGTCAGAATCGTCGGCGTCCTGCTCAGCACTGTCAGTGTCACGATCTGCCTCCGCGGGACAGCACACAAACTCCACTCCTCGGAAACGGTCGATGCCGCACGGCAATAGCATCCCGTAGTCATGGAGATTCATGGCACGGTCGCCGCAGGACTTAAAAAAAAAGAGAGGAAAAAAAAAGTAAATTAGTGACTGTACCAGCTGCTCTTTAATGTAAAGCCATTAAAGCAATTTTTCCACCAGGCAGGCAGGTTCAGTTCAGTTTTTTTATACAGAAAAATAGTTATTTCAGCTGAGTGCTTAAGGGAGAGCCATGCTGCGTTTCCGTCTTTTCTGAATTATAAATGCTGTTACAATGTCAGATACTCGTGTTAAACGATGCCAAAGCGTCTCATAATGAGGTACGTACATTTGGAAGTGAGCCCTGCAGGCCATTTCGATCAACTCTGCACACTGTTCTTCAGGACTTTTTTTTTTTTAACTCTGTAGCTACACTGACATCAATGCGTGCTGGATGTCCTTATGCGGTCATGCCTGAGCATGCCAACTCCATGCACACAGCGCTGTGCCCACCTCCTGACCCGCTCTGTTCCCACGTTACTTGGTTGTGTTGAAGAGGGAGAAGCGCGAGCAATAAGTTACACTTAATCAGTGTCCCAGCTGTTTTTATTTTAAGTCAGGATTCGAAAAAAAGAGGTTGTGAGTACAGCAGAGTGCGGAGGTGCGCACGGAGGAGGGAAAGGGGGACGATGAAGCCACACAGACCTTTTTAAGAGAATGCAGAAATCAAAGACCACAAAGAGCGAGAGTCACAGTTTTCTGAAGACCTACAGACTTCACCGTTCAGTCAATTCTGTCTAGCTGCTACATAGGAGTCCAAAATTGAAATCAAAGATCCGAAAATGAGTAAAATATGTCCTCTTTAATAATATCAAGTGTGTAGAGCAGCGGGTAAGTTATGATGAATATAAGCTCAGCAGCTAGTTGTCATTCTGGCATTAAATGTACAGTATTGGCAACAATGTGTTGTTTAATAAACACTGCCACATCTTGATACGGAGGAAAAAAAAAGCCATCCGTATTTCCCAGCTGCTGAGGAAAATGAAAGCGGTAAACCACAGGAGGCTCTGTTTATAAGCCCATCTACTTTTAATGTAGTGTATGCAGTGGAAACACACAACAGATACGGGCTCTAGGTACCTGTAGCATTGGATTAGGTACAGGTATCAAAGTTTTTGGTGGAAACGCATCTTTTTGTGTGTACTCACCTCCTTGGCCACAGTGTGCCAGTGCAGGTGGCTCTCACACTGGTTCATGCGCTCCTGGTGCAGGAACTTGCACTTGTCGGGAACAAGCAGGGCGTCGCTCACAAATTCTCCCACTGCAGCAAAAACAATATCCGTATTTATAATTCATAGACAATGGGCAGCTTTGGCTCAGTCTCCTGACTGTGAAGACAGGTTTTAACCACAGTGGATAGCTCCTGTTAAGAATATCTGACTCTAACTTGTTAGTTGCTATGGTAACTATTGTAGTAACCAAAGAAAAGTAGTGATCTCTCTTTATTTCTCCCGCTCTCCTAAAAATAAACACTGCTCTTTAGAAATGCTTTCATGCAAAACTGCATCTGTTAAAATATAAACGATGGGACTCACCCAGGCAACGGTAGGGCACCACGATGTGCATGTGACTGCGACACTGCTTGCGCCCCTTCTTGCACCAGTTCTGGATGCTGATTGGCTGGTTGGCCTCCACCACATTGGTAATCTGGAGCTCTGGGTATACCTAAGCAAACAGTATTGTCGATTTTAATGGCCACACTCTTAGTTCTTAAAGTTCCAAAAGTTTCTTTTTCTGCCATCTTTCTTAATACATTCACTCACTTGCTTATGGAAATTTTTGTTTTTCCCAGATATTCCGATCTTTACATTACTGCAGTGCTCCCTGATGCTGGTTCTGCTTGGCAGACTCTGTTGTGTTTACCTCAGTGTTCCCCTAAGCCACGTATGACATCTGCCTCGGCACAATATTCTGAGTGGATGTGTCATCCCTCTCCAAATACCTCTCCCCTCATTCTTTTTCATCACACCTCTTCTTCTATTTTATTTTCTCTGCCTTCAAGGCTCTCTGACTGCAGAAAATAATTCCGTAACCTCCTTGGATTCTTGTCACTCTCACCTTAGGGGGATATCGGCTCTGCTATTCAGCTTTGGGAAGGAAAAAAGCCCAAGTTTTCCGTATCTCTAGTTCTTTTTTGGATATTTGAAGTTCAAAATGTTAAAATGTTTAAAGCGAGGGCCTAAGACTGATTGGTTATTACCACAGGATTTGTTATCAGAGGCAACTATGTAAAGGTGAGCTTATCTTGCTTTGAACCTGTCTTACATACTTTCGGAGAAATCTCATTATGTATCTCTTATCAGACAACTTTTCTACATAGTGCATTCATGCAGTGAAAGCCTTCGATTTCACAGCGGAATATTGCATTAAAGGAGAAGCTTGGATTTTTACACATTAAGTCTTATAATAAAGACATTTATGATCATATTCAATTATGTATATGTTAAACAGCATTATTATGGCGAACGGCACAGTCACGAGAGCGGGAGCTCATTGCTGGCGTCACTGCTAACTGAACAGCAGGCGCATATCAAGTGCTTTGTCAATCTGTTGAAAACACTCATTTTAAAAGACAAGGCTATCGCTGAATATTTAGTGAGCTAATAAGCCGGAAACGTCCGTTTGTTTGTTTCCTGAAGCAGCTGAAATGAGCCGTTTCTGGATTAAAGCTGCTGTTAAACTTTGTTTTTGGTGTCCCAGCCGGAGAGGACATCACTACACATTCGGCGATTGTCTCGTCTTTTCAAATGAGCGTTTTTCGTCGGATTGATGATGCACCTGATATGCCCCTAAACCTCCGCTGTGACGTCAGCAAAGAGCTCCAGCTCTCGTGACTGCACCGTTCGTCAATAATTCAAATAACTCACACGAAAAAAAATATCTCTTGAACTGTTGATTGAGTATTTTCATGAGTATTTTCACACAGAATGCGAATATCACGCCGCGAAAAAGCAAACCTTCCGAACATTAGCACGATGAACAAACGCATCAACCAATCACAATGGCTGTGCGGAGCGGATGTCACGTATGTGACCCACAACAACAACATAAACAACAATGGCTAACAAGTTCATTATCTGTGTTTCTCAGCAGCACCAAGTGTTGTTTGACGAACGGCAAGCAAATTACAGAGAAGGCAACATATGTATCGCCGATCAGTTAGGCTCTGCAAATGGTGAGTAACATTACCTTATGTAGTTTACTTTTGGATGAGGTAACATTAGCTAACGTATGTTAACGTCTGGGGGGCTCTATGAACTTTTCACCTATCTAAGCATATGGCTTACACCCGCTGGCTGTTAACCCTCCTGTTGCCCTGGGTCATTTTTGACCCGTTTTCAAATATTTTTATGCCAGAAATATGGTTTTCTTTCACTGAATTGCCTGCTTTTTGACCATAAATCCAAATAATAAAATTTGTGGTACTGAGTTGGACTGGAGTTGGCTAAAAGGTGTACTTCATGCTTTATAAACAGTCAAAACTGACCCGCAAGGACAAAAGTTGCATGGTAAACTGGAAGGTTAATACCTGTGATGCAGTGTTGTTGTATTTTTACTCAATATTATGTGTTTGATGGCTGATAAGTTCTGCTATGTTTTCTGCTTTGTTTTTATGCTGTATTTGTAACATGCAAGCCCACTTTTCCCTCTTAAAGGCGAGCTGTTAAAACTTAAAACTTCGCAAATTCATGTTGTTGGCAGTGTAAAGAGTTTTGATCCTAACATTTAGCGTCTAAACAATTCGCATTTTTGTGTCGTTTATTTGTTACGCACCCGGTGTGTGCAGGCCTTCAAAGTGCAAAAAAACAAACTTCTCTAAGAAATATGCCCTTTGGTTGAAGACAGTAGGTGAAAAATCACAGTTTTAGTCTCCTCTGCACACATTCATGACTGTCGCCATGAGCCATGAGGGCTGTCATTGTGTTGTATTTCTGCATTTGGTTTGGTTAGCGCCACACTGCCTATTTGAAAGTCATCCAAAGCTTTTAACATAAAGTCATATGGCCTCCAGCAGCTTGATTAGTGAGCAGAGTTTTGGCATTATGTCATCCTGCCAAACTGGGGATTTTGGTGAGCAAAAACAAATCTGTTTGCAGACTCTGAAATCCACTCATTTTTTCTACTTTCTCAAACCGCCGCCGTTTGAAAATTGCTCTCCCTTGCCCAATCACAATTGTGCATTTTCTAGAAAATATAAAAACAAAACAATCCAATCTGCCTTTTAGGGACTTCCCTAAAGTGTTCTCAATAACGTAGCTGCTCTGCTACCTGCTCAATCACTGTAATTTGCTCCGAGAGTGTCAGCTTAATGAGCAAAATGTAAATTATCTGACCCAAAAAAATCCAACTAAAATGTCACAACTATAAAAATTTATCATCCAGGCTTATTGCTCACTCAAAATAAAATAAACACCGGGTAATTACAGTTTAAGTATTCCATATATCACATCATACGTGGCCAACTGAGAGCCATTTTGAGGGCACGACAGGCGCTGAAAATGATGATTACAAATGGCGCGAGAGGAAATGACTGCTCTAAACGAACTAGAAGGATACTAAAATTTTACACTCACACCATCATCCTGACGATCTGTATCTCTCACCTTCTCTACACTGCCTCAGGGTGATTTAATACAATACAAACAATGAAGATTTGGATCAGCTTGAAAGGGTGGATTAGCATGATTGTGTAAAATATCAGACTTAATTGAATTCAGAGGGGAAATAAACAGATGTAAATATAAAACAGACTCTTCCAAGCTAACACCCACACACTCCCACACACTGTACCTCCTGGCAGTACTGCAGGATGCCCTCCTTGGTGCCGATGCAGCTCTTGGTGCCCGAGGGGTCCGGCTCCCACTTGCCGCTCTGCACGTTGATGTGCATGTTGAGTTTACCGCAAAACATGGCCACCTGGGGCTCTGCCAACAGACCCATAGAAACATCTGTGGGCACCTAGGAGTGAGCAGAGACAGATGAGACGAGAGAGAGAGAGAGAGAGAGAGATTTAATGAGATACACCACTCATGTTAAACTCCTTTAGCACTTGCGCTGAAAAATGCAAGACAGATGCAATTAAATTTTATTACTTGGAGAGAGGTGGGGGCGCGAGGAGGGGAGATTAACGTGTTAGATGAAGAGTAAGATGAGGTGAGCTGGTTTAAGATGAGAGGAGAGGGATGAAAATAAAAGCCGAGGTGTTAGCAAAACAAATTTTCCTCTCTCTCGCTTTCATCAACATTCTGTGTTTGATCTCCGTGTTCCTGTAATCAAACTCTTAACCATGGCAGCTCTTGTATCACTCTCAGTGCCTCTGTTCATATTTGCCACCGGGAGTTGTCGAACGAGCGAGAAAAGATCTTGTAGAAAAATGCTGGAAAAACAAGTGCAGCAAAGTGACGGACACAAAAATCAATAGCTTTAAAGGAATAAATTGCCTCAAACAACAGGCCTGGAGCAGCAATCCACGCTCTGTTGTCTATGAGGTTCATGCACAAACACACACCCACTCAACTGCCCGGTGCAATACCATTTAAAGGAATAGTATACATCTCTATGTCCATGCAGGCTTTTTTAAAGGCTTTTTCCAGGATGATATAGTGTTTATATAACCTCATTTTAGGTTTCGGTCTCAGTGTTAGTGCAGCACAGATTGAGCACAAGAGCAGGCTGGCTAGAGGCGAGGAGAGTGTGTGCGTGAGAGAGAGAGAGAGAGAGAGAGAGAGAGGGAAAGTTCGCCTTTGGCTTGAATGTATTAATTTTTGTGTTAATTTACGCTCCTGTGTGCCTCTCCGTGCGCGCGTGCGTGTGTCTGCCTGCATAAGGAGGTTTTGTGCTGAAGTTCCCTTAGGAGAGGAGGTGCAGACAAACCGCTGAATGTCTGCATTGTACTGGCAAATGAGCTAGAACAAAATGGGAGGGAACAGAAGAGAAGGAGACAGAGGGAGGGAGGAGAGGGACTGTTGCCATTGTGCGCTCCATAATCTTGTTAATGGTTTTGAAGGCCCTGGCAGGCAAACAAATGTTGTTTTGTGAGATGGATAGCATATTTTTTCCTCCAGACTTGATTCTCTCCAGGCAGCCAGGGGCATGAAATCCTCCTCCAATATGAGCATAGCTGGTGGGGGGCATCAATTTGGATTCATATGAGGCTGAAAAGTCAAATCTTCAAATCGATTACGCAGGCATCTACCTGGTGTATCAGTGGAAAGGTGAATTTCATCAGCTTTTGTCTGATTTCTTTTCAACACATTGTCTGTATTTACTAAGGCCCGACCGTTATGGGATTTTCGGGGCCGATGCAAATAATGCTATTAGGAAGTAAGAAAATTCCGACATCCGATATATCCGCTGATATTCTATATATAATATTTTGAATGCGGTTATCAAACATGTGTGACAATGATATGTAATGGAGGAAGGATATGCAAAACACTTTATTCTAAACATCATTGCACCAAATAGGAAACACTTCACTTATTACCAATTAAATAAAAGACCGCCCTCTGCTGGACATTTTAAATCATTGGTCCAAGTATTTTTTTCAAACTTAAAAAGCAGTTTTAAAATCAGCACTTATCAGAGAACAAATATGTTGATACCAATATGTAAAAATATATCTGCCATAGGTCGATATCAGCCGATAATATCGGTAAACTGATATATTGGTCGGGCCCTAGTATTTACACACTCTCTGGAGCGGTTTCTTTTCTATTTTCACCCAGTCTTGCCCAGACAGGCGAGACAAAACAGAGCAGGAAGCTCGCTTGATTACACAAGAGGTAATGCAATAAAATCAGCACCTGTACGGTGTGATGAAATCCAATGCCACTGCACAGAAAGCAGACTGTAATGAGAAGTCTGACGCTGAGGAGAGGACGCAGATTAATTCAGAGCTGATATTTTTCCAGACTTATTGCTTTACTGTTTTATATTTTATTTATAGTGTGCTTAATATTTGGTCCAGCCCCCAGAGGTGAAAGGGTGGGAATTGCTTGAGGTTGTGACGGTTGCAAATTATTAATAAGATTCACGAAGAATTTATTATTGGGATATTGCAAGGATGCTCCTTTTAAATTAATCATAATATCACCTGTTACCATTGAGCCTGTTTACCTGTTGAAAGTTCCAAACAGGTGGTTTTTTTGGAGCATTTCACCACATTGCCATCTTCTATCGCTCCTTACTTGCTAAATATTTTGTGTTTGTACGTTTTCAAGATAAATTGTCAAAATTATTAGCAAATATCACATTCTGTTTTTTATGTTTTACACAGTGTCCTAATTTTTCTGGAACTGAACTTCACGTCTGTGACTATATCCGTGATGGCTGTTTGTCTACATAGTAAATACAATAAACGGTCACATGGCAGCAAGGTCAAGGTCCATTTCCGTCAGTAAAAGCAACCTGAGCAGAGCAAGTTGTGATTGGCTGTGTTCCGTCAGACCAAAGCGACAGCCGTAACTGACTCTGTCTGTTTCTCTTGATAGACGAAGACTTTTCAATAACAAGTGGCCGTGTTAAAATGTAACATAACATAAAAAACAAACCTTTGAACAAGGACATATGAAGAGAAAAGAGAAAATTACTTAAAATAGCAGGATGAAATATTTTCTATTAGTGAGTGGAGCTTTTTAATCGATTACTGCACAGTTTGCTGGTTATATTAACATATTTAGTCAGTGTTTACTTAAGTTCCTTTATGTGTAGTTTATGTATTCAATTACAAACACTTTGTTAATCTGAGAATGATTATTGTATGATTATGTCTAACCCTGTATCATGCTGTTTATTTCTGTCAGTTAGTGTTCGTATTTTCAGCTAATCAAGGCTGTTATTGTTGACAAAATCTAACAAATAAAAACTGGAACAGAGAAAATATTTTTGTTGATTGAGATATAAATAAAAACAAGGCTTTCCAAAAACATGATAACGAACTAAAACTGCATTGTAGGTTTACAAAAATAACTGAAATGAAATGAAATTACGGAGAAAATATCCTTAGTTTTCATTTTTGTCACGGTATTTTGGGTGGATATTGAATCTATCTTTAAAGACCCCCCCCCCCCATCCTGAAAAGGGCTTAAGTCTGGAGAAACAGACAAAGACTAAAACTTACAATAAAATCAATAAAAACTAAACTAAACC